>JAODAL010000467.1:0-309965 GCA_025379985.1 Phyllomedusa bahiana | reverse complement strand
GTACTCCTCCAGAACAGAATGGAGAAACACAGCTCTCCATGTACTTGGAACTCCTATAGAACAGACTGGAGAGTCGTACACAAGCATGACTCAAGGTACGACCACATGGCATAGACAAAATACCTGTTGGATTCAGATTTAGAACCCAACCAGTATTTTTGAATGTTTTTGGGACGGTTTCTGGCCGTGTTTTGCGGATTTGGCCGTCCCCCTATTACAATGAACAGTACATTTTTCAACGTAAAAAAACAGGCGGAAAAATGTGCATTTTTTACACGATTTTTGGATTTGAAATCCGACCGTCAGACAATCCAAAATGTGTAGGCGACAGGTCGGATTTACTATTGAAGTCTATGGGGGGAAGGAGGGGGGGATGACAGTCGAATTTCAGTTTCAATATCCACAAACTGACTGAAACACTGTGCTGTATGAACGCACAACTCGCTCTGCTCTGAACGGAGACATTCAGGGGCCCATTCCCAAGATAGGTCCGGGCCCCAGAGGTGAGACCTGCCCCTATGACATATTGATGGCAGATCCTAGTATACCATATAAGTGTGAGATAGGAACATCCCTTTAAGAGGGTCACGTTTCTGGATCCTCACCGTTTATCCATAGAGGGAGCAGGATCTCCCAAATCACTGTGAGGTACACCCAGGAGCGTAGCTATGGGAGGGGAGTATTATAAATGGCACATGCTAGGTGGGGTTCTTTTTTATTAATTTAGCATTGGGGCCCCAGAGCTGTAGGTGCACCTAGAGAACTAAGCTGTCAGATCCTTTTATATTATACAGCAGAATACCGCCATATATCACTAATAATCACTAATAATCACTATCACTAATAATCAGACATTATATGGTAATATTTTATAGACACTACATGACAGTATTATTTTATTATAATATGGCAGTATTTTGAAGGTACCGGTTAGCACTGCCAATAGAATGTATGGCTAGTAATAGGCCATCAATATTTGATTGATGGGGGTCTGACTTCCGGGACCCTGGTTAATTCTGCTGATTGAAGGGGCTGCAGAACTCCGACTAATGCTGCAGTATCTTCAACAGTGTTGGCCTAGAGTCCATCATTGACATTGATTCTAGGTACCCATCAGTGGATTTGATTCTTGAGGGCCCTTCAGTGAAGTTGGATCTTGGGCCCACCAGTGGAGTTGACTCTTTGGGCCCACCAGTGGAGTTGATCCTTGGTCCCACCAGTGGAGTTGATTCTTGGGCCCACCAGTGGAGTTGATTCTTGGGCCCACCAGTGGAGTTGGTTCTTGGGGCCCACCAGTAGAGTTAATTCTTGGGGCCACCAGTGGAGTTGATTCTTGGGCCCACCAGTGGAGTTAATTCTTGGGACCCACCAGTGGAGTTGGTTCTTGGGGTCCACCAGTGGAGTTGGTTCTTGGGGTCCACCAGTGGAGTTGGTTCTTGGGGTCCACCAGTGGAGATGGGTCTTGGAGCAACCAGTGGAGTTGGTTCTTGGGGCCCATTAGTGGAGTTGGTTCTTGGGGCCCATTGGTGGAGTTGGTTCTTGGGGCCCACCAGTAGAGTTGATTCTTGGAGCCCACCAGTGGAGTTGGTTCTTGGGGTCCACCAGTGGAGTTGGTTCTTGGGGCCCATTAGTGGAGTTGGTTCTTGGGGCCCATTGGTGGAGTTGGTTCTTGGGGCCCATTAGTGGAGTTGGTTCTTGGGGCCCATTAGTGGAGTTGGTTCTTGGGGCCCACTGGTGGGGATGATTCTAGGGGCGCATTGGTAGAGTTGAATCTGGGGCCCACCCTACAGCTACTATGTATGACTACACAAGCTTTTTGCTTTCTGCCTCTGCAACCTGCATGGTGCTGACACACCCAGTATCCCCCCTGATACAGACCAGCCCCTACTACTAGGAAGGTATGTTTGGCCATCATTAGGTAGAATCCACCATTAAAAAGGTAGGTTGGCCCACCATTGGTTAGGTAGGTCTACCTTTAGTAAGGTAGTTTGGCGCATCATTAGGTTGGTATGTAGACCCTCATTAGGTAGGTAGGGTCCACTATTTAGTAGGTAGGTTGGCTTTCTACTAGATAGGTATGTTAGCTCCCCATTAGGTAGGTCTACCTTTAGGTAGGTATAATGGCCCATCACTAGGTAGGTATTTAGGTCCCCCATTAGGTAGGTAGATTGATCCACTAATAGGTAGGTCTACCTTTAGGCATGCATTTTGGCCCATCTTTAGGTAGGTATGTAGACTCCCTATTAAGTTGGTATGTAGCCCCATTAGGTAGGTATGTAGGCTACCCATTAGGTAAATTTTGTGGTCCCCCTTTGGGCTAGGTGGTTCCACCCACAAAGGCCCAGGGATGTAGGCTTACCATCGGGTGGGAGAAAGGAAAGGGTTTCCCCACTGGGTTTAGGGGGGGTCCCCCCATTAATTTAAATTGCCTCTTTGGGTTGGGGTTTTGCCCATAAATTGGGAAATTTGGCCTTTTATTGGGTTTTTATTTGGGTACCCCCCTGAAACCTTTAAAAGGCCCCTGTCAAAACACTGCACAGAAAAAAAAAACCTTTTTTTCCCGGGCGTTTTTGTTTTCTAAAAACGCTGGAAAAGCACTGTAATCCTCCCAAACTCTTTTGGGTAAAACCCGCCCCGCGTTTTCACTGAGCTTCTTTTTTTGCTGGGTTTTTTTCACGGTCGTTTTTTGCAACATCCCTCTAAAAAAACCCCAAGCCGGGCAAAAATTTATTTACAGGATCTAGGAAGCCCGGGGCCCGTCTTTTTGGCGCTTTTTTTTTCCCGGGCAATTTTTTTCCCAATGAAAACCCCCCGGGAAAAAAAAATTTCCCCACCTATAGGGGGTGAAAACAAAGGTTATACCTTATAAAATCTGCAGACAAGTTTTCGATGGTCTTTTTTGAAACCTTTTTAATCAAATATCATCTTTGGTCGCAAAACTTTTTTTGGGCGAAAATTCAAAATTATTTTTTTTGCTAAAAATACGTTTTTTTAAACGTTTTTGGTTTAAATCTTTTTTTTTTTTTACAGTTTTTTTGAGGGCTAAAATCTTTTTTAAACATATTTTGGCGCTAATAAAGTTATTCTCGCTACTAAATGGCTAAAAATGCTTTTTTTTAAAGATTTTTCCCCGCCAGAATACGTTTTTTGGGGATTTTGGGGCAAATCCTTTTTTTTTAAGTTTTTTTGGGGCACTAAAAAAATTTTTGTTTTAAATTTTTTGGGGGCGCTAAAAATTTTTAATCTCGCCTCTGACCCCAAAAAAAAACGGTTTTTTTTTTAAGGGTTTTTTGGGCGCAAAAAAAACATTTTTTTTTTTTTTTTTTTTTACTTTTTTTTGGCATTTAAAATTATTTTTTTTTTTTTCAGTTTTTTGGCACTAAAACTTTTTCCCTTTCGCTTCTGCCCGCCAAAAAATCCCTTTTTTTTAAAACGTTTTTTGGGGCGAAAAAATTTCCCTTTTTTTTACTTTTTTGAAACTAAAAAAAATTTTTTTTTACAGTTTTTCCCCCGCTAATCCCTTTTATCTTGCTTTTTTGGACGCCAAAAATACGTTTTTTTTAAAAACCGATTTTGGCGCAAAAATCCGTTTTATTTAGGGTTTTTTTTGGCACTAAAATAATTTTTTTTTTTAACATTTTTTTGGGGGCTAAAAACTTACCCTCGCCTCTAAACGCCAAAAAAAAGGGTTTTTTTTTAACGGTTTTTGGGCGCAAAAATCTTTTTTTTACTTTTTTGGGCCTAAAAAAAAATTTTTTTTTTACATTTTTTGGGCCGCTAATAATGTTATCTTCGCCCCTACCCCCCAAAATAAGGGTTTTTTTATTTTTTTGGAAATTTTGGCGAAAGGGAATCCTTTTTTTTTTAAACGTTTTTTTTTTGACACAAATAATTTTTTTTTTAATTTTTTTTGCCGCTAAAACGTTACCCCGCCCTGACCCCCAAAAAATTTAACTTTTTTTTTAGGGTTTTTTGGCGCAAGAACCCGGGTTTTTTTTTTACCGTTTTTTTGCCACTAAAATATTTTTTTTTTTTACAAATTTTTCCGCTAATAACGTTATCACTCGCCTTGACCACCAAAAATCGCCGTTTTTTTAACGGGAATTTTGGGCGCAAAATCCGTTTCTTTAAACGTTTTTTGGCACTAAATAATTTTTTTTTACAGATTTAGCCGCTAAGAACGTTATGCGTACTCGCTTCTGACGCCAAAAAATAGGTTTTTTTTACGATTTTGGCGCAAGAATCCGTTTTTTACGTTTTTTAAGCACTAAACTTTATTTTATTTTACAGATTTTGGCGCTAATAACGTATATCGCTCATCGCTCTGACGGAGGCCCAAAATAACAGTTTCTTATACGGATTTTGCCGCAAGATAAACCGGCTTTTTTTACATGGTTTTTTGACAATAAAATATATTTTTTTTAACAGATTTTACCGCTAACTAACGTTATCAAACTCGCTTCTGCTGACCCGGGCCAAAAAATACTTTTTTTTAAACGATTTTGCACAGAAAATCCGTATTTCTTTAACGTTTTTTTTGGCACTAAAATAATTTTTTTTTTACATGATTTTGGCGCTATTAAACTTATGCCTCGCTATCTGCGAGGGGCCAAAATAATAGTTTTTTTATACGGATTTTGGCGAAAGAAATCAGTTTTTTTTAACGGTTTTTTAGCACTAAAATTATTTTTTTTTATCAGATTGTCTTGGCGCTAATAAAACGTTATCTCGTATCGCGTCTCTTGACTCCCAAAAGTAACGTTTTTTATAGGATTTTGCCGCAATGAGATATCCGTGTTTTTTTTGACATTTTTTTTGGCAATAAAATTTTTTTTTTTACATATTTTGGCGCTAATAACATTATCTCCTCGCCTCTGAGGTCAAAAATGAATGTTTTTCTTACGTTTTTTTGACACTAAAAATATTTTTTTTTACAGATTTTGCTGTTAATAACGTAATACCCTTCGTTTCTGATGCAAATAAACGTTTTTAATTAGTTTACGGATTTTGGCGCAAGAATCCGTTTTTATTAAGCTTTTGGGCTAAAATCCGGATCTTTTTAAAGATTTGGAGTCGCTAATAAATGATCTAGCTTTTTGAACTCAAATAAATACATTTATTTACGAGATTGTCGGCGCCACATAGTGCCCATTTTTTTGACGGATTTGTGGGCTTAGAGAACAATATCTTTTTATTTTTTTTTTTAAAAATGTAGCCGGCTAATAACACTGATCTCCGCTTCTTGACACTGAAAAATAATATTTTTTTAATGTGAGATTTGCGCAATAATGCATTTTTTTGTGGGATTTTGGCGCAAAAAACCTTTTCTTTACAGATTTTTGATGCCAATACATTTTATTCTTGCTGTATGGCAAAGATTAATGTGGTTTTAGTGGATTTTGGAGTGCTAAGAATCGGTGCATAAATATTAATAAAGTACAGCACGCAGCAGCAGCGCACTACAAAGACAATGTACTACACACAATGGCTACAGGATCATAAAAAGAAGTGACTACTTAACCTGTTTACCTCCACCTGTAAGGGGTGTAAGTTTACATCCAATTGGCTTAATTATGTGCATTCATTAAAAAGCAGAGCAAAGACGCTTCAAAAAAACGCTCCAAAAAAAAACGCGGTCCAAAAAAAAAAACGCGCCAAAAAAACGACGTTTTTCACTGCTTTTGACAGGCAGTGGAACAGAAAACTCAGTTCATGAATGTTTTTAGTAAATTCGTTTTCAGGTCGTTTTTTGTCCTCTGCAGTGTAGACTTAGCCTAACAGTACCCTCTTTCTAAAACTGAAATAAAAAAAATTAAACTTACCTCTCTCCGTTCCCACACACCAGGTTCCTCCAACCACTGTCTGGCAATACAGTGACATCCCCACAAGACTAACACCGGTACATTCCCCTCGATCTCCCACTGGGGGGCTTCGTCTGCTCCCCTGCCGGCCAGTCGGAGTCTTCTCTTCAATGTTTCACAAGTGCTTGTACTTTTACTTCTTTAAGTGGGTCGAACCCTCACCGGTCTTATGCTGATGGCCAATGATGAGGACCCACAATCTCCTCTGCCACCTATGAGACAGGAAGCGTGAATGATTTTGCCTCAGGGCCCCGGGATCTTTGTTCTACCCCTTTCCCTTTAACTCGTTGCTCTTTCATCCTGACAATTGTCCCGTAAGAAGTCTCAGCCATTATTTCCACTTGGCTTCCAGTTTTTCTGCAGACACATTTCCTTGAAGAAGCAGATTCAGCAGGTACGGCTGTGGGCTACCGGCACCCCCTGAACCGGGACCACTACACCTGTTATATGTGACCACTGGAGTGGGGGTAATTATATCGGCGCCAGAAACCTAATGGGTTCGGTCCTCACTGAGGTGGAAATATGCTTCACTACACGTCTTTCCTAATTATCCCGGGTGTTTTTATTCTTCATAATTATGATTAAAACCTGGAGATGGTGAAAATCTAAATGCGACTAATTTCCTAATTAAAGCAATCATGCTTGACCAACATAAAGCAATATATAATTGGGGAAAGTTTGCTTAAAGGGGAAGTTCTCCTTTAAGCACTCAGGATGGGCACCTGAAGGAACAAAAGTTTTTCTCAACTCTTAGGGACGGTAGCACAAAATGTCTCATGTCTGACTATATAGTGGTATATAGGGTGCTCAGGATAAGCTGTATACATAGAGATCAGCATGGAGTTCATAAAGGAGGTGCAGAGGTGGAAGTCGCTCCTGGTTCATGGTGCATGAGGGCACCTGTATTATAAAGGTCCATAGTAGGTGTTGGCCCTGTTACAGATTCTCCACACGGGGCCCAGAAACTATAAATTATTCCATAGTGGTGCTCGAATCTGTCTCTGCCCGGTTCAACATTCGTTCAACGGACCTCGTGGACGGCCCAAATTTTTTCACTCTGACCTAGCCTAATCTAGCCTGTAACCATAACTCCAGGGCAGTTCCTAGGCTAAATTTCACTCAGGGCGAGGTGAAGAAATTTGACCCCCACCCTCCCCCCCCCCCGGCAACTTATGGGCCCCACATATGCCGACACATTGCATCTCATCCACCAAAGCCAAAATATACAAAAAGCTTTACCACAATGTGATACGTATAAAACTACTAAACAAGTCATACAGTTACCAAATAACACTGCTACACAAAACCAGAATACCAAGACTACTCAGACTACATATCACCAGCACACAGTGATCAAATAATACCACTACACCATTACCACATATCCACCACCACCACATAGAGACCGAAATAATACAAACGCCATTACTGATATACAAAAGACCATTATACTACAACCAATATTACCGCATACAGTGACCAAACAATGATGGTTACCCGCTATACACACTCAGCAGACATAAAATGATTACAGTAAAAGATATATCTAGTGACTCACAGAGACGTCTATAAAGGAGATTTCTCTTTTCTCCTTCTTCTTCTCCATCGGTCCCAGACGCATGACGACTACTCCGACTCTTCACTGTAAAAATTTTTACAAAACAAATATTTTACAGACTTCCTCAATTATATCAGCATATCTCTACCAATATCCTATCTCTAACAAACTGCCCCATCTATAGGCACCATCATATGGTAGCCATGTAATATGCCAATCTACTTATCCCCCTATAGCCAGGTAGTATAGCTCCTCTGTAGCCATTGATGCCCCCTGTAGCAGTGCGCAGCCCCCTTGTAGCCCAGTGCAGCCCCCTGTACCAAATGAAGGCCATGTAGCCAGTTACAATTCCCCCCTGCAGCCAGTACAATGCCCCCCCTGTAACAGTGATGCCCCCCTGAGCCAGTGATGCCCCCCTGTAGCTAGTACAGTGCCCCCTGTAGCCAGTGATGCCCCCTTGTAGCCAGTGATGATGCCCCCCCTGTAGCCATAACAATTGACCCTCTAATAGCCATAGAAAGCCCCCCCTGTAGCCAGTGATGCCCCCGGTAGCCAGGGATGAGCCCCCCTTGTAGCCAGTGAGGCCCCTCTAAGCCAGTACATGCCCCCTTAGTCAGTACATGCCCGCTGTAGCCATAGAAGCCCCCCTGTAGCCAGTCATTCCCCCTGTAGCCAGTCATGCCCCCGGTGTAGCCAGTCATGCCCTGTAAAGCATTGAGAAGCCCCCCACCTGTAGCCCAGTGATAGCCCCCTGTAGCCAGTGATGCCCCCTGTAGTCCATTTTTATTCCCCCTTAGCCAGTGATGCCCCTTGTAGCCAGTATATCCCCCTGGAGCCAGTGATGCCCCCTGTAGCCAGTGATGCACCCTGTAGCCAGTGATGACCCCTGTAGCCAGAGATGCCCCTGTAGCCATTACATGCCCCCCTGTAGCCAGTTTATGCCCCCTGTAGCCAGTGATGTCCCCTGTAGCCAAGATGAATCGCCTCCTGTAGCCATTATACATTCCCCCCTGTAGCCAGCAGATTCCCCTCTGCAGCCATAGATGCCCACCTATAGCCATGATGCCCGACCCTGCAGCAGTACATGCCCCCTGTAGACCATTGATGGCCCCCCCCTGTAGCCAGTGAAGCCCTCTGTAGGTCCCCCAGAGATGCCCCCCAGGTAGCGCCATGGAGCCCCCTGCAGCCAGTACATGCCCCCCTGTATCCCGTGTGATCCCCCTCTGTAGCCAGTGATGCCGCCCCCTTGTAGCCAGAGATGCCCCCCTGTAGCCAGTGATGCCCCCCTTCTAGCCAGTGATGGCCCGCTGATAGCCAGTGATGCCAAACAACCCATTAGCCAGTGATGCGCCCCCCTGTTAGCCAGTGATGCCCTCCCTGACCATTGACTCGCGCTTGTTAGCCATATGCCCCCCTTGTACCCAGTGTTGGCCCCCCTTGTAGCCATTGATGCCCTCTGTTAGCCATGATGCCCCCCTGTAGCCAGGTGATGCCCCCCTTAGCCTGTTATGCCCCACTGTAGCCAGTGATGCGCCCCTTGTAGCCAGTGATGCCCCATGTTAGCCAGTGATGCCTCTGTAGCCATTGAATGCCCTCTGTAGCCAGTGATGCCACCCTGTAGCCAAGCAATGCCCCTGTAAGCCATGATGCCCCCCTTGTAGCCAGTGATGCCCATGTAGCCAGTGATGCCCCCCTTGGAGTCAGTGATGCCCCCTGTAGTACCAAGAATGCCCCTGTACACAGTGATGCTCCCTAGTAGCCAGCAATGCCCCCTGTATCCAATGATGCCCCTTGGTAACCAGTGATGCCCTGGTAGCCCAGTGATGCCCCCCTGTAGCCAGTGATTCCCCTGTAGCCAGTGCGATGCCCCCCTTGTATGCGCATAGTGATGGGGGGGGCCTCCTTGCCACTGTAGCCAGTGATGCCCCCCTGTAACTAATTATAAAATAACAAAAGAGTACTCGTCCTGGTCCGGAGCTGCTGAGCGGTGTAAGCGACATGACATCATCATGCTGCTTACACTGTCACACAGCTCCCAGGGGCCTCTGCCGGCAAGGAGACCCAGCGTCGCAAGGGGCGCGATGAAAGCTGTGTGCCCCCTGCGATGCTGATACAGGGGAGGAGTCAGGGCGGGAACGATCCGTCCCGCCTCCTCCCTGCACCAGCAGCTGCTGGCTCTGCGCGACTGTTATAAAACAGCCACGCAGAGCCCGGGGCGATCCTCCGGGTGGGCAGGGTGAGCGGTCGCGGTGCCCCCCCTCTGGTGAGCGGAGCCGCGGCGCCCCGGGCAATCGCCCGCCCCGCCCGCCCCTAGGAGTGGCCCTGCATAACTCTAACCCTAAATTGGGGTTAGGCTTTTCTATTGGTTTAAAGTTCTTAATATACTGCTCTCTGTCACCTTTGGCACATTTGCTCTCATGTCACATCCATCCAGCAATATTTTAGGGTAGTCTAATGTGAGTTTGGGTCGTCCCCAACCTAATTTCTTTTATTCTGACTCTAATAATGCACAGAAAAAACATACAAAAAATGGGACATTACTTACTCAAAACACTACAAAGGCCGCTATTTACAGCTCAATGTCTAGGACTAGACTGAACCCAGTAGCACAAGTGCAGCTCGGCCATATGGTCTTGGGAAAAATTAACCAGGTGCAGCTAATTGCTTGAGGCATAGCTCACACACCCCCCTACTACGGGAACACTTAGTGATCAAAAAAAACTGCACATTAACTTAAACCTGTCACACCAGCAGCAGAAAAGCCACAGTATAATGCATGGGGAGATTGCACAAATGCAAAAATACCAATACCACTCACATACCCTCAATACATTAGGGGGGTGGCTGCTGGTACTACAATTGCATATAAATAAGGCGATACAGAAGGGTGCCATAAATACAGATATGTGTGGCACACCATGCTGGCTTACAGCCTATTAGTGAAAAAAATGTAAATAATGAGGTATTAGCTGGTACAGTGTCCACAATACGCAAGCTCGCAACCAGCGTCAACGGTCCTCATATCTTGCGAGTCCCAGAAAAACATACAAAAAATGGGACATTACTTACTCAAAAAACACTACAAAGGCACCATAGTTCACACCCATGGCTGGACTAGACTGATAGGCTATTAATTTAAATGTGCAGTTTTTTCTATCACAAATTGTATCCCCTAGTAGAGTGAGGTGTGTGAGTTTGCTGCTCAGCAATTAGCTGCACCTGTTCATTTTTTCCCAAGTAGCATATGGGCCAGAGTAGCCTGCTACTGGGTTCAGTCTAGTCCAGCCATTGAGTTGTAAGTATGGCCTTTGTAGTGTATTCTGACCCTAACCCTAAACCTAGCAATAATCCTGACCATAACCCTAAACCTAGCCCTAATTCTGACCATATTCCTTTCCCTAACCTTAGCTCTAATACTGACCTCAACTGTAATCCTAACCCAAAATTGCTGTTGGGGTTTTTTACGGGTTTGTACAGCTCAATTTACCAGTCCCTGTTCCCACGGCACTCGTGCTCGGATGTCACTTTCACCATCATTTTGGGCCCAGCATCACCTTAGGGTAGTCTAATGTGAGTTTAGGACATCCAACCCTAAACCTATCCCAAATCCTGACCACAACTCTAACCCTAAACCTCGCTCTAATGCTGATCATAACCACTTCTGATCCAACAGCACCTTTAGAGAGAGTAGAGAGCAATCCTGGAGGCACAGGGACTGGTAAGTGAAACCCTGAAGACTACTTAATTAACCCTAACCCCAATATAGATTTTAGGCTATGGTTATGGTCAGGACTAGGGCTAGAGTTATGGTTAGGGTTATGGTCAGGATTAGGTCTAGGGTCACGGTTAGGGTTATGGTCAGGATTAGGGGTAGGGTTACGGTTATGATCAGGATTAGGGGTAGGTTTATGGTTAGGGTTATATGGTAAGGATTAGGGGTAGGGTTTTGGATAGGGTTATGGTCAGGATTAGGACTAGAGTTATGGTTAGGGTTATGGTCAGGATTAGGGCTAGGGTCACGGTTAGGATTATGGTCAGGATTTGGGGTAGGTTTATGGTTACAGTTGTGGTCAGGATTAGGGCTAGGTTTACGGTTAGGTTATGGTCAGGATTAGAGTTATGGTTAGGATTATGGTCAGGATTAGGGCTATGGTTATGGTTGTAGTCAGGACTTTATGGTAGGGTTATGGTTAGGGTTATGATAAGGATCAGGGCTAGAGTTATGGTTAGGGTTATGGTCAGGATTAGAGTTAAAGTTATAGTTGGGGGTAAGAGGACAAAATACCTTTTCACAAGTCTATTTCAAGCACTGTTGAACCAAAAAGAGACCTGCAAATTAAGCCCTGCACACCAGTTAAAAACCCTAATCCTAACCCCAATTTACGGTCATGCTTACTTTTTTGGCAAAAATGTATTCAAGCCACCTCAAACTGAAGCTCTAGAATTTTACTTTGACCCTTATGTAAAAACGCACTAATTGTTCCTCTGGGGAAGAGGGGTTTAATCCCAAACCAATATGGCTCCTGTACCACTGTATTTTTAAAGGAGCGTAAACAATTTTAAAATGGAGATTTTAAAAGGCCCCTTTTATTGGCTGAAATCCAGCTTCTTTTCTAAAGAACAAAACCCTAAGGAATCGAGGGAAGAATTTTTTAAAAAAATTTGGGGAGAAGAAAAAAGCCCCAAGGGAAATTATATTTACGGGAAACCCGTTTCGCCCATTTAAAGTAAAATTGTTCTTTAAAGAAAAAAAATATGTGCCCCCCCTCCCCGGGTTTTTACTGCTTTAGGGGTTTTTTAAACCACATTTTAAGAGTCCTTTAATTGCTGGGACCCGGGGAACCTCACTGATTTTCCTAAAATTTCCCTTACTTAATGAATCCCTCCCTTTTCCCCCTTTCCTTTCCTGTGGCTGAAGACTGACATTAATGGCGATGAGAAATGTATTGATGTTACTACGGAAAGAGGGTAATACTTGGGGTCTGGATGGGGATGGCACCACTCCCCGGGCCCTTTGGGGGTTCCGTGGGGTGACGGGTGCTTGGGATCAGGCCAGATACTCATCTTCCCATGGGGAGGGAGAGCTGTCCTCCACCGAATGTTAATCCTAAGACACTTTGACAGGTGAAGAATATCCGTATTTCATCTGACATAGGGAGAGGCGAGTGTTGGGAGGAAGAGGCCAAAATGTTCAAAAGACTAAAAAACCTCATGAGACATAAATCTAGGGAAAAGACAGGACACTTTGACTAGGAAGTGAAAAAAAAAAAAAAAAGTTGATTTTTGGAGGGGTTTTGAGCTTCCCACAGTTTGGGATCACTAAAAAAGCCCTTAAAAGGCATGAGACAGAGGCAGATATCGGGTTCAAAACGGTGTTTTTGTTTTCCCTTTTTTTTATTCCCCGGCAAAAACAAAAACTTTAATGAGTATGGCAATCATGACACAAAAAAACATATAAACATGAAAAAAAAACTCCTGCTGTCTAAAGGCGCTTACAAATACCCGGGTGTTTTTTCCCTCCCAAACACCTTGGGAGATGGTGGAAAAAAGTACCCCTGGTTTTCCCCAGTTTTGAATGCCCTCCAGCCAAAAAGGGTGACGGGAAAGTTTGCAGCCCGCCCCAGTAAAGCTTACCGGGCTAAACCTTATTCCCAAACCGGGAAAAAACCCGGAGTGGGGGCCATGGGGAGTCCCCCCACAACCCGGGCTCTAGGGTTTAAACCCCAATTTTAAAGGGCCAAAGGGGGGGGGAATGGCTGGAAAAGCCGTACTAACAGAAAACTTAAATGAAAATTTTCGCCCAGTCTTACGGGAAAACCCCACCCAAATTTAAAAAAATGGCCTTTTCCACCCCAACCAAGGCTTTTCCCTTTGGGTTGGCATGTATCTTGCTTCTCCAGGCTTTCCGCCCAAAAACCTGGCTGGGATATCACTCCATCCAGCCCTTTCCCCAGCTGGGGCCCTTCCCTTTAATCCCCCCCTCTGCTCAGACCTTGGGGCCCGGAGCACTTTGTTCCAAAAAAATTGGGTTTTACCCGTGGAAAATCCCTTCAGCTTGGCCTGTTGGGGCCCCGGGGGAAAATGTTCTAAAAAAATTTAAAAGGGCCCTGTAAGCCAGGAACCACCGGGTCACCCAGGGTTTTTCTTCCCTTTGTTTTTTTGCCATCCACTTTAAAAGGGGAAAATGGCCTGTGAGACCCCCAAAGGGCCCTCCCTATCAAGTAGAAAAGCAGCGACTCGATGGCCCCCTTAAGGGCCAAAGGGGCATTTCTCTTTCCACTATGGCAAATTTTTCCTTGCCGCTGACAGTTTTCCTGCTGGGGAAAAAATACCGGGTTTTCTTCTCCCTAAAACAGTTGTGATAGGCCAGCCCCAAACCCTCCCTCAGAAGCTTTCCCCCCTGAACAATAAAATTCTTTCAAAAATTTTTGGGGGCCAGAGCACGGGTCCCCTTGCAGGTACCCCCCTTTAGCCTTTTGGAAGGCTTTTTCGGGGCCCCCCGGGTTCCCACTTGCCCAAAAAGTGGACTTTTCCCCTTTTTGTAAAGGTTCCTAAGCGGGGTGTTTAGGGAAAGGAAAAATTTGGGGTACAAACCCTTTCCTAAAAGTCCCCTTTTTTGCCCGAAAACCTAAAAAGGGGCCCCCGGGCCCCGCTTTTTTGGGAGATGGGGTTTGGGCCAATTTCAAATTTGGGCCTCCATTTGTCCATTTGGGGCAAATGACCCCCCCCAAAATGTCGTAACCTAGATACGGGCCTCCTCTAGCCCTATGGCACACTTGTTAGGGTTTGGCGGTTCTGACCTGCTCCCCTTAGGGGCATCTAAAGGACAGCTTCCCACTCTGGTCAGGTGGGCCCCCAAAATTCCGTGCTAAAATCCCCAGGGTCATCCAAATTTCTGCGGCATATTTTCTTTTTTTTTGGGCTGTAGGATGAAAAGTCATCTCCCGGGAATGTTGGCCCGGGAGCCCCATGTAGGCCGGGGGAAAGGGAAACCCCCGTGGGTAAAATGGCCATCTGGGGGGGGAAAAGGCCGTTTTCCCCTGGCCTCCTTTGGGGGGGGCCCTGCCAATACCCCTTGGGGCCCAGGTTTTAACGAAATAATTTTTTCCCCTCGCGGGTCCTAACCTCTCAACCAATTCATCGCCCCCGGGGCTTCGGGTAGGCATCAAATTTTGAGAGCTTTTTTAGCTTCCCAAAAATCGTTGCAGAAACGTAAGCCGCCATCGGGTTTGGGAATAAAGCACTATGGGGCTCGACCACCCATTTTTGGGGATTTTTCTATGCCCCCAAGCTCCAACATCTTCTTAACCTCCTCCAATTGCTTGCCTCTGGGCTTCGGGCCCCTATTTTGGCCCTAAAACCGTATTTTTGGGCCGGGGGTTCTGTAAAGATTAAAATTTCAATGACCTTCGTGCGCCCCGGGTTGGATCTGAAAAGACCTCCCGGGTTCCTTTGTAAAAATTCCCCCTAGTTTCCTGCCGCCGGGTTAAATTTCTAAATAGGGACCGGAGATGGACGGGTGGAAAACTTCCTTTCGGGGAAACCCCTAGCTCTCTTACCACCGAAAGTTTTGGGCCAGTCCTTCCGGTTTAATTGGGTTTGGGATGGAATATTTGATAAGGTTTCCTTCCCCGGGCTGGAACCCCCTTATATTTAACCTAAACTGCCCCGGGCTCCTTGATCTCAGGGGGGGCCCCGCCATTTTGGGCCAAAAAAAACCTGTTTTTGGGGGGGGGGGGGGGGACCGTGGGGACAAGTACCAGCCCCCCGATCGGCCGGGGGCTGGAACACTTGCCCTTTGCGGACCTGTTATATCCCCTTGCCGGGGTTTTGGGGGCCCCGCGGGGTAGGTTTTTTAAGCACTAAAAGGCAGGACTGTTTCGTTTCTTTTCCGGGATCTCGGCAATATTTTAAATTCACGCCCCTATAGGGGGATTTTCCTGCCCCCGGGTCTCCTTGGCAATGTAAAGGGAGCCCCGGACATTTCCAAAAAAGGAGCCCAAGGGAGAAAAACCCGGGGGGGCCCGCTTGGGGGTACCTCCCGTATGGGAGAAACATGAGAAAAGGGGAAAGTAGGGGGCCCCAGCCCTCCCCCACCCTTTAAATCCCCCAAACCTTTTAAGCATTTGGATTTTAGGGTCTTTTTTGAACCTCTCCACCAGGGCCTCGGTTTTTGGGGGAATATTCCGAGGTACGGAAATGGGGAATATTGAGGAGCGGCAAAAGTTCTTTGGTCACCTTAGACATGAAAAGGGGGGCCCTGGGTCTGTCAGTAAACTTTCCCTTTGGGGTAACCCCTGGGGTGAACATTTGGAAAAATCCTTGGCCAAATTTCCCCCTGGAGGAGGGATTTCCTAAGGGGGAAAGGCCTCGGGATATGGGTTGGGGAAAGTCCCAAAGGGCCACTAAGATATGTGATGTACTCGAGGCCCCGGGCCTTTTGGGAGCGGGCCCTTCCGGTCCCTGCGAACCTCTCAAAAAAGGGCCTTATTATTGGGAGGGGGGTTAGGGGGCTCCGAAAATGGGGGGCCTAGGGGCATTTAAATTTGGGGCACTCTGGGGAAGACGGCAGGGAAAACTTCAATTGGCCCCATAAAACCCTGGCCATAGAAGTTTCGCTCTACCCCCCCCCCGGGTTTTCTCCACCCCTAAAAATGTTCCCCCCAAAAAAAATGGGGGGGGCTAGCTCCAAAAACCTGGGGGCATGTGACTTGGTGAACCCCCAAAAATTTCCCCACCACCCCCGGTTGCCGGGCTTTTTTTAACCCGGGGTAACATATCGTTGGGTTGACCGCATTTAAAAGGGTACCCCCTATCCCCGCCTGGTCCCTGGGGGGTTTTCCCCTCTTCATCTTTAAAAAGGGTTCCCAAGCGTTGTTTCTAGGTTTTGGGGTCCCTTTCCCTTTTCTCCGTTTCCAAAGTTCCCTCTGGAAAATTGGGAAGGGAGGCGAAACCGAGCTCCAAAATGGTTTTCCTTTGGGGCCCCCCCCAGGGGCGGACAACGGAAACCCATCGGGGCCTCTTTCCCGGGCTCCTTTTCGGGCACATCACCCCCGTACTCATTATACCTTGCACCCTCTTTTTTTCTCCCACAATCCCTGAACAAGGGAAAATCAAGCCTAAGACAGCCCTGTAGGGTTTGGGTCGCAAAAATCCCGCCAACCCCAATTTTGCGGCACCGCAGGGAGTCCCCTTTTGGTGAATTTTGGCAGTTGGGTAGTCTCTAGTGTTTCCCCCTTTTTTTAACAGACCAAACCCCCTTTTAAAAGGGCGGGATCAGTTGGCCTGGTCACCCGCTAGGGGGCCCGTACCAAAGGGGCACCAAACTCCCGGATCCCCTGAGTTGCTTGAAAAAGGAAAAGTCCGTTGATTTTGATGTACAAAAATCCGCCCGTCACCACCCGTCTCCCCATTGGGTTAATAGGAAAAAAGGGCCCCCGGGAAAAAAACGACGTACGCCCGTGTAACCCCCACAAATCCATGGGGTCCCCCTGTGTTGGACATCCCTGCAGCGACAGTCCCCCGCCATCGCCTCGCCAAAAAAGAAAAAATGGGGCCCCGAGCTTGGGTGAAAAAGGGCTGATTTTGGGGTGGGCCAAAACCCTTCCCCCCTTTCCCCAGCCCCAACCCCGGGCCCCTTTCCCCCCCGGGACCTCTACTCTCCCCTTTTTTTTGGGACAGAGGGCAAATCTTACCCCGAATGGGTGATGGATGAGACCCAGGGGGAAAATCTTCAGTGGCGCTGTAAGTTCCCCCACCGGGGAAAGGGCCCTCCAAATTTTGGGGTCCCTTTACCCCACACAGCCCCTGGATCCTCACCAGTAAGGGCCCCGTAAAAAAACGATCACAAAAAAACCCTCTTTGATCACCCGGGGAGGTGAAAGACTCCCGGGTTTCAGCCCTTTGCTGGTGAGAAAGGTGAGGTCAACATTTGGGAAACGCGGTGGCTTTGGGTGGAAAACGAACTTCCCCGGGGTTTGGGCTCTTTGGGCCCGGGGCCGCCAAGTTAAAACCCCCCGTCGGGCTAAAATCTCCCACCTTTTTAGCCTTTGGGGGGTTTGTCCCTTTGGCCTTTTTCCCAAACCCCAGGTCGAAGTAGGGCCTTTTGGGTTTCACCGGTTTGAAAGGGGGGCTAGGACGTCAACCCATTGGTCCCCCCGGGGGCCCGCCTCTCTCGGGATTTCCTTCTCGAAAGGGTTCCCAGGTATGCTTCAATATTTATCGTCAGGGGGCAAACTTTTGCAAAGGGGTTTTATTTAACCCCTTTTAAAGGGGGGGGTGGAATGCCCCCCCTGCTGGGCACCTTTGGGCCCTTTCAGTCAGGGGCCCGAAAACCTGTTGCTGAAAAACCAGGTTCACACTTTGCGGTCTCTTTCACGGGTGCCTGGGTTTCTTTTCAACAAAAGGCGATTGGTTTCTGCCTGGGGCCCTTTCGGGCTCCTGTGGGGCCTTTTTTTTGGAAATTGCCGCCATCAACTGGAGGGTTTGGGATTTGCCTGAAAACAACTGTTTCACCAGCTTTGTCCATTTTTGGAAAGTCTCTGCTTGCTGCACGTTTCTGTTTAATTCCCAAACAGTGCTGGGACCAAAGTTTTTGCCCGCCTGTCTCTTTAAAAAGAAAAATCTCTTTTAAATTCCCCCTTTTCCCTACCTCCCCCCATATTTTGGAAACTTGCACAGCTCCCGGGTTTAAATCACAAGTTTCCCTTTAGGCATGAGACAGAGGCGGTATCTGGTTTTTAAAAAATTTCCCTTTCTTCCGTGTTTTTTTATTGCAACCAAACAGAACAAAAACTTTTGGGAAAAACATTTCACAAACAAAAAATAAAAAACATAAACAAAAATCCTGCTCGTCTGAAGCCTTTCAAAAACAAAAAGGGGGTAGTTCCCTCCTAAACAACCTTTGGAGATGGTGGAGCAAAACGCGGCTTCCACCAGGTAATGGGCTTCAGGGCCCAGAAAAGGGAGCTGGGGATGCAACCCGACCCCGTCAAATTACCTGCTGACCTTATATTCCACCGGGGGAAAAAAACCCAAATGGAAACCATGGGGAGGTAAGCCCCCCAACCCCGCTCTATGCTTACTTTCCCAATGAAAGGGCCCACCCGGGAATGGTGGTAGCCCCTTTTAAAAAACAACTTTAAAAGTATGTCGACAGTCTGTACTACTACACCTATTTAAAAAATGGCCTTTTACTCCCAAGGTTTTTACCTTGTTGGGATGTTTGCCCCTCTCCAGGCATTCGCCCCCGAACCTGGCTTTGGATATACACTCCTCCCGACCTTCCCGCTGCGGCCTTTAAAAAGGGGTTTTCAAAAAATTTAAACAATATAAGGGGCCCTCTTTTCCTTGTTTTAATAAAGGAAAAATTTTTTGAAAACCCTCTAATATACTTTGTCCTTCATTTTTCTTCCCCTTTTGTGGGCATTAAAATGGGAACATAAAGGGACCAATTATTCCCAGGGTAAATAAAACATATAAATGCACAATGTTTTAAACAGTGGGCCCCGGGTAAATATAAAAATATGCATAATTTACGCCTTAAAACCGTGCCCCAATAAAAAGTACATATAGGTTTTCATGATGACGCCAACCCGTGCCCCGATAAAAAGTTTCAAAATAGTGGGCCCAAAGAAAACCCCTACGTGCCCCGATAAATTGTTTCATATATGCACAATGATGCCATACAGTGCCAAGATTTAAAAAATATTTATAGTGCACAATGAAGCCAAATAGTCCCCGTTAAAAAAAATAAATATAGTGCATGATGATGCCATACAGTGACCAGATAAAAATTTTACAAATAGTTTTTATGGGGGACTCCCCTACAGTCCCAGAAAAAAAAAGTCATATAGTCACAAAGGTTTCCATATAGTGCCCAGAAAAAATATTAAAAAATTTGTACCTGAAGAGGGCCCTTTCATTGCCCAGCCAGTGGTGCAAAAGATGATACCATACAGGGCCTTTAATCTAAGTAATAAGTGCACGAAAGAGCCATACAGTTTCCCGGGGTAAATTTGTACATATAGTGCATGAAAAAGTCATAAAAGTGCCAAGATAAAAAATTCATAGGTTTTCCCATGAAGGGCCCTTTCAGTGCCCAGAAAAATAAAATTTTTTATTTGTTTCCTAAGATTTCCAAACAGTGGGCCCCGTAAAATAGTTTCATATAGTGCAAAAGAAGATGCCCAAAAAGTGCCCGATAAAATATGTTTTTTTCCCTTCACGCAAACCCAAAAATTTTTGGCGGGAAACCCCTTTTCCCAAACCCCTTAATATACTACCCCGTCATGGCCAAAAAGTTTTTTAAAAATGATAAAAAATGTTAATTTTTACAAAAAGTCACGCATCGGTTTTTTTTAATTGGAATTTGCATATACTCCCGAATTTTTATAAAAGAGTTGGGCAGCTTTAAGCAAATTTAAATTTCAAAGTCAATAGTTGCCTTTAAAAAAAGAACCCTTTTTCCCCCCAAAAAAACATTTTTCCCCTTCATTGCAGGCCTGCCCTTTAAAAGGGGGCAGCTAACATCGTTTCAGTGATTTCTCCCCCTTTAAAACAAAGGGGTGGGTTTTGATGAGGGCAGGGGTGGAGATCAATCTGTCCTGATTAAGGGAAGAATCAAACCACTGGACACTTTAAAAGGAGGAGGTGCTTGGCATCAAATTTTTTCTCTTCTGTTAAAACCAATTTTTTAACTCTAAAGAAAACACGTGCATCAAACTTGCACTGCACAAAACTGGCCTAAAAAGGGAAGGGTTAAACACAGTAGAAAGATTTCCCCCTCCGTCAACAATCTATGCATCAAAAGGGAATTTAAGGAGAAGGTTTCCATTGTTGCCAAAAAGGCTCCAGGGCGCCCAAGACAGACCAGCAAGCGCCAGGACCGTCTCTTAAAAGTGTTTCAGCTTCGGAATCGGGTTACCAGCAGTGCAGAGCTTGCTCAGGAATGGCAGCAGGCAGGTGTGAGTGCATCTGCACGCACTGTGAGGTGGAGACTCATGGAGCAAGGCCTGGTGTCAAGGAGGGCATCAAAGAAGCCACTTCTCTCCAGAAAAAACATGGGGGACAGACTGATATTCTGCCAAAGGTACGGGAGTGGACTGTGAGGATGGGGTAAAAGTCATTTTCTCAATGAACCCCCTTTTTCCCAAATTTTTGGAACATCTGGAAAAAGCTTTTTTTGGAGAAGCAAGGGAGGGAACACCAGTTTTTGTCTCATCCAACTGTAAACATCCAAAAAAACCATTCATGTTTGGGGTTGCTTCTCAGCCAAGGGAAATGGGGTCTCTAACGTCTTCCTAAAAACACTCATGAATAATGAATGGTACCAGAATGTCCTCCAAGACAACTTCCCCAAAAACGTCCAAGAGCTTTTTGGTGATCAAAAATGCCTTTTCCCAGCATGAGGAGCCCTTCCCATAAAGAAAAAGGTGAAAAACAAATGGCTCAGGGAACAAAACATGAGTTTTGGGGGTCCATGGCCGGGAAACCCCCCAGACTTAACCCCTTTGAAATTGGGGGCAATCATAAGAGAGGGGTGGACAAACAAAAACCAAAAAATTTTGTGACAAAATGAAAATTTGATTGGCAAGAATGGCGGTATCATTTGGATTTGGTCCAGAAGTGATTAGAGCAGCAGGAGAATTGAAAAGGTCCGAAAAAGAAGGTCAACACTGCAAATATTGACGCTGCAAAAAACCATTCAAACTGTAAAAAAAAGCTTTTTTTAAAAAAAAAAAAAAGAAAAAAAAAAAAAAAAAAAAAAAAAAAAAAAAAATCATAATATATTGCCTTGTTTTTCTGATGTAAAAAAAAAAATTTTAAAAACCCAAAAATAAAAACAGAGGGAAAACAGATCAGGTAAAATTAATATTTGTGTCTTTTCAAAACTTTTGGCGTGACTGTACATATGATTTGAGTTTTTTTTAAATTTAAATAGTTCACAATTTAGTCTTTTATAATAAAAAAAGGGAAGGGGAAAAAGATATACTTTCCCTTGGGGTTCTATAGTTATTTTTTAGGGGAAAAATCCCGAACAAAAGGTTTTCAATGGGGCCAATATATGTTTCCTCACAATTTTGTTTTTTTTTTTTTTTTTTCATTAAAGCTCTGCTTCCACAAGTGTGCAAGACCTGCACATTTTTTGTTTTTTTTTTTTTTTCTTTAAAAAGGGGGTTTTGCCACGAAGAAAAAATTGACATGGGAAGCTTGCAAAAAAAAATAATAAACCTTTTCCCCATTCTTTTGTTTTTTAAAAATTCTGGACCGTTTTTTTTTTTTAAGCTGCTCTTTTAGTGACCCTTTTACAGCTCCTCCAGGGGAACGACCAGGGCTTTTGGCTCCCAGCCGGGGTCACAATGCCAGACATCACCTCCCTCTCAGGCAGCTCTGAGTGTTAAAACCCCCAGGGTTGTCATTTGCCCCCTGTCCTCTGTACCCCTTTTTTAAAATTAGCAAACGGGGCAAATAAATTAAAAAGAAACCCAAAAGAGGGATGGTATTTATTTAAAGAGAAAAAAAATTCATAGGTTTTTGGTTCCCGCAGGGGTTTTAACCTAGGACCCTTGTGCCCGGGGGTAAAAAGCATTCCTCAAAGCTAAAGTGTATTACTTGTACCTCTGTAAAAAACGACCTTTTTTTGCTAAGAGAGGAAAAAGGTTGTGAGATAGGCAATTCAAACAAATCACCCCACGCCCCCTTCTGAGCACCAAAGCTGAAGAGTGGATCAGGGGTATGAGATGAGATGTGGCAAAAAACCCTTTTAAGCTCGTGTTTCCCCCAAAGTGTAGCAAGACCTGCACATATTTTGTTTCTTTTTTTTTTTTTTTTTTTTTAATTAATATCGTGATTCCAAAAGTGTAGTAATACCTGCAAATATATTTTTTGTGTCTAAAGGATTTAGAGCGCACGGCTTTCTCGTTCGCGGCAGGCGCCGTTTCGTTACTTATAGAACAATATAGAAACAAAAAAAACTATCTCCTTTTGGTTATTTAATTTTCCCTCCGCTGTTCATCCAATAAAAGGCTTAGTACCCTCTACCTTTTCCATTGGGAAAGCTTCATCCCCATTGAATCCTATGAGACGGGAGTAGCTCAGCGTCTCATTGGTCAAATCGAATCTCCCTCCTTTTTAACCAGCCAATCAGCTCTAATCTCTATTCCTATCCCCTGAATTTGAAATTTACGATTGGTTCCTTTTTCACGGAAAGTCTCTGTAGGACAATGTAATAAAAGTGCCGATTGGGGAATATGTGTCCCCATTAGATTTGATCCTTTTTTTAAATTTAAAGTGTTTTTTTTTCATGTAGTCTTTGTTATGTGACACTGTATATTTGAGAAAGTGCCGGTTCAGGGCACGAAAAAGCGTTATGTGTGTTACCCCTTTTTTGCTGAGGTTAACACCTTTTTCACCTTATATGGAAAAAAAATTAATCTTTTATTCAACGTTTTTCCCACGAGG
Organism: Phyllomedusa bahiana; assembly: GCA_025379985.1. Lineage (NCBI taxonomy): Eukaryota > Metazoa > Chordata > Amphibia > Anura > Hylidae > Phyllomedusa > Phyllomedusa bahiana. The sequence goes on along the minus strand of JAODAL010000467.1, from coordinate 287,084 downwards.
TTTTGTCGCAAGAAAGCGGCCCGGTCCATCGCATTTCATGCAGTGTGCTATGTTACAGTCTCCCATTTTTTGGATTCTGAGGACGGAGGGACAAGCGGCTGCCGTTTCGAGGCTCAGGACAGTGCCATGTTCTTAAAATTTCAGTATGAGTGTTGTTCCTCTAAAGTACCCTACACAACTACCAAAGGTGAGCCACCTCTTGGCAATTGTTTTAAGTGCTTTTTAACTGTTATAGACGTACTTTCACATAGAGCGCCATCTCTCTCCTTATTTCCATTTTTTCTGCATTGCCCAGATAAATAGTACATATAGTGCACGATGATGCCATACAGTGCCCAGATAAATAGTACATATAGTGCATGATGATGCCATATAGTGCCCAGATAAAATTGTAATATAATACATATAATTGGCCTACAGTGCCCAGATAAATAGTACATAGAGTGCAGAGATCAATGGTGCACAGATGATGCCATACAGTGCCTCAATATATAGTACATATAGTGCACAATGATGTCATACAGTGCATAGATAAATAGTTCATATAGTGCACGATGATACATACATGTGGCAGGTAAATGAGATACATATAGTGAATGATGAGTGCTCATACAGTGCCCAGAATTAAATTGTACATTTATGCACGAGATGCCAATACAGTGCCCAGATAATATCATGTATACTGCATGCTGATTTATACAGTGAGTGCCATGATAAATAGGTGTATATTGGTAGTATAGGCAGGTGCAATGTGGATGGGGAGGAAGGTGCAATGGTGATGGAGGAGGCAGGTGCATGTGACGGGGGGATGCAGGTGTGCAATGTGATGGGGAGGGCAGGTGAAATGTGACTGGGGAGCTGGTGCATGTGATGGGGAGGCAGGTGCAATAGTGACTGGGCAGGCAGGCATGCAAATGTGACTGGGGGACAGGTGCAATGTGGATCCTGGGAGAGGCAGGTAATATGTGACTGGGAAGAAGCAGTGCAATGTGACTGAGCGGAGGAGGTGAAATGTGACTGGGAAGGGAGGTGAAATGTGAATGGGGAGGCAGGAGCAATGTGCTGGGGGGGCAGGTGAAATGTGACTGGGGAGGCAGGTGAAATGTGACTGGGAGGCAGGTGCAATGTGACTGGGAAGGCAGGTGCAATGTGACTGGGGAGGCAGGTGAAATGTGGACCTGGGGAGGCAGGTGAACTGTGAGGGGAGGCAGGTGAATGTGACTGGGAGGCGAGGTGCTATGTGACTGGGGAGGCAGTGCATGTGTACTGGGGGCAGGTGCAATGTGACTGGGTAGGCAGGTGAAATGTGACTGGGGGCAGGTTGAAAATGTGCCATGGGAAGCAGGTGCAATTGACTGGAGGAAGGCAGGTGAATTGTGACTGGGGAGGCAGGTGCTATGTGACTGGGGGCCGTGCAAAATGTGACTGGCGAGGCAGGTGCAATGTGATGGGTAGCCAGGTGCAATGTGACTGGGGGCGGTGCACATGTGGACTGGGGATGAGGCAGTGCAATGTGACTGGGGAGGCAGGTGCAATGTGCGCTCGGGGAGGCAGGTTGCAATGTGACCTGGGGAGGCGGTGAAATGTGACTGGGGGAGGGCAGTGCAATGTGAACTGGCGGCAGGTGAATGTGAACTGGGGAGGCAGGTGCATGTCGACTGGGGCAGGTGCAATGTGACGGGGGGCAGGTGCAATTTGACTGGGGGAGCAGGTGAAATATGACTGGGGAGGCAGGTTCAATGTGACTGGGGGCAGCAGGGTGAAATGTACTGGGGAGGCAGGTGCAATGTGTCTTCGGGAGGGAGGTTGGCAATGTGGTGGGTGGCAGGTGCAATGTGACTGGGGGCAGGTGAAATGTGACTGGGGAGGCAGGTTGCAATGTGACTGGGGAGACAGGGCAATGTGATGGGGCGGCAGGGGACATGTGACTGGGGGCAGGTGAAATGTGACTGGGGAGGCAGAGTGAACTGTGGATGTGGAGGCCAGGTGCAATGTGATGGGGAGGCAGGTGAAGTGGATGTTGACTGGGTGGCAGGTGAAATGTGACTGGGGGCTGGTGCACTGTGACTGGGGAGGCAAGATGATTGTGACTGGGGATGGAGGCAGGTGAAAACGTGACTGGGGAGTGGAGTATGTTGAAACGTGACTGGGGAGTGGAGGCAGGTGAAGTGAACTGGGGAGTGAAGGACAGTTGAAAACGTGACTGGGGAGGAGGTGCAATGTGACTGGGGAGGCAGGTGCGAATGTGACTAGGGAGCAGGTGGCAATGTGATGGGGAGTGGAGCATGGTTGCAATGTGACTGGGGAGTGGAGGCAGGTGAAATGTGAGCGGGGGTGTGGAGGGCAGAGTGATAACCGTGACTAGGGAGTGAGGCATGTGAAAACGTGACTAGGGAATAGTGGAGAGGTGAAACGTGATGGGGTGTGATGGCAGGATGAAACGTGGCTGGGCAGTGGAGGGCAGGTGACGTGAGATTGGGGAGTGGAAGAGGTGAAAGTGGATGGGCAGTGGAGGCAGGTGAAACGTGAGTGGGAAGTGGAGGGCAGGGAACTGTAAGTGGGCGTGGAGGCGGGGAAACGGGGGAAGGTATCAGACTGATGGAGCTGGCCTATCAAATAATGGGAGGTATCAAGCATGTATAGAGCTATGTCTATCATATAAATGGGAGTTACTCAGACTATATGGAGTGTCTATCTAGGAGGTATCAGACTATTTGGAGCTGTCTTTCATAGGAGGGTATCAACTATTGAGCTGTTATCATATAATGGGAGGTTTCAGATATATGGAGCTGTACTATCATAGGAAGGTATCAGAATACATGGAGCTGCCTATCACATATGGAGGTTCAGACTATATGGAGCTGCTATCATAGGAGTTATTCAGATATATGGAGCTGTCTATCACTAGGAGCGTATCAGACTGTTCTGGAGCTTGTCTATATTAGGAGAGTATCAGACTATAGGGAGTGTCGTATCCATATAATGGAGGTTTCAGACTATATGGAGCTGCCGTATCATTAATGGGCAGGTTTCAGACTATATGGAGCTGCCTAATCATAGGATGGTACTCAGATACATGGAGCTGCTATCACATATTGGGAGGGTATAGATATATGGAGGATGTCTATTAATAGGGACGGTATCAGACTATAATGGAGCAAATGCATATAATTTAATAGGAGGTATCAGACTATATGGTAGTGTTATCATATAATAGGAGGTATCAGACTATATGGCTGTCTATCATATAATTAGGAGGTATGACCTATATGGAGTGTCTGTCACTGTGATGTTATGTTTGTATAGTTGTTCAGGTATCATATAAGGCCATACATGCCAACGCTCCGTTTTTGGCGGGGGGTCCCGTATTTGGGGTCCCTTCCCGCCCTCCGGTGGGAGTTGGTAATTCTCACCGCGCCTGCAGGCGGCGGGGGTCCTGTAAATTACCGCGGCAACTACCTGGCTAACAATGAGGGGCACTACCTGGCTAACAAAGGGGGGCGCACTACCTGGCAACAAATGGCTGTGTTAACCTGCGCAAAACAATGGGGGCAATACCTGCTAACAGAACTGGGAGGCCCTATGGCTAACAGATGGGGGCACTACCTGGCAATACAATGGGCGTGTCTTACCTGAGCAAATACAATTGGGGGCAATACTGGCTAACAGATGGGGGCACTAACCTGGCTAACAGATGGGGGCACTTCCTGGTCTAACAGATGGCGACATCTCTGGCAAACAATGGCAGAGGCTCACTACTGGGTAACAGATGGGGACACTACCGGCTAACAATGGGGGCATACTGGCTAACGATGGGGGCACTACATGGCAACCAATGGGGGCACCTACCTGGCTAACAATGGGGGCACTACATGGCTAACAAGATGGAGCACTACTGGGCTAACAGATGGTGGCACTACACTCTGGCTAACAATGGGGCACCTACTGTCTCAACAATGTAGGAACTTACTGGCTCACACAATGGGGGCATTACCTGGGCTACAAATTTGGCCTATACCTGGCTACAGAGGAGCATTCTACTTGGTACCAAGGGGGCATCTACCGGCCTGGTAAGGGGCACTACCCTGGTTCGGGGGGGTTTATACCTGGCTCAAGGGCATGCTAACCGGCTTTCTTCCAAAGCCGTTATGCAGTTAGGTGGAGTGGTGTCTTGTGGCTTTTTTTTGAAGAACGGGAGCGTGACCATACCGACAAGATGGGCGGGTGTCCATGCAAATTTTTTTGCGGTGGGTCCTTTAACCTTTTACCGCGGCGCAAGGTAGCGTGGTGCGTAATCTTGCGCCGACCGCCGGGGAACGATCCTCGGCGGGTGAAAAAGCGGCCGCAGCGGCAAAAACCCAGCTCGCCCGGTACGCGGTCTCCACTAGTGCGGGAGAGGGGGAGGCAGGAGGGATCGCTCCTCCTCCCTCCTCCCCTTGTATGTACGGCGCCGGTGCATTGTGTTGTCGCCGTTATAAAGGCAACGGCGCTGGGGGAAGTGACGCGCGGGCTGCAGGGGAGTGTACGCGCGGCTGCTCTCACTTCCCCTGCGCGCTTGAGGAGATCGTTCGGGAGATGGCGGCTGAGGAGAATGGTAGAGGTAAGTGGATTTATTATTTTATTTTTAATTTAGCTTTATAGGGGGTCTACTGGCCTAACAAGATGAGGGCAAACTACCTAGGGCAAACAATGGGGAGGGCAATCACCCTGGCCACAAAGGGAGGCACTATGGGCCAAACAGACGGGCACTACCTGGCTAACAAGATTGGATGGGCAACTACCTGCGCTAACAGTTGGGGGCACTACTGTCACAGATGGGGGCACTACTGGCTCAAGATGGGGGCACTACCTGGCTAAACAGAGGGGTCACTACCTGGCTCACAGATGGGGCATACTGTAACAGATGGGGGGCACTCCTGGTCACAGATGGGGGCACTACCTGGCTAACAGATGGGGCACTATGGCTAACAGATGGGGGCACTAACCTGGTCACAGATGAGCGGGGCATACTGGCTAAAGATTGGGGCATACCTGGCAATAAACAGAGGGGGCACTAACTGGCTAACAGATGGGGGCATACTGGCTAACAATGGGGGCACTACATGGCAAATCTAAGGCGTGTTATACCTGGCAAACAATTGGGGGCACTACCTGGGGGGGCTAACAGATGGGGGGCCACTACTGGCTACAGATGGGGGCATACCTGGCTAACAGATGGGGGCATAACCTGGCAAACAATGGGCCGTGTCTACAGGCAAACAAGGGGGCACTACCTGGTAAAGATGGGGGCACTACCTGGCTAACAGATGGGGAACTACCTGGCTAGATGGGACATCTACTGGCCATAACACATGGGCATACCTGGCTAAAAGATGGGGAAATACCTGTTCTAACAATGGGGGCATACTGGCAACAATGGGGCATACCCTGGCTAACATTGGGCACTACCTGCGCAACAATGGCGGGCACTAACCTGGGCTAACAGACTGGAACGCGTTTGGCACCTCTGGCTAACAGATGGGGGACTACCTGGCTAAACATAGGGGGCACCTACCTGTACTAACAATGGGGCACCACTGGCTAACAATGGGGCAATTCCCTGGCTACAAATTTGTGACTTACGCTGGTACAAGAGGGGCTATCTACTTGCTACAAGGGGGATCTACCAGGCCTGTTAGGGGGCACTACCTGATATGTGGGGGCTTACTCCCTGGCTAAAGGGCATCTACCTGGCGTTCTTCCAAAGCCGTTATGCAGTTAGTGGAGTGGGGTGTGCGCTTTTTTTGTAGGGGCGTGGGTCATACGACAGATGGGCGATGTCCATGCAACTTTTGCAGCGGCGCGCTATGCTCCGCCGCCATAATGTTCCTGTTTATATTTTCAAAAGTTGCCAATATGTTTAAGGCACTTCTCAATGTGATGGTGTGTATATAGAGTATCATATAGTGGGTGTCTAGGGGGCAACCTTCTTCGGGCCAGGTGGTCATGAGCATAACAGCCTAGGTGGGCTCTCTCAACAGGGCGTTTTTGATGCGTTTTTTATAAAGTGTGTTTTTTTGTTGCGGTCCGGCTCCCACAATAGATGTTGTAATTAACTGCCAAAATCGCTGTTAAATCGATTTTTGCACAGCAGCAATGTACAGTTTATCACGACCTTTCTGCACAAAACAAAAACACATCAAAAAGCGAGCTGTGTTCGAGTATCTCTTTTGCTTGTATGACCACTGCTCCATTATATCCTATAAACCTTATTTGACTTTCAATTGATATGAGACCGTGTGCCACTGTGAAGGCAGGGGCTGTGGTTCTTCCCTGCCCTACCCTCCCCTACCTACCGCTTCATTTCTGTAGATTCATTATGGGAAAATGAAGTTGATTTGTTGCTTGGGTGAGCAATGTGTCATATAATATTCTATACTCATATACAGACGACCAAACGCAATGAAATTACAATCAGAATAAACTACAATGTCCTAAGAAGGAAAGTTAATATTGCATCGGGTCTGGATTTGATAAATAACAATAAAATATTGGTGACATGTTCCTTTAAGCTGCAGTGTGGCTTTATTGGTTGAAGTTCCTACTGGTTTAGGTGCAGACACAAGTGTGGCGGCATCTCAAGTCTATCCTGTAGTGCTGACTAGGTTCTCAAAATTTCTTAGGAAAGTGGGTGGACAGGCAAAAAACTTCTCAATTAGGCTTTCTTCTTGAGCCTGTTACAATGGTCATAGTTGGGCGTGGCTTTGTAAAAGGGGCTGTTGGCATAATATGAAAGGGGCGTGGTAATCTAATTGGTTAATGGGGGCGTATTAGGGTTTAGTGCCTAGGGCAGCACGACCTATAAATACAGCCCTGATGGCGGAGCGTCACTTTAATGTACACAAGGCCCGGGCTCAGTTGTCAGGCTCTTCATAAACCGGGATAGTTATATAAAATGCTGACGCTGTCTGTTCTCTGTGCGGCAGGTGCACTTTAAGACAGGGCTCTATGTAGATAAAATTTACAGCTGCCAAGTGAAGCCTCTTGATTGAGACCTCTGGTGCCGCGCGCTGGAATAATGATTTTCCCTGGAAACCTTTTATCTGTGACATTATTAATAATCTAAAGCTTATAAGATGACGCATCACAACAGAAAGAGACGGGAAGGACTGTACTAGAGGACTGTCAGCAGGACACAGCGGCTGCAAACTGTGGCCTCCAACAGGCCTGACCCACAGCAGGAGAAAGGCCTGGTCCACAGAGGCAGCAACAGGCTGACCCCACAGAGGAGCAACATCTGACCCCACAGAAGGAGCAACGCCTGAACACCCACGAGGAGCAACAGCCTGACCCCACAGAGGAGCAACAGGCCTGACCCCACGAGGAGCAAATTGACCCCGAGGAGCAACGGGCTAAACCCCACAGAGGAGCAAAGGCCGGGACCCCCAGGGGAGCACGGGCTGACCCCACAGAGGAGCAACAGGCCGCCCCCACAGAGGGCAACAGGCCTGCCCCCACAGGGGGCAAAGGCCTGACCCCACAGGGGCAACACCCTGACCCCCAGAGGAGCAACAGGCCTGACCCACAGAGGAGAAAAGCCTGCCCCCACAGAGGAGCAACAGCCTACCCACAGGGGGCAACGGCCTGCCCCCAAGAGGAGAAACAGGCCTACCCAAGAGGAGCAAAGGCCTGCCCCCACAGAGGAGCACGGGCCCTGCCCCCCACCAGGGGGGAGCAAAAGGCCTGACCCACAGAGGAGCAACGGGCCCTGACCCACAGAGGAGCAACGGGCTGCCCCCAAGAGGAGCAACTCCCTGACCCCACTGAGGAGCATCTGCCCTGACCCCACAGAGGAGCAACAGGCCTGACCCCACAGAGGAGCAACAGGCCTGACCCCACAGAGGAGCAACATCCCTGACCCCACAGAGGAGCAACAGGCCTGACCCCACAGAGGAGCAACAGGCCTGACCCCACAGAGGAGCAACAGGCCTGACCGCACAGAGGAGCAACATCCCTGACCCCACAGAGGAGCAACAGGCCTGACCCCACAGAGGAGCAACAGGCCTGACCCAAAAGGGGGAGCAACAGGCCTGACCCACAGAGGAGCAACGACCTGACCCCACAGAGGTCAACAGGCCTGCCCCCACAGAGGAGCAACAGGCCTGACCCCACAGAGGAGCAACAGGCCTGACCCCACAGAGGAGCAACAGGCCTGACCCCACAGAGGAGCAACAGGCCTGACCCCACAGAGGAGCAACATCCCTGACCCCACAGAGGAGCAACAGGCCTGACCCCACAGAGGAGCAACAGGCCTGACCCCACAGAGGAGCAACAGGCCTGACCCCCACGAGGAGCAACAGGCATGACCAAGAGGAGCAACAGGCCTGACCCCACAGAGGAGCAACAGGCCTGACCCCACAGAGGAGCAACAGGCCTGACCCCACAGAGGAGCAACAGACCTGACCCCACAGAGGAGCAACAGGCCTGACCCCACAGAGGAGCAACAGGAAGGGTGACGGGGGTCATCAGCCGCGGGGCCCAGTTACAAGATGTAGTTACACTGGAAAGTTACTGGAGGCAGAAGATGGACCAGAGTCTAGAACATTTCATTACAACTCTAGTTTAAAACTGGTTTATACACAACCATTTCCCCCAAATACTGAACGCAGCCCATGGGCGCTGTACACCCCAACTATCTATCCATCTCATATCTGTATCTATCTATCTATCTATCTCTATCTATCTATCTATCTACTATTATCTACCCTTTCTATCATTATCTATCTATCTATTTTATTATCTCATATCTATCTATGTCATATTTCTATTTTATCTATCTATCTCATATCTATCTATATTCATCAAATCTATCTATCTATCACTCTATCTTTTCTTTATCTAATATCTATCTATCTATCTATCTATCTCTCTCATATCTATCTCTTTCCTATCTATCTATCTCTTATCTATCTAATCTATCTATTATCAATCTATCTAATATCATCAAACAAATCTCATATCTATCTATCTATCTTTCTTTTCTATCTATCTACCCTTTTCTATCCATCATTTTATCTATCTCAATATGTTGCAACATTTTGAAAATTTAAAAGCACAGGGATTTTAGTGGGCGGCCGCGGCAAAAATTTGATGGACAGGGCCCATCTGTCGGTATGCACCCCTTCAAAACCACACCCCTCACCATAAATGCATAACGGCTTTGGTAAGAAAGCAGGTAGATCCCCTTATGCCGGGTGAAACCCCCCATAAGCGGGTTAGTCCCCTTACGGGCAGGTAACCCCTTGTAGCCAAGTAGATGCCCTCTCTGTAGCCGGTAGGTGCCCCCCCTTTGGTTAGCCAGTAGGTGCCCCCCTTTGTTTGCAGGTTTTAGGAGCCCCCTTTGTTCCAGTAGTGCCCCCATGTTTGCCAGTAGTGCCCCCATTGTTCCCCATAGTCCCCCATTATTGCCAGCTAGTGCCCCCTGTTCCAGGTAGATGCCCCCCTTTGTTGGGGTAGTGCCCCATTTTTGCCAGGTGTGCCCCCATTGTTGCCGGTAGATGTCCCCTCTGTTGCCAGGGATCCCCCCCCTCTGTTGCCAGTAGCCCCCCCATTGTTGCCAGGTAGATCCCCCCTCTGTTGCCAGGTAGTTTCCCCCCTCTGTTGCCCCAGGTGTGCCCCCATTGTTGCCAGGTAGTGCCCCCCTGTTGCCGGTAGTTCCCCTTGTTGCCGGTGGGCCCCCCCTTGTTGCCGGGGTTCCCCCCCTTGTTGCCAGGTAGTCCCCCCCTCTGTTCCCAAAGGTATGCCCCCCCTTGTTGCCGGCAGAACCCCCCATATACAAATAAAAAAAAAAAATAATAAAACCCACTTACCTCCCCCAGGCTCCGCAGCCCGGCCGTCCCCGGCGTTTTCTCAGCGGCGAGGGGAATGAGAGAAACCGGGCCGTCACTCCCTGCAGCCCACGTCATTTTTCCCCTGCGCGCTGCCTGTTGGCGGCGACACACCGGCGCCAGACTACAGGGGGGGGGGGGGGGGGAGCGACCCCTCCTGCCTCCCCCCTGCAAGGGGAAACCCGGGGGGTGAAGCGGGCGCGGGGCCCGACACCGCCCTGTAAGAGCGGCCCGGCGGCCCCGATAGCGTTTAAAAGCGCTACTCTGTCGCGCGGCCTTTTAAAAAGAAAACCCCCGCGCCGCGGCGGTGGGGGAATGCCAACTCCCCCGGGGGCGGGGGGACCCCAAATAGGGGGAAACCCCCCACCATAACGGGAAGTTGGCATGTATGATCTATCTATCTCATACCCAGGGGCGTAACCGGGGATTTGTGGGGCCCATAGCGAACTGAGATGGGGCCCCACATCAATGTAATAAAACATAAAGCAGCATAAATAGTAATAATTAAAGATTAAAATGCTGTCATGTATCGGGGAGCACAAAGGGTTTTGTGCTAGGGAGCAGAAAGCCACCAACTACTTGTTCCTACAGAAAGGAACAATGTTCTTGTACCGGGAATGGGGCCCCCTAAAACCTCTGGGCCATAGCAGTCGCCATTTTCTGCATATGGCTATAGTTAGCCACATGCTCATATCTATCTAATCTATCTATCTTATCTTATCTATATATCTATCTATATATCTATCTATATCTATCTATATATCTAATCTATCTATCTATCCTATCTATCTTTTCTATCTATCTTCATATATATTCTCCTATTCTCCTTTATCTTTCTATTTTAATCTATCTATTTTCCTATCTATCTATCTCTCTCTATCTATCTCTCTTCATATCTTCTATCTATATCTATCTATCTCTAACTACATATCTATCTCTATTCTATCAAACTATTCTATCTATCTAAATATCTTTACTTCTATCTCATATTATCTATCTCTTATCAAATATTTATCCATTCATCTACTGTATTTATCTACTATAGCTATGTATCTATTCTACTTTCTTCTCTTTCATCCTCTCCTCTTTCTTTCTGTCTATTTTCCTCTTTTTTCTCTCTCTCTCACTCTTTTTCTTTCTTTTGCCCTCTATCTTTCTTTCTTTCTTTCCTTATTTCTTTTTTCTCGCTGTTACTCTTTTTTCTTTCTTTCCTTCTTTCTTTCTCTCCCTCTTTTTCTTTCTCTCTCTCTTTCTTTCTTTTTTTCTCGCTCTGTCACTCTTTTTCTCTTTATATGCATCTTTCCTTTCTTTCTTTCTTTCTCTTTTTTTTGTTTTCACTCTTTTTTTTCTTTCTCTCTCAATCCATCTCTCTTTCCTTATTTCTTATATGCATCTTTCTTTCTTTCTTTCTTTCTTTCTTTCTTTCTTTCTTTCTTTCTTTCTTTCTTTCTTTCATTCCTTCTCTCTTTTCATGTACAATCATGGAAATGCAATAGAGAAACAGAAGTGGAGCAGAATATAAAAGCCGGCAGTAACCACATAAACCGTGGTTGGCAGCAAATATTACAATTGAACAAATGCTGGAGCGGTGTCAGGCTGCAGAATATTCCGCTAATGAGGGGGCAGCGTTGTGAGCCGCACTATAAACACAATTCCCGGCTGAAACTTAAGCAACAGACGTAAGAAAATATCACAGTAATTAGCGGAATAGAAGCCAATAACAGCGCGTAAGCAAAATATGAGACGACGAGGATCTCTGACCCCTCGTCTCCGTGATTCTGACACAACCTCCGCGCGGATTCATTATGTAGATTTAACCTGGCCAAGTGCAGATGTAGCAGAGCTGACTTTGTTGTTGGTCCCAAGCCAAATGGTGTATTCTGGGTTTACGTAGGACTGCAGCTATGTAATAACAGTGATGTGAATAAGGACGGGTTATGGGGTCAAGCTCGCCCTCCTGGATTAAAATTTTGGCTGATTGGAGTGCAGCTCCCCTGTTTCACTAGAAATGCAGGCAGCAGGGGGCGCAGTTCTCCTTGCTATATAGGAGTAGCTTGCAGGGTACAGGTCCTTTATTGTGGAGTTGTGAATAAAGTGACCAAGCACCTCATGCTGTGTGGTCCTCACCTCCTTGTAGACCAACTTGGCAGGATGTGGGGATAAGACCGCCCAGGACAACCCCGGGATTTGCCCAGAATCACCCCAGGACGTGGGGGCTAAGACCAGGGCCATCTTTTCCATTGGGCACACTAGGCAGTTGCCCGGGGGCCCCACAAGTATAGGGGCACCAGGTGGTGTATGTATGTCCCAGGAATACAAGAAACATACCCTGGATCCCTTGGTTGTTTTTGCTTATTTAACTGTTTGTGTGTTTTTAGGATGTGCAAGCAGTTAAAAAACATGGTGGAGAAGGAAGCCAAAGGCTCCCTGCCCTACTAAGAAGTCTTGTAGGCTGCAAGCTGTCCAGACATAAGTGATGTGATAAGATGGGTGTGCTTGGGGGTGGCTAGAGGCATGGTCTAGTGTGATGTCATGTATTTGGGCAGGGCCCACTGCAGTGCTATGCCCAGGGGCCCATAATGCTGTTAAGACGGTTCTGGCTAAGACTGCCCAGGAATGACCTTAAACTGTGCAGTACCACCCATTTTGGGGTGAAGTTATGACCGTTCAGGGTCATCCCACACCCCTGTCCAGGACCACCCAAGCATGTGGGGCTAGATTTGCACAGAGCCACCCCTGGACCTCCCAGGAATGCCCCCAACTGTGTGGCACCACTCATTTTGAGGTGACACTAGGACCATTCACGGTCACCATACACCCATGGACTTGCCGAGAACCACCCAAGCATGTAGGATCTAGAACCGCCTGGGGCCACCCCTACAAGGAATGCCCCCAAACTGTGTGGCACCACTCATTTTGGGTGGGGCTTGGGTAAGCCCAGCCTCTTTATGCGACGTTGCAGTCCACGAGGAACCCTTGGTGGGCCCCATGCAGCCCATGGGCCATGTGTTGTGCAGGTCTGCTATAGACAAAGGGCAACATATCAGAAAAGAGGCGCCGCCACGCCAGTTTTAAGGCGCATTAAATGATTTTATAGTGCATCTGAATGAATGAACCTGTCAAAAATCTGGCGTCTGGTATAACCTGTATAGTATAATTGATTAGGCGCATAGCATAATTTAGGCACATAGCATATCATTGCTGCATATTTGATGCACCTACTTTAGGCACAATCCGATGTGTCGTGCCTGGCGTATAATGCGCCTAGTTTTGGTTTATTACAGTTCATTCATATAGAGAATAGGGCGGAAACTGTTTTTTTGGCACAAAATACGCCAAAAAAATGGTGCAGCCCAAATGGGACATGTCGCCCAGAGATAATAACATCCAATGTTACCCCACGACTGGCATATAACATAGGGCAAAAGTGGCATATGCCCCATGGCCTCCACCACCGTGGGCACACCTGGACAACCCAGTTCCCTCCAGCTGTTCCCAAATGTAATTCTACTTCCCTTTGGATGTAGCACAGATGACACGTCTGATGATAAGCAGCTGCCAGACTCCACTGAACAAATTGTCCAGCACACTAAAGAGGACTCGTGGCCATTCCTGACAGGTCTCTTGTAGTAAAAACTTGTGTTCCTCAAATCTCTATGTTGGATGGTTCCTCTGTTATTCGTCCTAGAAATTCATTACCAATCTGTCAGCTGGGCGTTACCAATTGGGGGTGTGTCCCTGCACAGTCTGATATTGTCCAATCAATGCTGGCAGAGTCAGTGTGTGCAGGGACACGCCCCTTTGAAACTGGAATGGTAACACCCATTTGACACATTCAGTGATACATTTCTAGAGGAACAGCACAACACAGTTATAAGAGAAGAGGCTCCAGGATTGTCATTTCTTGTGCACGCCGCAAGACACCGCCGTCCAGCGCATACTTCTAAAACGTTAGAGGTGGCGGCCCCATTCACTTCCATTATCTGCAGCATGTAGAAGTCTGGAAGAAGTGACATGTCACTTCTTTCACCTGTTGTGTAATACGATATGATGAGAGCTATGATTACCGTAGTTAAAGGCCGAAATACGTAATGTCTGAAAGACACCATGTGTACATAGCCTTAGAGCCTATTGCCTTTTTAAAGGGGTTGTCTCACTACATTGATTCATCTTACCTCAGTCCTGTTTTCTCGGTTTTAATTTTGAATTAAGGGGCATCTTTACTGGCTTCTACTGGTCTGCAATGATGAGCTGCAGAGGACACCAGGTATGTAGCTATAGCGACCAGCGCTGGCGGCTTATCAGGAGAGATCGAACAGGTCTGTAGCTATAGCAACCAGTGCTGACAGGCTAACAGCAGAGATCAAACAGGTCTGTAGCTATAGCAAACAGTGATGACAGCCTAACCAGAGAGATCAAACAGGTCTGTAGCTGTAGCGACCAGTGCTGGCAGCCTATCAGGAGAGATCGAACAGGTCTGTAGCTATAGCGACCAGCGCTGGCAGCCTATCAGGAGAGATCGAACAGGTCTGTAGCTATAGCAACCAGCGCTGCCAGCCTATCAGGAGAGATCGTACAGGTCTGTAGCTATAGCGACCAGTGCTGGCAGCCTATCAGGAGAGATTAAACGGGTCTGTAGCTATAGCGACCTGAGGAGCTGATGCAGCCCATACAAGAGGGCATATCTAGGAATAGGTAGGACGCTGTTAATGGACACATATTGCAAAGTGACTTGTTTTTGCAAAATCTTTAACATAAAAAGCAGCGATCCTTGTAGTGAGACAACGCTTTAATTTCTTTTTAAAGCAGACCTGTGATTATTTCTGACCTGTCTGTTATAGTAAATCCTTGTGTTCCCTATGATATAACAATCCTGGAGCCTCTTCTCTTATATCTCTGTGTTGTGCTGTTCCTCTTTTATACCCTCCTGGGAATTTTTTACTGAATCAGTCAGATGGGTGTTAACCATTGTGTGTCCATGCACAGTGTGACATTGTCCAATCGGTGGTGACCGAGTTAGTGTGTATAGGGACACGCCCCTGTCACCATCCTTAACACATCTGCTTTAGTAAATCCTTGTGTTTCCTGCAGCCTCGTCTCTTATAACTCTGGGTTGTGCTGTTCCTTTGTGATTCCTATTAGAATTCAATTACCAATCTGCCAGATGGGTGTCAACCAATGGGGGTGTGTCCTGCATAGTCTGACATTGTCCAGTCAGTGAAACTGGAATGGCAACACCCATCTGACAGATTCATTATACACCTTCCATGAGGAATAACAGGATGAACAGCACAAACACAGAGAAATTTTATAAAGAAGAAGAAGGCTGCAGGATTGTTATTTCACAGGGAAAACAAGTATTTACTAAAGCAAACAGGTCAGAAATAATCTGTGATGTGCTGTTCTTTTGTGATTCCTATTAGAATTCAATTACCAATCTGTCAGATGGGTGTATAACTCACTTGGGGGATTGCCCCCTGCAACAGTCTGACATTGTCATACTGGCAACAGTGTGTGGCAGGAACACGCCCCAACAAAGTAGAAGTCCGACACCCAGCTGACTAAATTCAGGTCCTACATTTTCTAGAGGAAACAACACAGAGAAATAAGAGACGAGGCTCCAGGATGGTTATTTGACAGGGAACATAAGGATTTACTAAATAAGAGATGTCAGGAGAGGTCACGAGTCTACTTTAAACAAATCATACCACAAACCACTCGAGTTTTGCTGCTGCTTTAGATTTGATTTACTCCCTAAATCTAATACAGACAGAGCGCTATTGTATCCATGCAGTGCGACGTTCATTACCATTTGAACAAACCGAAATTTTCTGTATTTGTTAATGTAAATGAAAAGAACAGAGACTTTGTGCGCTAAATGGAAGCTCTTAATTGTCATTTAATTAAACTGAATCTCGTATGTGACAGTGGAACATTTTAATAAAGGACAGCAGTCCTTGAATCCGCCGGAGGCAGGAAATACGGAGCGACACATAGGTATATACCGTATCCAGGCTGTATACTGTAAACCATGTGACATCACTTCATAGAGGCCAGGCTGGCAAATGCCAGAGTCATAGCTCAGCTTAAAGGGGTTCTCCGTCTATGATGGCAGCATCATAAGTATAAACCTACACTACACTCATGTACCCTGAGAGATTCAAGGGGGACATAAGTAACCAATGGTGCTTTCTGCACTGACCATGGCGGGATGGGTAGTCACAAATACACACTAGACCTTATATATTACACCTGTCTTACAGTAAGACCTGGTTTATATCAGATCGGTGGGTTCATTCAAAGCCTCCGTCGTGGAACCAGACCCATTATATGACGGACACCAACCGTGCCCAACAGACCCCTTTGACTACAATGGAGTCCGTCAGGTTTCCACCATGGTGCCCAGCATGTGATGGAATCTGCAATGGAGGTACCGAATGGAACCTAACACATAGCCTAATATTGTCTTAGTTGCCCTTAGCAACCAATTAGAGCACAGCTTTCATTTGTTATACAGCAGTGAAAAAAGAAATCGATGCACTTGTTGTTGTCTAGTGGCGCTGAAAGGTTGCATGGAGCTCTGATTCGTTTCTATGTGCTCTGTTTGGTATCTATGAGTTTGTATTGGTTGCTATGGGATCTTATTGTGGTAGCTATGCGCTTTGATTGGTGCTATAGGGCACTGATTGGTTGCTATGCTCAGAGTTGGTTGTTATGAGTTTGGATTTGGTTTCATAAAGGTGCTCTGATTGGTTGCTATGAGTTTGGATTGGTTGCTATGGGCTCTGATTGGCTGCTATTGGCTTGGATTAGTTGCTATGGGCTCTGAAGGTTGCTAATTGCTCGGATATTGTGCATGCTATGGGCTCTGATTGGTTTCTGTGGGGCGTGCTGATTGGTGGTTTCTGAGGGCTCTGAATTGGTTTTGCCATGAGCCCTGATTGGTTACTATGAGTTCGGATTGGTTGCTGTTGGCTCTGATTGGTTGCTATGTGATTGATTGGTTGCTATGGTCTTGGATTAGTTGCTATGGGCTCGGATTGGTTGCTATGGGCAACAAAGACACTTTTACAATTAGACGGTTTTGATAAATGAGGCCAAATATGCATCAACTGTTTAGGTAGCAGATATTTAGGAGGATAATGGCATTAACTAGTAGAGGGCCCATTTTATTCTTCACTATAGGGCCCCCTTGGGAACTATGTAAGCCCCTGCTGATGACAACTAGGTCTCTTCCAACGCACGGTCCAGCAGTAAGACTGACTTTGTCATACATCCCGAGTCCCCCCTCCCTCCCCCGTAACATATGGCGCCACTATGCGACACATTGCATCACCATAAACCTAAGCCAAAATATACAAAAGTGCGTTTACCCCATGGTAAACTACTAAATAAAAGTCAACCTTACCAAATAACCCACCCTACACCAACCAGAATCCCAGACCACAAAGCCACATATCACCAACAACGTGACAGAATAAAAACCACCACACCAATAACCACAATATCACCAGCACAACTTGACGTGTAATAAAACAAACTGACCATTACTGAAATAAACCATTATACTACAACCAATATTACCTGGCCGTCCAGAGACCATACAATGATGGATACCAGCTGTACACAGGCTCCTGTCAGAACACTAAATGATTACAGTAGAAGTTATATCTATGACTCACAGGAGTCGTCTCTGAAATTGATTCTCTTTCTCTCACTTCTTCTTCTTTTCCATCTCTCCAGACGCCATGACGACTACTCCCCGACTCTTCGAGCTGCAAAATTTACAAAACAACAACATAGACTCCTCAATTTATTCAGCATTTCTCTACCAAATCTATCTCTAATACCAAACTACCCATCTATCGCACCTCTATATTGTAGCCATGAAATATGCCCCCTGTAGCCAGGTAGAAAGCCCCCTATAGCCAGTAGTAACCCCCTGTAGCCAGATGATGCCCCCCTTTACCAGTGATGCCCCCTGTAGCCATTGATGCCGCCCTGAAGCCAAAGATGCCCCCTGCAGCCAGTATATGCGCCCTTGTAACCGCTGATAGCCCCTGTAGGCCAAGATGCCCCCAGTAGCCATTGAAGCCTCCCCTTGAAGCTAGTTTTTTGTTGATGCTTGCTGAAGCCATTGTGCCCTCCTTATAGCCAGTGTATATTCCCCTTAGCAGTGATGCCCCCCTTGTAGCCAGTATGCCCTTGTAACCCGTGATGCCCCTGGTAGCCATGATTCCCGAGGCCCCCCTTGTAGCCAGTGATCCCCCTTGAACCCAGTGATGCCCCCTTAGCAGTGATCCCCCTGTAGCCAGTATGCTTTCCCTGTAGCCCTGATGACCCCCCTTGTAGACCATGATTACCCCCAGTGTCCAGAGATGCTCCCTTTTAGCCATATGATGCCCCCGCTTAGCCAGTAGATGCCCCTCCGTATCCAGTGATGCCCCCCTTGTAGCCAGTAGTAGCCCCCGTTAGCCAGTTGATGCCCCCTGTAGCCAATTATGACCCCTGTAGCCAGTTGATGCCCCAGTAGCCAATGATGCCAACCTTGTAGCCAGTGAGGCCCCATTGAGCCAGTGAATGCCCCCCTGTAGCCAGTGAATTCCCCTGGTCTCCAGTGATGCCCCCTTGTAGCCAGTGATGCTTCCTGTAGCCCGTGATGCCCCCCTTGTAGCCAGTGATGCCCCTTGTAGCCAGTGATGCCCCCCGTAGCCAGTGATACCCCCTTGGTTTGCTAGTGATGGTCCCCTGTAGCCATGATGCCCCTGTGCAGCTAATGATTCGCCCCATGTAGCCAGTTGATGCCCCGTTCGCCAGTGATGAGCCCCCCCTCATGTAGCCAGTGAGTGGCCCCTGTAGCCAGTGAAAGCCCCACTAGATAGGGCCAGTGATGCCCCCTGTAGCAGTGATGCTCTCCCCCCCCCCTTCCCATGAAGCCGAATGATCCCCCCCAGTAGCCGTGATGGCCCCCCCGTAGCCAGTGATGGCCCCCTGTAGCCAGTGATGCCCCCTATGTACCAGTGATGCCCCCTGTAGCCAGTGATGCTCCTTGGTAGCCAGTGATGCCCTCCGTAGCCCATGATGCCCCCCTGTAGGCCAGTGGAAGCCCCGCTGTTAGCCAGTGAATGCCCCCCTTGTACCATGATGCCCCTGTAGCCCGTGATGCCCCTTTGTAGCCAGTGAATGCCCTCTTTATAGCCAAGATACCCCTTGTATCCAGAGAAGCCACCTGTAGCCAGTGATGCCCCCCTTGTAGCCAGTGATGCCCCCCTGTATCCAGTGATGCCCCCTTGTAGCCAGTGATGCACCTCTTAGCCAGTTTTGCCTCTGTAGCCATTGATGCCCCCTTGTGAGCCAGTGATTTTGCCCCGTCTGTAGCCATTAAGCCCCCTGTAGCCGTGATTCCCCCCTTTGTAGCCAGTGATGCCCATATAGCCATTGATGCCCCCTTGTAGCCAGTGGATGCCCCCCTTGTAGTCCGTGATGCCCCCTGTTGCCAGTGATATATTGGGGGCCCCAGTAGCAGTGATGCCCCCTTAAGCCAGAGATGCCCACCTTTAAGCCAGTGAGCATCCTGTAGCCTGTGATGCCCCCCTTTGTAGCCAGTGATGCCCCCATAGCCAGTGAAAGCCCCTTGAAGCCCAGTGATGCCCCCGTGTAGCCAGTGATGCGGCCCCCTTGTAGCCAGTGAGGCCCCCTGTAGTCATTTTTGCCCCCTTGTAGCCAGTGATGCCCCCTGTAGTCCCGACTGCCCCCTTGTAGCCATGAATGCCCCATTGTAGCCAGTGATGCCCTCTGTAGCCAGTGATGCTCCCCTTGTAGTCAGTGATGCCCTCCCAGTAGTCAGTGATGCCCCTGTAGCCAGGGATGCCCCACTTGTAGCCAGTGATGCCTTTCGTAGTAGCGCCAGCAATGCCCCCTTGTAGCCAGTAGATGGCCCCCCTTGAAGCCCATAGATGCCCCCATGTAGCCAGTGATGCCCCATTGTACCAGTGTGCCCCCCCCTGAAGCCCAGTGATACCGCCCATTTGAAGTGCAGTGATTGCCCCCTGTAGCCATTGATGCCACCCTGTACCAGTGAAGCCCCTTGTAAGCCAGTTAGGCCCCTGTACCCGTGATGCCCCCCTTGTAGCCAGTATGCTCCTGTAGCCAGTGAAGCCCCCCTTTAACCAGTGATGCCCGCCTTAGACCAGTGATTGCCCCCCTTGTAAGCCATGATGCCCCCAGTAGCCAGTGATGCCCGTGGGGGGGGGGCCCTTGTAGCCAGTGAAGCCCCCGTAGCCAGTGATTTCCCTCTGTAGCCAGTGTTCCCCTTGTAGCCAGTGATGCCCATTGTAGCCAGTGATGCCCCCTGTAGCCATTGAGGCGATTCCTTAGCCAGTAGATGCCCCTGTAAGCCATGAGCCCCCCTTGTAGCCATTGGATGCTTCCTGTAGCCATGAATGCCCCCCCTTTAGCCAGTGATGCCCGCCTGTATCCAGTGATGCCGCCCTGTAGCCATTGATGCCACCCCTGTAGCCAGTGTGATGCCACCAGGCCGATTAATCCAGGTGATGCCCCCAGTAGCCGTGATGCCCCTTTAGCCATGATGCCTCTCTGTATCCAGTGATGCACCCTTGTAGCCAGTCGATGCCCACTTGTAGCCATTGATGCCCCCTGTAGCCAGTGATGCCCCAAGTAGCTAATGATGCCGCCCTTGATGCTAGTGATGCCGCCTTGAAGTCAGTGATGCCCCCTTAAGCCAGTGAAGCCCCCTGTACCAATGATGCCCCCCTTATAGCCAGTGATGCCCCTTGTAGCCAGTTATGCCCCCTGTAGCCAGTGATTTAATTCCCCCGCCCTTGTAGCTAGTGATGCTTGCTGTAGCCAGTGATGCCCCCGGTATCCAGTGCTGCCTCCCTTTAGCCAGATGATGGCCCCCTTGTAGCCAGAGATCCCCCTGTAGCCCAGTGATGCCCCCTTATGTAGCCATAGATGCCCCCCTTTTAGCCAGTGAAGCCCCCTATATAAGCCCCCCCCAAAGTTTTTTTGCCCCCAGTAGCCAGTGATTGCCGCCCCAAGTATCCAGTGAAGCCCCTGTAGCCAGTGATGCCTCCCTTGTAGCCAGTGATGCCCCAGAAGCCACTGATGCCCCCTGTAGCCAGTGATGCCCCCCCTTGTAGCCATGATGCACCTGTATGCCAGAGATGTCACCCCTAGTAGCGCCAGTAAAGCCCCTATAGCCCAGTTGATTGCCCCCTGTAGCCAATGAGGCCCCCTGTAGCCAGTGATTGCCCCCGCTAGCAAAAAAAGTACTCACCTCGTTCCGCTCATCCCCGGTGGCTCATGCCGGGGAGGGGGGTGGGTGGTGCCGGCAGAGCTGCCAACCAGGAGACCCAGCGTCTGGCAGGTTCGTTGTGAGAATCTAGTGCGACCCCCTGCGACACTGAAAAAAGGGAGGAGTCATGGACGGAAACGGATCCGTCCCGCCTCCTCCCTGCCACCCGCATCTGCTTGCACGTGTGCACTGTTACAAAACAGCCGCGCAGAGCCCGGGGCGATCCTCCGGGCCCGCCTCGCCCGCCCCTAGGTACGGCCCTGCTTACATCCACACGAGGATAATCCCAAGTCACCGGCCATCATAAGAGTAAGTGATGTATTTTATTAAAATAAATGAAATGTATGATGTAACAGTCTCTACGGTTTCGTGTTTTGCACCAAAACTTCATCGGGGACAACTCTAGATTTGATTAAAAAACTAACTAAATAGCTCCAAAAAAAATCTTCCTGTCACCAATACTTCCACGTTATACTGCAACTTAAATTAAGTGAGAAATGTAGACTCTAAAAATGTCTTCCAATTATATTTGTATTAAAATTTTAAGAAAACCTTATTCAAGTTTATTACTATACAGTAAAAGTTGGATCCTTTACACAGTAAATTCTAGGGGCCTTATGTATGAAAACTGTCTAGCAGTAAGACTCTATTGGTTGCCCATAACAACCAATCAGAGCCCATAGCAACCAATCAGGAGTCCATAGCAACCAATCAAAGTAAATAGCAACCAATCAGAGATCGTAGCAACCAATCAGAGCTCATAGCGACCCATCGGAGGCCATAACCACCAATTAGAGCTCATAATAACCAATCAGAGCATAGCTTTTATTTTCCCAGAGAACTATATGAAATGAAAGCTGAGCCCTGATTGGTTGCTATGGGCTTTGATTGGTGTGCTATAGCTCTGATTGTGGCTCATGAGCCCCTGATAGGTCACTATGAGCTGTGACAGCACACTAAGGGCTTCCGACTGGTACTATGAGCTCTGATTGGTCACTAAGACCTCTGATTGGTTTGCTATGACTCTGATTGGTTGCTATGGGCTTCTGTTGGCTGATGAGCTCTGATTAGTTGCTATGCTCTCTGATTAGTTGCATGGGCTCTGATTGGTTTGCTATGACTCTGATTGGTTTGCTATGAGCTCAGACCAGGTTGCTATGACTCGAATTAGCTCTAGACTCTGAACGTTTCTTATGAGCTCTAATTTGTTTGCTATGACTCTGATGGTTAATTATTAGCTCTAATTAGTTGCTTTGGGCAACAAAAACAATCTTACTGCTGGTCAGTTTTGATTATTGGGGCCCATGAGCTTAATATCCATAGTGTTACTAAATGTATAGTTCAGCTTTGCCACATATGTAAGTATTTTGCTGAAACTGATTGTGAAAATCAAAGAGTTGGGTCAAGGTCTACTGGTCCCCAAGTGCGCTCCCTTGAAGTTCAACATGATATCTAAAGATTTTGTACAGCGGGTGTGAAGAGATGTTAGCTTCTGTTTCTTATAAAAATGGAGATTTATTGCATTCTTTATGAAAATTGTAAAATTACAGAAAAACATAGAAATTATAGCTTACATAAGTTAGCTTGTATGCTGTGTGTGGGGGTTTTTTGTCCTCCTCTGACGTCATTTTTTGTCCCGTCTTTATCTCGTACAAGGCTACCTAATCATCACTGACTTCCTCGATTGTCCCCGCACTTCTTCCCAACACACACATGTCCCCAGGCTTTCCTAAGGGCATGTTCAGACAAATTAAATCAGGTGTATAATGGCACGTACTGTGCGCGCCACTATATGCCTTTTTTTTTTCAGAAGTACGAGTTGGCCAGTGCGTACTTCTAAAGCGCTCTGGCCCAATTCCCATTCACTCTCACTTTCCCTGCCACATAAGCGCTGGGACGGAGTGACCTGTCGCTTCTTTCTCCCGGCGAGTGCCATGCGCCGGGGAAAACGGCAGGTAGTCATAGCGCTCAATGAGAGTTATGAATTGCCGTATTTGAGGGCCGTCCTTTCGGCATATTGCAGCGCAATTACGTCCCGAAGTACGGCCTGCAAATACGTTGTGTAAGCATACCCTTAAGAGTTTGTTAGTTCTAACCACCATGACTAAAAAGTTGTGTGCTTCATGAAATGTGAACTGTGTATAATTAAAAGGGTGTTCCCACCATAGACTTTGATGTCATATCTCTAGAATATACCATCAATGTTTAATAGATGCAGGTCCCACCTCTGGGAACTGTCGATATCTCAGGAACGGGCCCCTAAAGGTGTCGGCTCAGGATAGAGCATACAGCACCTTGCGCACTGAACACGGTCCATTCTTTCAATGGAGTTTATCCTGAAGTACAACCGAACATATTGCTTATTTTTTACCGGGGATCTCCCACGAAAAGAATGGAAGGTTCTGAGAAAAGAGCGACCAGTGCTCTTTTTCTCAGCGGGTTTTTTCGGGGGGGCCCATTCCTGAAATAGGGGGGGTTTCCCCAAGGGGTTGGGAACCGCCCAAATTAAAACATTTTTGGGTTTTAAAAAACCTGGGCAATAGGCCACAATGCCCTAAAAGTGGGAACCCCTTTTTAAAATTATACCAGTCCACTTTTCCCTTGAAGCAAAAAACCCTTTTTTAACTCTTTGCGGTTAAAGCCATTTTGGAACTTAAAAAATTTTAAAAAGGGGTATTTTTCACCCCGGGCGTAATTTTTTGGCGCGTACATTACGTCCCCGGCTTTTACGCTATGTTTTTTTGGGGATCGCGCGGGATCAGCGCATATTCCCCAAGAACGGGGGGAGGGGGTTGGGGTTTGCGGCAGCCTCCCCGGCCCCTTTGGGAACATGCATTGTTCGCAGCGTGTAATGGGCCGCGAACAATTAAAACATTTTAAATTTTCAGCCCCCACGAAACAACAGGGAATTCATATCGTACCCATGGGGGGGGACCCCGGAAAATTGAAAAAAGTTTATGGTTTAAAGTAGTTGGGGGCCCCGCATTTCCCCGTGTTTTAAAGCGAAATTTACACGGTGAAATCCCGCGGTGAAATACGCCCTGTGGAACAAAATCCTAAGGGTATTTTCAAAACGATGTTTTTTTAACCGTTATAATAGGGGCCTGGTTTGCTTTTTTGGCGAAAGGGTTTTAATTCTCCTTTTTTCTAGGGGATTTCCCCGGGAAATTAAGTGATGGGGTTCCGGTTTGTACTCAAAAATTTCCCATTAAACCCAGAATGGGGATTTTGTGCCCCCAAAATTAGCGACCACCCCCCAAATTCTGAGCCAACATTTTTTGGGGCCCCACAACCCAAAAAGATGGGTTTCCCCAAAGAGGTGGGGTTTTTTGCACCTTAAGTTTTTTAATAGAATTTTTTTAGCAATAAAAAAATCAAAGCCCTAAAACCCTTTTTTAAATTGACTCGTATTTTTAATAATTATATAAAAAACAAAAACCCATCATTTTTAAAACCAACATCAGCAGAAACATTTTCCCATGCCCCCTTATCCCCCTGAAAAGCAGCATCTCATAAATGCCCTATGCTGGGTTCGGGTGGGGAAAAGCTCCGGGGCCCCAAGTGCAAAAAGGGAAATGGGCCCCCCCAGCTACCTTTTTGCCACTTCCCAATAAGGGTTGCCCTCCTTTTTTGGCAGCCCGGGTTTTGGGGGCCCCCAAGACGGGCGGGACGGGGTTTGACTGACTGCAAACCCCCTTGAAACCCCCCTTAAAATCAAATTGCAGCACCCCTTTAAATTTTCCCACTTCTTTTCCCTAATCCATACATTTTTTCCCTTTTCCCCCTCACTTTAGGCAGACCCGGGCCGGGTCACCCAAAACCTTTTCGGGGGTGGGCCCAAATTTTTCCCCAAACCATAACCCCCCCTTATAAAATATAGATTTTGGGACAAAATTTAAAAAAAAAACAAGGCACCGGGGGGGAAGAGTTAGTGTAACCTGGTATAAAATGAAGCATTTTCTATGGGCAGCGACAGCTTTCCGCACAGCCCGTCAGTGTGAGATAATCCCCCCTGTTTTTTTTATTAAATCCCAAAAAAATTTAATTTCCCCAGAAACAAAACGGGCAGATAAACTGCCCCTCATCCGAAAACGACCCGAAATATCTCTTTTGGGTGCTCACAAGGGTTTTGCCTGCTAAACTATTGGTCAATTGGGAAAATTGAAAGCAGCAAAAAATCTTTTTACATTAGGGGCACTTTAAAGGGAAACCCGGCCCGGATCTGGCAGCCCCCAAATTGGGTAAAAAATTTGCTTCCAAAATAAACAAAAATCATTGACTGCAGGCCATGGTTATGTCTTCAAGAAAGAGCTGCACCCTTTTAAAGTAAACTGGGGCCGCGGGCCCGCTGCGAGCCAAACATACGGGGCCACTTTACAGTAATGTAAATTTGTTTTACAATTAGTTTAATGACCCTCATCCTATTCCCCTGAGGGAAACAGGACTTTTAAAATTAAAAGGGGAAACCCTCCGGAGGCAAAACTTTGGGTTTCCCCCTTTTTAAATTTTATCCCTTTAAGGTTCTTTTTGGGGTCTCAAAAGAACATTGGTTTTTTGTGCTTTGTTTTACATTTTTTTTTTTTCCTTTTAAAATTTTAGGGGTTTTGTTTTGGAAACCCAGTCATGGGAAAGGGGAAAAATGGTAAACACCCTACAGTGGGGGGGGGGAGCCTCCATTGCAAAAATTCCAAAAAAAATTTGGAAAAATTAGCAAAAATTTTTTTCTGTTTCAAAAATGAGGGAAACCCAAAGGGGATTTTATTTGGGGACCAAATTGGGTTTCCCATAGGTGTCTGTCATGTAACGGATCAGGCACTGCCATTGTATTAGGTTTTCTATTCCTTTGGTGGAATAGAAAACCGAAAAATAACAATGTAGGTGCGGGTCTAGCCTTATGGAGATCTGGAGGGGCAACAGTTAGAAAAGGGTTAAAATGAGCTACTGGGGTAACTTAAAGCTCCTAATTCTAACATGTTTCATAAAAATGTCACAATGCTCGGGGACCGTGGGTGCACTTGTGTGCTCTTTGCCACCCACCGCACTCTACCTCTTACTGACCTCTCCCAAAGCACCCATGCACCCGACTCATAGGATGCCTCTCCTACGGTACCCGTCTCCAGTGCGTGCCACTGACATCCAATATTCAACTTCAATAATGCTTTGAAGGACACCTCCCCTGCCTTCTCTACCAGTTGTTGGTGTGTTTTAGTTTTGTTTTCACGCATTTCGTCATTATTTTCGTGTATTTTCAGTTCTGATCCTTGGTTTGGTTTCTCCACTATCCTGCTGTTTGCCACCTGCCCTGACCGTTCGTCCATTCATGACTACACTAGAACACCACCTGTCATGATCGTCAACATCTGTGCCAGTCCCTTGGTACCTCGTTGGCACCTCGGCTGTCACCGCAAGCGACCATGTCAGGGGAGGATGTAATGTAGGTTCACACCTGTATTGAGGTCGCCTTGCTGATTGGGAGGTGGGCTTATGCAGTTTTGATCAAAAATGTAAACTAAGAACCTCAAATTTTCATGTATTCAAAGTAGTAGAAATGCTTTTCTAAAAATTCCTATGGTCCCTTTGATTTTCTTATTGCTAGTAGGGCGCTGCTGATATTGGATTGTGTTTGTATGTTACTGCCACACCAGTGTGCACCTATGCTCATTTTTTTTGGGATGTGCATACCAAACATCAGATTTTTTCTAGACTGTTTGTATGGTGGAGTGGCTACCCCCACTTTGGTTTTTTGCACTCTGGCCACCTGCACAGGTTTTTAAATCAATGCAGAGTAGCTTGTAGCTTGAATCTACTCTCCTTGAAATGTGGAGTTCTGAACAGGCACCAAGAGAGGTAAGCTGTAGCGTAGGTTCCCTCCTGTATTGAGGTCACCTTGTCGTAAGGCAGGTGGGCTTATGCAGTTTTGATCAAAAATGTAAACTAAGAACCTCAAAATTTTCCATATATTCAAAGTTGCTTTTCAAATATTCCTATGTTCTTTTTGATTGTTTCTTAGTGCTAGTAGAGTGCTGCTGATATTGGATTATGTCAGGGGTAGCAACCTGGGAGTTTCCCACAGCAAAGTCCAAGTTTCCTTGCAGGGGTAGTGAGCAAGAACCAGATCGGATTTTCGTCAGATTATTTGGAATCCGCTGAAAATCCGATTTTAACCAGTGCCCCATAGATAGCAATATTAAATCTGTGCTGTAGGGTATGTTCGCACGATGTACCACGGCGTGTACAGTACACGCCTCAGTACATCGTGTCTTTCGGTAGCTCGCGCTAATATGCGCATTCTCCCATGGTGCAGGGAGGGGGGGGCGGTGGCAACCCGCCGACCCCATTGACATTCATTACTCGCGTCACTTATCCCCGTGCGTTCAATACGATCATATTGTACGAGCGGGGAGAGGAGGCGTATTCCATAGTTCTCTATGAGAACTATGGATTACCTTAATTTCGGCACGCATCTCACCCATATTAGAGCGCAAATACCAGGCGAAATGCGTTCCGAAATTACTCCATGTGAATATACCTGTAGTCTACACAGCACAGATTTTTTCCGGTCGGTTTTGAAATCTTCAGGCGGGTTCTCATAGTTAATGTACTGGGCCGGCGGAAAATCCGAAAACCGACTGCGGTTTTAGCTCAAATCCGCGCCAAAAACCATGGTCCGGCGATGTTAAAATGCCGTCGGATTTTGGACGGCATGTTCAGATATGTAGACATAGACCTAGACTCTGCTCCCTGGTGCCGTACTTGTTATCTCTCGCGTTGACGAAGTTGATCCACCACCTGCCTAGTAGTGATGCTAGTAACAATGAGATATTAGTGACTTCTTAATTAGGCCATCTGGTTCCTTCAGGCCATACTTTTCAACTGTCCTGATTTTCTGGAGGACATGGTGCCCCCACTATAGCCAACCCTAGACCTTTACCCCCAAGCCATCAGTGAAAGTTGTGTTAAGACAACAATGAAGATCCTAAAAGAGTATGAAGAATTGGGCCAAGGATCAATTACAAAACCCATACCTCCCAACTTTTTGAGATTGCAAAGGGGGACACATCAGGCCTCTAACCACGCCCAAACACATACATGACAACTTTTTAAATAGCCAAAAAGGGACACATTTTCAGGATTGTATTGTATCCAATGATGAAATATTAAGTAAGTTGTTATGTAATATACAGTGAGGAAGTAATCAGATACATTTTAAAGCGAGAGAGTCAGTTTATTGATGCAAATCTATTTCCGAAATGAAAAAGAGGGACATTTATAGAGCTAAGAGGGACAAGGGATAAAAATAGGGACTCTCCCTCCAAAATAGGGACGCTTGGGAGATATGCAAAACCTATGGGACCCAAAGTGTGATTCAGGGGCGTCGAGCTGTACAGCACATACACCTCACTGTGATACACCACCATGTCCAAAGCTGACCCATATGCACCGGCAGCAGATCCTGGAGGAACAGATGATGCTGCAATATTTATTGGTACAAGGTTATGGAAATTCCCCTTGATATACAGAGGATGCGGCCGTCTGGTTTGCATGCAGCAGCTCTGTGTTTGCTTTTGTAAAGATGTATCTCCTTCTGCTAATAACTTCCTGTAATACTGAGAAGGAGCCCCGTGTACGTGCAAACAGTAACCCTCTCACCCATAGATTAACTATTCCATTTCCAAGCCAGTAACATAGAAGCCGCCTGCTCTTTTGTTGTCTTTTAGAAATCTGAAGGCCTCTAAATACAACGGAAAGCTTCTTGTTGTGGAAAGCGGAAGTAAGGTCGGACGTGACATCTGACGTGGTGCAACAGGTCTGACATCACTTCCTACTCCAAAATGTAGGAGTAAAATAGGGGAACCAGAAGCGATGTTGGATGTTATGCATCATGTCTGACGTCACTTACTGCTCGCAAACTATAAGGGTAGAGTAAGGAAACCAGACGTCGGACACTGTGCATCAGCACTCTACGAGTAAGAGCTCGGTGCTCGAAACGCGTCAGCGGATGGGAGCCGTATGTTTTTTTCATAAAGTTATGATTTAAAACATGTTAGTTTTGCCTGGAGTCAGACGAGGCTTTCTCCCTTGTTACCAACAGGATTTATTTGGACTGCATGGATCTTATGCATTTTATGGGAGGTGAGCATGAATAAATTGCATATTTCCTGATATTGTGCATCACGTCTGACGTCACTTCCTGTTCCAAAAACATAAAAGTAAAGTAGGGAAATCAGAAGTGATGTCCGAAGTTGTGCATCACATCTGTTGTCACTTTCTGTTTGCAAACCATAAAGGTAAAGTGTGGAAACTAGAAGTGACGTCGTACATTGTGCATTATGTCTGATGTCATTTCCTGTTCCAAAAGCATAAGGGTAAAATACCGAAACCAGAAGTGAAGTCAGAAGTTGGGCGCCACGTCTGACATCACTTCCTGTTCTCAAAACATAAATGTAAAATACTGAAACCAGAAGTGATATCAGAAGTTGTGCATCACCTCTGACATCACTTCCTGTTCCTAAAACATAAGGGTAAAATACTGAAACCAGAAGTAACATCAGACATTGTGCATCACCTCTGACATCACTTCCTGTTCCTAAAGCATAAGGGTAAAATACTGAAACCAGAAATAACTATCTGATGTCACTTCCTGCTCGCAAACGATAAGAGTAGAGTAGGGAAACCAGAAGTGACATCAGACATTGTGCGTCACATCGGATGTCACTTCCTGTTCCCCGAGCATATGTGTAAAATAGGGAACCCAGAACTGACGTCAGACATTGTGCGTCATCTATGATGTCACTTCCAGGTCCTAGAGCATAAGGGTAAAATAGGGAAACCAGAACTGACGTCAGACATTGTGCGTCATATTTGATGTCACTTCCTGTTCCTAGAGCATAAGGGTAAAATAGGGAAACCAGAACTGACGTCAGACATTGTGCGTCATATTTGATGTCACTTCCTGTTCCTAGAGCATAAAGGTAAAATAGGGAAATCCGAAGTGATGTTAGAGGTTGTGCATCATGATTCATGTCACTTCTTGTTTGCAAACCACATGGGTAACATAGGGAAACCAGAAGTGACGTCAGACATTGTGCATCCCATCTGATGTCACCTCCTGTTCCCAGAGCATAAGGGTAACGTAGGGAAACCAAAAGTAATGTCAGAGGTTGAACTGGAAGTGACAATGTAGTGGAAGCCATGTGATACTTAGTGTTAGATCAACACCTTAAAAACCCTGATCCTAAGCCCCATTTAGGTGTAGGGTTCATTTTTTGGGTGATTTTTCTGAAAATTTGACCTACCTGAATTGAATTGCTTAGACTTGTTTTGAATTTGACATTGACGTGAAACTGAAATGCACTATTGCTTAGGGCCCCCACTACAGAGAGCATTTTGTTCTTTTCAGAGAACAGCTACTTTGCATATTATTTCCCAGGAAGCATTGCCTGTTAGATGCTGTACATTGATGGATCTCCACAAAGAAAACCAATACTTTAATTTTCCTTACCAAACCAAACAACCCTTTTCTAGAAAGTTCCAATGCAGAGGTGACCTCTTTAGATCACAAGCTTCCAGAACCAGAATGGTCACCTCTGCCTGAAGGCCTCGCTAATGAATCACTGCACTGGGAAACTCAGTGGAGTTCCCCTTTAATTCAGCGGCTGCTATTTGTTTGGTTAATACTTCTGTATGTGGGCGAACAGCTGTTTGCCCGTGTTTAGCAGAAAACAGCTACAGCGAGCAGTGATTTTCCTAAAATATACAGTAATTTGACTCAGTCTGTGGAAATGACCTCGAAAACGCGTGTCTAGAGGATAAGTGTAGGGTCTTAAGTGTATCAGAGTCATTCATCAGATGGGAGTAAACAAACAGCGACGGTAATACGTCTCATGGAGATGCCGCTGATTCCCAGAGCTCTGACCTACGCAGAATTCGCTACGATCTAGGTCAAGTCAACAGAAGAAACCGGCAAAATGTTGCTCCAAGTGATCAGGGCAGTCATTTAGAAAGACATATTCGATGAGGCTGGGGTAAAGACTGGGCCCAAGGGGGCGGCAGATGCTGAGGACTCATTTTATACACAGCCCTACCTTACAGGGAGTTTGGGGGGTCGATTTAGTTGTTGCTGTGACAATGTACTGTATTGTACTAATATTCCGACATGTATGAACGGGGCTGTGGCAGTTTTCAACTGTTGTTGTCACAATGAGGAAAAAATGGCCTTAAAACATAACTTTTAATATAGATAGCTAAAAAAGCATATTGATACAGAACCTCAAAAACCATATACAGTATTGGGAGACCAGTGGGTGTGTACGTATCCCTATAAAGCCTAAAGAGGGGGACTATTGAGCCCTGACCTATGGATACAGGACAGTCGCCCTGATAAGGGCGGTCCTGGCAGGAGCCTGACCCTGCAAACAAACTAACCCTAAGGTATATCCTATTGGTCCAATCCCAACATGAACATGTTTCAATCCATAAAAATGGATCTCATCAGGGGAAAATACAAGAGCACAAAGACCATAGGGCAAAGCAGTACAAGCAAGTTATAGCAAGTGTACTGAAAAAAGCATAGGATACCTCAAGTGGCTGTATTGTATATACTCACAAAACCCGTTAACATCAAAATAGACATGACACAGAATGGGTACATAAGGCGAAGCCACAGAGGTAACCAACAGGCATCAGTAGATGTGTAAACAAATCCTGCAAAGCAGTGGTGCTGCAGGGACGTCCCACACCCTGTAAAGGTGTCCCAGCAGTGGCTGAGTGCTCCTTCACTCAGCCACTGCTGGGACACCTTTACAGGGTGTGGGACGTCCCTGCAGCACCACTGCTTTGCAGGATTTGTTTACACATCTACTGATGCCTGCTGGTTACCTCTGTGGCTTCGCCTTATGTACCCATTCTGTGTCATGTCTATTTTGATGTTAACGGGTTTTGTGAGTATATACAATACAGCCACTTGAGGTATCCTATGCTTTTTTCAGTACACTTGCTATAACTTTGCTGTACTGCTTTGCCCTATGGTCTTTGTGCTTTTGTATTTTCCCCTGATGAGATCCTTTTTTATGGATTGAAACATGTTCATGTTGGGATTGGACCAATAGGATATACCTTAGGGTAAGTTTGTTCGCAGGGTCAGGCTCCTGCCAGGACCGCCCTTATCAGGGCGACTGTCCTGTATTCATAGGTCAGGGCTCAATAGTCCCCCTCTTTAGGGCTTTATAGGGATACGTACACACCCACTGGTCTCCCAATACTGTATATGGTATTTGAGGTTTTGTATCAATATGCTTTTTTAGCTATCTATATTAAAAGTTATGTTTTAAGGCCATTTTTTCCTCACTGTAGTTTGTTTGGTAGTGGCTTGTGGAGGAAATTGTTATACCCACTATATTTGTGTGGCTTTTGGTATTCAACTGTTGTTGTCCCTGCACAACAGATTTTTAATAAAAGTCTGACGCGTTTCGGATTAGCAGCACCCTTAATCATAGTTACGAGTAATAAAAGGCTGACGCGTTTCGGATTAGCAGCACCCTTAATCATAGTTACAAGTAATAAAAGGCTGACGCGTTTTGGATTAGCAGCACCCTTAAATTGTAGTTACAAGCAGGGGCGTAACTTTGGTTCAAAAAGTGGGGGGGAACAATTTTCCCTCTCATCCCCTATCTTCCTGTCCCTCCCTCCTTCACTCGCCTTCCCTTTCACTTCCCCTCTCTTCCCTCCTCTCCCCTCCTCTCCCTGCAGTGAAGCGGCCCCTCTAACCCAGCTAGAAGGTCTGAGGGAGCGCTGTGAACCCCCCCCCAGCAGGTCCGGGCGGAGTCGTCATGTTTAGAGATGGGCGAATCGAATCTAACGAAGTGGAATTCGTTTAGAATTTCAGGAAAACTTCGGTTCTGAACGAAGTCGAAGTTTGGGGTACTTCGGGTGAACGAAGTGTGCTTTTGATATGATAAAATGGCTGCGAGCACATGGAGCTACATGGGGCAAAGCACTCTGGGAGGAAGAAGGGCATAGCCTGCATGACATGTGCAGAGATGAAGCCAATCAGAGACCGGCGGGATTCTGTGATGTCACCGCACTATATAAGTCCGGGCGCGAAGCTGGCAGCTCATACTGCTCTCTCTGTGCCGTGTTGTAGCTGCTGCTCCAGTAGCTCAGATCGCACACAAAATAAATTACTTTTATACAGCAATTTTTGGGGGGTGTCACAGCTTGTCTCAGAGACTGCTTCTCTTACGTTCTAATTTTGATTTTGTGGGGTATTGGAACTGAAGTCCAGTGTGCGTCCAGTTCAGCTGCATATACATTTTAATGCTATCTGCTCAGTTCTGGAGCACATTGAATATCCAAGGGTTAAGCCTGTTGTTGCTGTTGTATTCAGCGTTTTTACAATCCAAATACCAGTTAATTTTTGGCTGCTCATTTCTTTTGCGGAATTTATATCCAAGGGTTAATTAAGTGTTTTTCTGCTGTTGTAGTCAGTAAAATAAACGGTGTTTTTCAACGCCAAAGAAGAAAATTTTTCCTGTAGCATAAATTCAATACTGAAGGTAAAATTTAAACGTTTTTTCCCGCTGTTGTAGTCAGTAAAAATACAAAGTCGTTTTAAAAAACACCCCCATAAGCTGGTAATTTTTGGCAGCTCATTTCTTTTGTGGAGTTTATATCCAAGGGTTTCCCAAGCCTGTTAGTGGGTTCATTTGGAGTCAAATACAGGGTGTGTATTTATCATATACAGATATCTTCATTAAACAGTGTCTGTACATTTTAGAACAAACAGTATGTCAGACAGAGAGGTGGCAGGCTCTTCACCTAGTGTCATCTAGCGGCTGTGTGTTGTTCAGCAACCCAATGGTTCTTGATTGGTTGACTAGGTCATCCACTTCCTCCCAGATAAAATTTGGAAAACCCCGTCAAGGGGTCGGTGGGAACGTCAGACAAAAAACCTTTAATTTGGGCATAGCCCGGGAGGGGGTGCGGCCCTCACCCGTCCCCCAACCCCCCCTCGTCCCACCCGGGCCCTCACCCAGAGATCTACTATGGGGTGGGGGTCAGCCCACTATACAGGAGGAGAACAATTTGAGGGGGGAAAATCAGCAGCTACGGGGCCCAGCGAAAAATGGGGCCAATACCCCCTGCTTCTTGCAGTAGGCGGCAAAGTATAGTTTGGGAGGGGGCCATGGGGGGTTTTATGTTGTAAAGGGGTCGGGCCCTGGGGCATCCCAAAGACCGGGTATGAGGACAGAGTGACGATGAAAAACAAAAAAGATGTTAAATTTGTAGCCGACCACACTTGGGACCCGG
Source organism: Phyllomedusa bahiana (assembly GCA_025379985.1). Lineage (NCBI taxonomy): Eukaryota > Metazoa > Chordata > Amphibia > Anura > Hylidae > Phyllomedusa > Phyllomedusa bahiana. The sequence goes on along the minus strand of JAODAL010000467.1, from coordinate 252,593 downwards.
GTGAGGAAAGGGTTTTTCATCACCCGCAGGAAAAAGGGGGGGCGCTTGCGCGTCAGGCGCGGCGCAGCCACAAGTGGGTTTTGTGGCCGTGAGCCCGCAGGATAGCTGCAGTGTGAGGTCGGGAGCCAAGGGGCCAGGGTAAAAAACCCGCTTCCGCAGGTCCAAGAAAGTAGCGGCACAGGGGCTCAGTGAGGCAGCGGCGGTAGTAGTCACTCAGTGCGGAGTGTTGCCGGTAAAATCCGATACTCGGCGGTGTGGCAGTTCTTTCCTAAGACACCGAAGGAGCCAAATATGGTTATATGTGAAGTGTGGCCAGGGAGCTAATGCTGGCACCACGGCCCTGCGTCAACACATGCAGCATCACCATCCGGTGGCCTGGGAGAAACGTGGCTCAGATGTGGTTGTCCATCCTGCCGCCGCAGCAACAGCAGCAGCAAGCAGCGCCCCAGTGTCACGCATTGCCATTGCAGCCTTTTCAAGGCTCCACCACCTCTGCAGAAGGGAGCTGTTTCTCTTTGACATCATCCCCGGTCCAGATGCTCCTGCTCCTCGCAAACTCATGGCGTCAGCAGTCGTTAAAGCGGGGCGATTGCAAAGAGACAACAGTATGCGTTCCAACCACCCTAAGGTGCAGCAGCTGACCGTGCTCCTGCCCAAAGTTGTTGGTACTCGCAGTCCCCCTTCCAAATGGTGTACTCTGCACCGTTCAGAGAAACTAATGGCTTGTGCCGAGCGAGATGGAGAGTTCCAAGCTGTAATTTCTTTTCCAAAAAGGCAGTACCAGCACTTCATAAATTATGTAGAACAAAAGGGTGGGCCAGTCCTTGAGCTTATCGGTTTGTTCCATGGTGCACGGCAGCGCGGACGTCTGGAGCTGTAACTAGGGTCTGGGCCAGTACATGTCCTTTCCGGCCCATTGGGTGATTGTGTTTCCGCCCCCGGCACACCAACAACTTGTACTGGAGACGCCGCTTTCTCCTCCACGTTGTCAAACTGCGGCTCCTGCGCTAACGTCCGCCTCCTCCTCCTCCACCCCCCACCCCCATCTCGCCTCCACAAAATACTGCTCCATCATACCACATGTGTAGGGCGCAGCGGTGTCACGCAGTTTTTACACCTGGCTTGCCTCGGGGAACGAAGTCACACAGGGGAGGAACTGCTCCGCGTTCATGCAGCAAGAAATCGATGTGTGGCTTTCTTTCCCCGCCCCAACTGCAAATCGGAACTTGGTGAGGACAATGGGAGGAACATGGGGTCCGCGCTGCAAACCCAGGAGGGATGGTCCATGCGCCCTGCATGGCGCACGTGTTCAATCTGGTTGTGAAAAGGTTCCTGAAATCTTCCACGATTTCAGAAGATTCTGAAAATGGGCCAGGAAACTGTGCATGTCTTCATCCATTCCTACAAAGCCAGGGAAAACCCTCCTCGAGTTGCAGCGGCAGAACGACCTCCCCCAACACACTCGGATATGTGATTTTTCCAAACCCCCTGAATTCCAGCCTGCACATGTTGGACCGACTGTATGAACAGAGAAAGGCCATTAACGATTTTTGATGATCCAGGGGGACAGGAGTACTCCCCTGTGTAACTTTGATGTCAACCAGTGAAGCTCATGCGTGACACCTGCCGTTTGTTGAGGCCATTCGAGGAGCGACGTTATTTGTCAGTCGCCAGGACTACGGATGAATAACGTCATTCCACTGCTTCATGCCCGGGAAACAGTGCTGAAAAATCGTTGGCGGGGGACTGGAGACGTGTGATACTTTCCGCGGCCACGGGTTTGGTGGGGACTGAAAGGCGGGGGGGAGGGGGAGAAGGACTTTGGGAGCAGAAGCTTGTCGGTAAATGAGGGGGTTTTTTCTACCCAGGTGACAAAGGAGGAGAGGGAGCGGGAGGGGGTGGGGGAGATGAGGAAGACGGGCGAGACCCGAAAGCACTGGGCAGTTCAGTGGAGAGGAGGCGGGGGCCCCTCAGATCACTTTTGCAGATGGGCCCGAGCATGCTGATTTGCCTGGTAGTGACAGCCGAATAGTCACCACCGGCAGAGGGAGACTTCTGGCTCTCCCCCCTTTGGGACCCTCGCTACCGCCCAAAATGGGAGTTTTTTTCCCCTAGTTGGAGGGAGGAAAAAACCAAAATAAAGGGGAAAATCCTCGTAGTCAGTTGGCCGCCCCTAGTCCCCGGATCGCCCCTCCTCTGAAGGTCGCCGGGGGGTTCTTTCAGCGCTCCTTTACTGCCGGGTGCGGGGGAAGTTGGGGGGGGGGGGTGGGAGCATACCAGCTCCTCACAGCCCCTAAATATGGAGTCATGATGAGCAGCTTCCTTCCCCGCCTGTGAGGGGGCAGTTGCCAGCAGCACCCAGGACGGAGGAGACCCTGAACCAAAGGTGGGGCCTCTTGGACAGCACTCTCCCCCCCAGTTAAAAATCCCGGGTACTGGGAGCCAAAAATGGGTTGGCCCCAACTTTTCCCCAGTTTGCAGTGGAAAGCTGTCCTGCCCCCCATGTGTGGATCAGAGGGGTGTTAGTGGGGGGGGCCCCTCGTTCCCCAAGGGAACCCGTTGTCCCTGGAATGTGGGCGACTACCCGTCAAGAGAATAAGCGTGGATCGGCCAGGGTTTCCCAACACCAATGCCTTTGGCCCGACTACATCAGCCCTGACGCCTACCCAAACTGTGGAAATGAGTTGGTTCAAACTACCTGCCTCCCATTTTCTTTGGGGGCCACCGCCTGATCCACCATTGCTGCCGTTTCTCCATCTGCCCCCCACCCATCTTTTTCCGGGCGGTATTCCACCCACCTCCACACTTGTCATTGTCCCTTTAGACCTAAGCTGTGCTGTTGCTGGTGCCGGGGTTTCCCCACACCTTTTCATTGTGCCACCCCTGAACCCCATTTCTGTTCTGCCAGACCTCCACACTGTGTCTTTGGCCCCTGTTGACCTATGCTGCTGCCACCCAAACCCCCCCACTTTGTATTGGGGCCTCTGGCCCACTTGTTTTTTTTTGATGCGTCATCTCCACCTTTGTCATTTTGCCTCTGTGCCCACTCAGGCTGGCCAATGATGCTGTCTCCTGGGCCCCTGTGGGTTTTCCCAATCTGTTTCCCCCTACCACTCTATGAGTTGCCACTAGTTTGGGTTTTCCCCCTTTTTTTACCTGTCAGAAGGGAAAGGGAAAAAATCGGATTGTCAATGTTTTGGGAGCCAAAACGAGTGGATACAGAACACAGAAGGAGCAAATATCCATTTATGGTCATCTCGTTTTGGTCAACTCCTGTTTTTTTTGGCTTTAGCAATACTGATGGATTATTGAGATTGAAAGTGGAAAAGACGGAAAAAAAGGAAGGAAAAAACGGCCAAAAATACTGCCACACCCTTTCCACCTTTTGGGGGCCCTCATGTTCGCGTTTTAAAACAACGGGTTTTGTCTATTTTGTGCGGGTTTAAAACTCTGGCCTCATAGGTGCCCCGCTGTGCGTCCCCTTTCTGGGAGACCTGTGGCGGCTCCCGAACCTACTACTGTGTTCTTGACGCTATGGTAGGATCTTAGCCCTCGCTTTTTTTTTTCCAGCTGTCGTGCCATGACTTTATCAGGTAAAATTTCCCCCTTTATTTTTTTTGGGCATTTTTCCCCCTTAAATGCCCAGGGAATTTTATAGTGAAACGATTTAAAGGCGGGGGTTTTTTGGTGTATACTAAAAAAAACATTGTATGAAGACCCAACCAAGCTCCTTGCATATTTAAGCATGGGACAACGTTCTAAGCCCTGCAGGCTCTGTGCAGCTGGAAATAGCGTTTTTTAATGCGATTCGTCCCGAAGTAATTGGAACCCAAACAAATTTTGTGGAAAATTGGGAAAATCGGCGAAACCCAAATTTTTGAGAAATTCGCCCCCTCTCACTATGGCAAAAATTTTGGTGCAAAACCGAAGGTTATGATGGCCCCTAATTACTGAAGTTTAAGCGGGGGGACTAAAAGCAGCCCTGGCAATGGAACCCAACCCTGCACCATAATTTTCCCCCCCCGATGGAAAAAAAAAATGTTGTGAAAACACAAAATTTTTCTTTCCCCTCCCCCCCGCATCCCCCTCATACTCCATTAATTTTAATACCACTACGAAGAGGAAAATAAAGAACCCAATCGCTGTACCCCTGGAATAAATTTTTGTCACATCTGGCCCCAAAAAGTTTTTATTCTCCTACACCAGAAATGAAATCATCACTGCACCCCAGAAATGAGATTATATACACATGGGAGCCACAGAAATTACATGACTAACTGCACCTTAGAAATGAATTGCACATTGTACTGCAAAGAATTATATAATTCATTGTACCCCAAAATATATTAACACTGAACCCTAAAAATTAATTACATACTCCCTGTAACACTAGAGATTAACAATACACACAAACACGAGAGATTACATTACCCACTGTACCCCAGAGAATAGTTTACACACCGTACCTCAGAGATTACATTACACACCATACATGAGAGATTACATTACCCACTGTCAGGGCCGTCTTAACACCATCATGGGCCCCCGGGCAGAGCTGTGCACTGGGCCCCCCAAACACCACAAGCACTTTGGTTGGGACACATACTTTCTTACATTGGTTCAAGAAAATCCGTGGGGAACCAGGCAAAAAAGGTACTACTGGAGCCAATACCATCAACCCCATTTGGGGATAAATAACTATCTATAAGCTCCGTAAAATAAGTGTATGCACTGAAAATAGAGCAAAATGTATCCACACAGGCTACACCTGCTCATATTATTCCGTATGATTCTGTCGCATTATCTGCCGGGGTACTGTCTTGTTCACAAAAGCCTGACAGATACCTCAGTCTTATACAATATCATATTTTGAGAACCCTACCCTTACAGGAACAATAATGAAAGCAAACTCATCAACATTTCCATGCGACACTATCAATAAAGGGGTCGTCTCAACTACAGGGATTCGCTGCTTTTTATGTTAAAGACCTAGCAAAAAAAGTCCCTGTGGCAATATTTGGTCCATTAACATAGTCCTACCTATTCCTAGGATATCCTCCTCTTGTAAGGGCTGCATCATCTCCTCAGGTTGCTATAGCTACAGACCTTTGGGTGGGATCTCTCCTGTTAGGCTGCCATCACTGATTGCTATAGCAACTGACCTGGTTCCCTCACTCCTGATAGGCTGCCATCAACTGATTGCTATAGCTACAGACCTGTGTGATCTCTCCTGATAGGCCTGCCAGCTCTGATTGCTATAGTTACATACCTGTGTGATCTATCCCTATAGGGTGCCAGCGCTGATACAATATAGCTACGACCTGTGTGATTCTCTCCTGATAGGCAGCCAGCACCTGGTCACTATAGCTACTACAGACCTGTGTGATCTCTCCTTATAGGCTGCCAGCACTGGTTGCTATAGCTACAGACCTGTGTGATCTCTCCTGATAGGCTGCTAGCGCTGGTCACTATAGCTACAGACCTGTGTGATCTATCCTGATAGGCTGCCAGCGCTGGACACAATAGCTACAGATACTGTGTGATCTCTCCTGATAGGCTTTCCACGCTGGTCACTATAGCAACAGACCTGATTGATCTATCCTGGATAGCTGCCAGCACTGGTCGCTATAGCTACAGACCTGTTCAAACTCTCCTAGATAAGCTGCCAGCACTGGATGCTATAGCTACAACCTTTCAATCCGACATGAAAGGCCAGCCAGCACTGGTCGCAATAGCTACAGACCTGTTTGATCTCTCATGATAGGCTGCCAGCACAGGACACTATAGCAACAGACATTGCTTCTACTGCAGCCTAGTTGAAGCCAGTAAATGTCCCAGATCAAAGTGAAACCAAGAAAACAGGACTGAGTTTGAAGGAATCAAAGTGGTGGGAACAACCCCTTTTAAGCCCGGGCCACACGCCGCTCATATAAAATACTTATGACTAATTTTGTCTTTTATTTTAATCTAGACTTTGGAAACTCTCCTTGAAATTATGTGTTTTGTTGTATGTATAACGGTGACCTCCTGACTTCTCTTACCTCCTAGTTTTTTGGTGGTCGTCCATTTCTGAAAAGTCTCCTGATTGGGTTCAGCAGTAGGTGCCATTTCTGACTCACACCCACTCCAAGTCAATTTACTTTAAATGGTGAATTCCGACAATGGCACCGTTGACTGCTGACCCCAACAGGACTTCCAGAAATGACGACCACCAAAAACAGGAGGTAAACAAAGACCTTTATAAAAACGTAATATTATAGGAGTGCTGTGGTGTCCTGGGGGCTTAGGGGGTGGCCAAACACATGAAATTGTTATATTATACTGATACCCCTGTAAGTTGTGTGTATACAAGTCCCCAGCTGAGCCAGTGTTCACACAGAACAGATGACTCTGCTCCTCTTGTCTCAACTGTGGTTTATTGTAAACTCTTCCCTTTCTGCATATAAATGATTTTAAATGCAGTATATATATATATATATATATATATATAATATAATATATATATATATATATAACATAGCTTCTATGTTGCTCCCGGAATGTGCAGCGTCCCCAGCTCCCTGCAACGTCCAGAGTCAGACCTGGACAGCCCGAGCACAGTAAGAGCTATACAGCTATATATATATATATATATATTATATAACTGCAATATAAATCATAATATATGCAGAAAAGGGGAAAGTACAATAAACCAACAAATGAAACAAGAGGAGAGAGTACAACTGTTCTGTTGTGAACACTGGCTCAGCTGTGACTACATTTGTATTAACAGTTCCTTGTCACTGAAGGGGTTTGGAGGGCCATGACATGCAGCAGTCTAAAAGAACCTATGAGCTGCTTGCTGTGGCCTTGGAGCACAGGGTGAAGCAGATATAAGGATGCAGCATGTCTCAGCCCGTCCTGACCAATTCACTGCCCCGAAGAGCCCCTGTACCTCTGCTGTGCTGAGCCGAGTCCACAGTCCCAGAGACTCTTGCTGCAAGTTTGAAGTCCGTGACAGTGGCCACAGCGAGGTGACCGTTACACAGCATGGAGGTGGAGGGTAGGGAGAACGTCTTGATGGGGAGCAGAGAGGGGAGCGGTCAAGAAGATTTAAGGTACACTACACATCTCCCGGCGGGGAGGGAAAAAACTGGACTGTAGTGGGGACATTCTGCACGGCCCTGCTCTCCATATAGCTCCTGAGTGACTGCCCGCGCAGGCAGGACAGGAGAGGAAGTGCAGAGACACAGCAGCTCTGCTATTTTAAGTGACAGCGACGTGCCTTTGTTTACACAGACTCCTTGCAGGGCCCCTGGCTCTCAGGTGGCCCCCGGGGCACTGGCCTACCTGCCCAAAGGGAGAGATTTGCCCGCCCGCTGTACCCCAAGATTATTTTAAACACAATTGTCCCCCAAAGGACTTTACAAAAACCCACCATAACGGGGGAATTTAACTTTACCCACTGTACCCCAGAGATTGGTTTCCCACCCCCCGAAAACCCCCAGAGATACTGCTTAAATTAAACTTTTCCCCCAAAGATTAAAATTATTTCACTCCCCCCCAGAGATTACATTACACACCTTTTAAAAAAAGGGGATTACATTACACCAAAACCCAAGAGTTTAACATTACCCCCATCCCCAGAGTTTTTAACTTTTACTCCTGTCCCAACCAGAGTTTAACAAAACTCACTGTAAAACAGAGATTATTTTACACCATACCCCAGAGATTAAATTACAAAATTTGTACAAAGAAAATTATTACATGTTTCCCCAGAGTTTTACATTATTTACTTACCTGAGAAAACTACTTTACCCACTTTTCCCCCAAAAGTTTGGGTTTACCACCTTTAACAAGACAAAATCCCCCAAAAAAAATTTGTGTTTTGTATATTTTAAAATATATTGAAAAGACACATAAACACTCAGGGTGGGTTCCCCCGGAGGGTTTTTTGGGCACTGCCAGTGTCTTTTTTATTTTTTGGGGATTTGGGGGGCGTTTGGGGAAATAAAAATTTCAAGATAAACATTTGATCCAAGCCCGGCCCAAGCAGATTGTTGCCTCCTTTCCTACAGTGCTGTTATGCAAAAAAAAAATTTCGAAAAATTTTCTGTGTGGGGCGCGCAGAAACACCGCCGTAAAATCAGTTCACTAAATTACGACAAAAATTTTCCCATTAGGTATAATGTAAACCCATTTTTTCCGCCAGTTTGGATGCCATTTCTGGGGGCAGATCCAGAAATGAATCTCCCCCAAAATAAACTTTTCTATTTTTCGGCAGAATTACCCTTAAGGTTTTTTTAAAAGGGATTGCGATGCTACTGTTTGCTCTGCTATATGCGGGGTTTTTTAGAAGTACGCTCTGGCCGTCCACAGTCTAAAATGCTTTTTGGGGCCCGGCCCCCCTTCCTTTCATTTTTCCCGGCCCCAAAAGTGCGGGGAAGAAGTACTGCTAGACACAGGCTGTACGTATATACACAACCAAAATATCGTACATCCCCTACTCACATCCACACAATGCCACCCCCCCCCTTTTCCCCCCTCTTTATTTTCTCCTTTTTAGTCTGGTGCAGTTGGCTTCGGCAAGAGCCCCTTTTTCTCTGAAAAGGCTGAGATAGGGAAGGGTATACAAGGGGAGGGAAAAGATCCCCCCAAAAACAGGTGTGCTGGACTGGACAGCGTTTGTTTGGTGAAGACCCTCTGCTACCTGTTCTAAAAAAATCAGCGTGCCCCCTCTGCATTGAGGCTGCTCCCTACTCTGTCCCCCAAGATGCACAGAAAATAAAGCAGGAAAAGGGGTTAACAACTTCCCTCCTCTGTGCTCTGCTCTCCCCCACTTACCGCATTCTCATGCTTTCATTAGATTATTTTTTATTGAAGTGGCAAAAAAGGGGAGGGGGACCGTCCCCCCACCTAGAAAAAGTAGGGCCAGGGCCCCCCATACCCCCCCTTAAAAAACATAGGAAATAATAAAAGGCTGAATTTCGGATTGAAACACCTTAAGTAGACAGTATTAAAAACTGAGCGTTTCGATTGCAGCACCCTAATCTAGTTTTGAGTAATAAAACTGACGTTTTTGGATACCCCACCTTAATGTAGTTTGAGAATAAAAGCTGACGCATTTCGATAGCAGCACCCCTAAACAAGCCACAAATAAAAAAAAAGGCTGACCGTTTTTGGTTGAAGCACCCCTTAAACAAAATAGAGTAATAAAGGGCTGACCCGTTTCGGATTGCGCACCCTTAACTACCAGGTAATAAAAGGGTGACCGTTTGGGTTGGGGCACCCCTTAAACGAGCTCCAATTCTTGGGGGCCCCCCAGTGGGGTTGACTTGGGACCCCCAGTGAAGTGTTACTTTGGGTTAGCGTGGGGGTGAATCGGGGCCCAACCAACCAAATACTGCACAGCCCCCTTGCTTTCTGCCCCTCTTTCTCGCCCTTTTTTTCGAAAAGCCTCCAACCCTGCCTTTCCCCCGGGTCCCCCAGGCCCGGGGTAATTTTCCAAATTCTCTGCTCCCCCTTGGGTCGCCCAATCCCGAGGCCGCCGCCGGCCGGGGCACGCCCCAAGAGGGAGGCGCGGGATGACCGGGACGCGGGGCGCCGGGCGCCGGGCGGTGACCCCCCAGTCGGGGGAGGGGTTCGGCGCAGGGAGGGGCGGTATTTAAGGGGCCCCCCCGCCCGGGGGAAAACAGTTGGCGCGCCAAAGTAGGGGTGGGAGCCCGTGCTGGCGTGCTTTAACCCCTGGGGAGTTAAAAAAGTCGGGAGGCGGCACTGAGCAAGTGAGGGAGGTAGCTGGAGAGAGGCTATGGCGGAAGGGGACCGGCAGCTGGAAGAGCTGCGGCGGTTAGCCGCATCCAGGGGCGCAGCATGGCTGCAGGAAGCAGTGCAGGCGGTGGTCGGCGGCGCAGGGGCCGTGGTGGCAGAACCGCCGGACGGCAGCAGGAGCAGCCGCAGACGCAGGGCCAGGCCTCCGCAGCGCCTGAGCCCGGAGTGTACTCCGAGGGCCCGTCGTCGCCGGGGGAGCCCTTCCAGGGACCCTCCGGGTCGGGGGGATCGCCCTGTTGCTGGGGGGCGGTCGTCTCGGCTCGGGAGGCATCCGAGTGGGCTGGCGGGCTCTACGGGAGACAGTGGGCCGGGTCACCAGTCCGGTGCAGGTCTGGCTGTTGCCCCTTCTTCGGCGTTCCGGTCCGTAGTAGCGGTGGCCCCTGCTGGCGATGCTCCGGTCAGGGGGGTCACCCGGCGTCGGAGGACGGTCGGGAGACGCGGTGAGGACGACGGGGGAGTCGGTAGGCCGGAAGGGCTCAGCGGGCGGCATGCTGTCGACCTGGACGGCGGTTTGCAAGGAGCATCCAGGACGTCGGCGGAGGCATGGAGCTCGTCGCCTCAGGATCCTCGGCCTGCGCAGGTCGGCCTTCCCCTGTTCGGGTTTGACGGCCTAGACCCGGGCTGCCGGACAGCAGCGGTGGATCGAGATTGTCGGAGGGACGTCGCTCGCTACCCCAGGGGAACGGCTGGTGGGTCCACAGCCCCCACGCAGCCTGGTGAGTATATGTCCTTGTCGTGTTCGTTTCCCCCTATATTGCAGTCCCTGGGTGCTAGTGTAGGGAGCGCAGGGCTCACTCAGGGCCAGGATGGCCGGGTGAGTGGCGGGGCGTCAGGGGAGCCTGGGGAGGGCAGTGGGTTAGCAGTTGCGGTTCGAGCGTTACTGGCTCGGTTAGAGAGTGGGGGGGCAGGGCGGAGGGGTCCCGTCCCCGATTGGAGCGTGGGTTCCCCCACAACAGTTGGACGTGAGGCCTTTGGCGGGAACGGGAGTTCCTGCAGGGGCGGGTCTGGAACAAGGGGCGCATAGGGTGGGGGTTGCGGTTTCTGTGCAGACCGAGAAGGAGCAGCAGGATAGTGTGCAATTGGATGATAAGGCGAAAGGGGAAGTCTATGTCTGCTTCGAAGGGCCTCTGGGAGCGCATTTGAAGCAGGAGGTGCGGGAGAAGATATGGAAAGATGAATACGTTGAAATCTTTTCTCTTCTTCCGCTGGAGAAATTTAATCTGGACAAGGGAAAGAAGGAGGAGAGTAAGAAAGAGGAGGAGGAAAAGCGGCGGTGGCGTCTGATCCCTCAGACGTTTATCAATTGGCTGCAAGCATTTGCCATATTGGCAAGCGTGATTGGGGAGAAGGCGCCGGAAAATTGTTCGGCGTTGTTTTGTTACATGGATGCGATCGGGGAGGCGCATCGGGCCTATGGGGGGTTGGGGTGGTTGCGATATGATGAGCAATTTCGCCAACGGAAGGCGGTCCGCCCGTCCATTCGGTGGGACCATAAGGATATAGGGCTTTGGTTAAAAGTGATGGCCCCGACGAAGTTCGGGTCGCCCTTTCAGGGGGGCCAAGGGGGTAATGCCGGGGGATCAGGAGGAGGGTCTCAAGCTGGTGGGCAAAAAGGGGCTTGCTGGCAGTTCAATAGCGGCCAGTGTAAATATGGAGCAGGATGTAAGTTCAAACACATCTGCTCATTTTGTGGGGCGACCTCGCACCCTGTCTCCCAGTGTTTTAAAAAGGGGCGGGGTAAGGGTGGGGCCGGTGGTAGCCAAGAGGGCGACGCCGGTGAAACTTCGAGAGATGGAGCCGTTCCTGGCCAGGTTTAGTGATCGGGCGGCGGCGGATTTGTTAGGGAGAGGTTTTAAGATCCCCCCCCCTCCCCCCCTCCCCACCCCCCGTTGCATCAGGTGCAGTTTTCGGTAAAAAATCTACGGTCGGCCCATGAGCACCCGACTGTAGTAACGGAAAAGTTGAGGAAGGAACTGGCATTGGGAAGGATGTCGGGTCCTTTTGAGGTGCCCCCATTTCCAGATTTGGTGGTTTTACCTTTGGGTGTGGTCCCGAAGAAGGAGCCGAATAAATTCCGGCTTATCCACCATTTATCGTTTCCCAAAGGGAGCTCGGTCAATGATGGCATAGCACCGGATTTGTGTTCGGTGGTGTACACATCATTTGACGAGGCAGTGGCTTTGGTGCAGCGGTTTGGGGCGGGTTCCTTGATGGCGAAGGCCGACATTGAATCGGCTTTCCGGCTACTTCCGGTGCATGCGGAAAGCGTGCGTTTGTTGGGGTGTTACTGGGAAGGACAGTTCTACGTGGATCGGTGCCTCCCAATGGGTTGTTCGTTATCATGCGCCTATTTTGAGGCATTTAGTTCTTTTTTGGAGTGGGTTGTCAGGGATGTTGCGGGGTTGAATTCCATCATTCATTACTTGGATGATTTTCTTTGTGTTGGGCCCGCTGGTCGCTGCTACAGGCATTGTATTGGGTGGCGGAGCGGTTTGGGGTTCCGCTGGCGGAGGGGAAGACGGAGGGTCCAGTTTCTTGTTTGAGTTTTTTGGGAATCTGTATTGACTCGGTGGCAATGGAGTGTAGGTTGCCAGAGGATAAACTGACGGCGTTAAAGCGGGAGGTACAGAGGGTGGGGCGGTTAAGAAAGATACCGTTGCAGGAGTTGCAGTCCTTGCTTGGCAAACTGAACTTTGCCTGTAGGATTTTTCCCATGGGGAGGGTGTTCTGTAGGCGGTTGGCGAGGGCTACGGCGGGGATTGAGAAGCCACACCATTTTGTGCGGTTGAATCGGGAACACAGGGAGGACCTGGCAGTGTGGGGGTCATTTTTGGAAAAGTATAATGGCAGGTCCCTCATTTTGGGGAGGGAGGTCTCCAATCGGGAGGTGGACATCTTTACTGATGCGGCGGGCAGCACGGGCTTTGGGGCCATTTGTGGGGACAGCTGGTGTGCGGCCCCATGGCCGACAGAGTGGGCGGACTCCCCTTTGGTGCGGAATCTGGCGTTCCTCAAACTCTTTCCCATCGTGGTGGCGGTTGAGCTTTGGGGGGATAGGGTGCGGGATCAGAAGGTTCGGTTTCATTGTGACAACTTGGGAGTGGTGCAGGCCATCAACAATTTGTCTGCATCTTCGCCTCCGGTGGTTCGGCTGCTCCGGTTGTTGGTTTTGCGGTGTTTGGAATTGAATTCTTGGGTTGTGGCGGAGCATGTTCCGGGGGTGCTGAACGTGGTGGCTGATTCTCTTTCTTGATTACAATGGGAGCGGTTCAGGAAGCTGGCGCCGTCGGCGGCGGAAGAGGGAGAGGAATGCCCCAGTCACCTTTGGAGCGCAGCCTCCGAGACGCCGACCATTTGATCCGGGCTTCCCTGTCAGGTGGGACATGGTTGGCTTACGGGAGGGCCTGGGAGATGTGGTCGGCATGGATTGCAGGTGTTGGTTCGGTGACATGGGAGGAAGATGAAGTGGGGGCTTTGTTGTGCCTGTTGGTTCACATGGAGGGGTTGGAGTGGTCATCTGCTAAAGTACACAGGTTTATGGCGGGCTTAGCATTGGGTTTTAAGTGGAGGAGGAGGAGGGATTTGACCAAGGATTTTGTTATCTCTCGGGCTTTGCGTGGTTATGGGCGTGGGAGGGGGGCCAGGGATTTGCGTCGCCCCGTGTTGTTCGCTTTGTTGGAAAGGTTGGGGGGGATGGTGCAGTCAGTGGTGGCCTCAGAGTACGAGGTGGCTTTATTTCGCCTGGCCTTCTCGCTGGCATTTTTCGGGGCGCTGAGGGTGGGGGAGCTGGTTTCCCCGAGTCGTTCAAAAGGGGGTGGATTGAAGGCTGCGGACGTGTGAGAGCACGATAGTACGGTAGTATTTTGGATCCGACGGTCAAAAACGGATCAGGAGGGGAGGGGCCACAGGGTACAGTTGAGGGGGATTCCCGGGGCTCTGATGTGCCCTCTGGCATGTTTGCGGGCATTTCGGGATTTGTGCAGAGCGATGGGTGGGCCTTTATTGGTTCATCAGGATGGTTCTTTTCTGTCTCGATTTCAATTTGTGGCAGTGTTCAGGCGTTGTTTGGGGGCATTGGGTCTAGAGCCCGGTGAGTTCGCCCCGCACTCGTTTCGCGTAGTGGCGGCAACGGAGGCGGCGGGGTGGGGGCTTCGCCCTGAGTTGGTCCGCAGGTTTTGAAGATGGGACTCGTACTTGTTCCGAATATATGTGCGCCCCCAGTTGGTTGTCGGGGGACTGTATTAGGAGGGGCTTGGGATTTTGCTGTTTCTTTCCTTAGTCTTGCCGTTACGTTTCGTGTTTCTGTTTTTTTTGTAGCTCGGTCGCCTTGCCTGGTCTGGATCCTGGGACATTCTTATGTCTACTGGGGCGCGGAGAGAGCGGACGTCCGGCCGGATGGGCGGCAGCTCGGTTTTTCTCGCGACGTGGCGGTGATTCGGTGGATAGGAAGGCGTGGTATGAGGTGGCTGGGGGTGGTTCCGGAATTTTTGCGGTATGCTGCACTGGATAGACCCCCGGATGTTCTGGTGTTGCATGCTGGGGGTAATGATTGGGCTCCCTTACGGCTCGGGAGTTGGTAAAAAACATCAAATATGACCTGTTGCGGTTGTGGTCGTCTTTTCCCAGACTGGTCATTGTGTGGTCGGATATGGTGTTCCGGCATCGTTGGCGGGGGGCCAGGTCAGTGGATAGTCTGAATAAGGCCCGGGTGAAGGCGAACAGGTCAGTGGCAGGTTTTGTGGTGCGAAATGGGGGTGTGGTCGTGCGCCACCTCGAACTGGAGGCAGGCGAGGGGAATTTTTGGAGAACGGATGGGGTTCATCTGACGGCGGTTTTACTGGACCTATGGGCCCTCGGTCTGCAAGAAGGCATTGAGAGGGCGATTGGTTTGGTGGGGGTCTCGCGTGCATAAGGGGTCATTGCATGCTTGCGGTGGCGGTTGAGGTTCTTGGAGTGGTGGAGGAAATTGGTGAGGGAGTCCTTCGGGGTAGGATTCCCTTAGAGTTTGGGTAACTTGGACGGCCCGGCGAAGGTGGGCTCTTTCGGGGTGTTATCCCTGGGGAGCAAAATGGAGGAGCCATAGAGTATGGCTTTGGGACTCCGAGCCAGTGGAGTACGGCTGGGGGCAAATAGTGGTTTGTCCCTTCGGGGATTTGGTCGCCGGGTGGGTGTTGGGGTTCCAAGGACCTTGGCCCCATATTTGGTACTGGTTGGTTGAAAGAGTTATTTGGGTTATTTATGTGGTTGTATATAGATATATATATGTATATGGAGAGGCTCGGGTAGAGTCGGATTATTTATACGTGGATGTATATATTTACATATATATAGTTATATACCGGTTACAGATTTATATTATAATTTATACTGGTTGTTTTATATTTATGTGTATTTTGTCAATAAAACGGCTGCTGTGGCCAATTTAATCCAAACAGGTGTGTAGTGTCATTACTGGGTGGCCGCAGTAGGGAGGTGGGGATGAGGAACAAAGGAAGGAAGTTGGGTGGAGGGCAGGAGGCGCAGACTCAGCGTTGCCCTGGGGTCATGACTACAGAGCCGTATTAGTCCATAACTTCTCATACCCCATAGATGCCCCTTATGGTCACATTTTCATTTTGCTGCAGGGCCCCAGTAGTCTGCACCGTTCCTCTCACTAGTCTGTGTCCACCTTGCTTTGCATGTTACATTTATACAGTGCCGACCCCTTTGCGGACTCCACGCCGGACACAACGCACATTCGTTTTTATTACAGATCTACATAATGACTGTTCCTCCGTGATCTCCGGACTCCTGTGAAGAGCGCGCACAGTCTGACCGGGCTGCTCTGAGATTCTCTCTGTGGTGTCCTCTCTGCAGTGACCTTGAGATACAGCTACATATGAAACTTATATCATTTAACGAGAGACAAAGATGGAAGAATATTCCAAGAATACAAACCCTTATTACAGAGCTCCAAACTCATTACAGGGGCGAAGAAACGCCCCAGCAGAGGTGTCACCCCAATTCCCCATCCTACCATGCACTCTTTATAATACTGCTGTCTTCTTTTGTGACAGAGGAGAAAATTAAAGGGGTTGTCTCACTATATTGAGTTATCTCACCTTAGTCCTGTTTTCTTAATTTCATTTTTGAATTCAGGGGCATGTTTACTGGCTTTACTGACCTGCTGAGAAAACCAGGTCTGTAGCTATAGCAACCAGCTCTGGCAGCCTATCAGGTGAGATCAAACCGGTCTGTAGCTATAGCCACCAGCTCTGGCAGCCTATCAGGAGAGATCGAACAGGTCTGTAGCTATAGCAACCAGCTCCGGCAGCCTATCAGGAGAGATCGAACAGGTCTCTAGCTATAGCGACCAGTGCTGGCAGCCTATCAGGAGTGATTGAACAGGTCTCTAGCTATAGCGACCAGTGCTGGCAGCCTATCAGGAGTGATTGAACAGGTCTGTAGCTATAGCAACCAGTGCTGGCAGCCTACCAGGAGAGATTGAACAGGTCTGTAGCTATAGCAACCAGTCTTGGCAGCCTATCAGGAGAGATCAAACAGGTCTGTAGCTATAGCGACCTGAGGAGCTGATGCAGCCAATATAAGAGGGAATATCTAGGAATAGATAGGACGCTGTTAATGGACACATATTGCAAAGTGAATTGTTTTTGCAAGATCTTAAAAATAAAAAGCAGCAATCCCTGTAGTGAGACAACCCCTTTTAGAATATAGATGTAGCTGAGGTGAATTGGTTGTTTCACAGTACCAAAACATAATGAAAACCCTTCATGTTTGGTATTGCCGGATTCGTATCAACCTGTAGCATACAGAGAACACATCATTTATACCGAAGATTGAACGCCATAAAAAGAGAACTCTCACAAACATGGCGCAAGTAAGTTTTTTTCACATTTTGCCCCCGCTGCTTCAACCAATCAGCTCGTTTCTGCCTTTTTACTGTATTTTGAACTGTCCCGCCTTTGAATATGATTGGTCCATTTTTCTCCATAGGATAGAATGGGCCACTGTCGCTCCTATTCTGATTGGTCAATTCTCCTCCATAGGATATAATGGGCCACTGTCGCTCCTATTCTGATTGGCTGGTTTATGCCGACCAATGAGAATAGCTTAAACAATTTGAATTACTGTCTTTCCCGGCAATTCTCTCTATGGCAATTCCCTATGTAGCGCCGGTCTCGGCGACGAACGCGTTGTTCGGGTTTTTAACTGCTTTATTTTTCAAGAAGTGTTCTGGTCTTTATCTGATGTTTTACACTGTATACAAATAATTTGTTGATTAATACTTCATGCCACGCGGCGCTGAGCGCGGAGATTTCAGTGCACTCATCTCTCCATAGAGTATAATGGGAGAAGTAGCTCGCGCTCTGATTGGCTGGGATAGCCAAGCCCCCGCTAGCTCAGCCAATCAGCTCTTTTCGGTCTTTTTACTGTATTTTGAACTGTCCTGCCTTTGATTCTGATTGGTCAATAGTTCTCCATAGGTTTTAATGGTTCACTGTCGCTCCTATTCTGATTGGCCGGTTTCTGGCGACCAATGAGAATAGGTTTCAGAATTTGAATTACTGTATTTCCCGGCCATTTCCAATATCCTAATTCTTGAATTAGGATATTGGAAAGTGATTTTGTTTTATGTATTTTTTATTTTTTAGGTTTCAGCTCTTTTCCTGAGAATGTAGAACGCCTTTATAAAGGCGATTTTGGAGTTATACTCCGCACCGACATGTGGAATGATTTCTCGCCGCTCCAGCCTGTCTCGCATCGGAACGGATTTTCGGCGCAGTCCCGCACTGCGCCCATGTCCCCGCACTGCGCCCATGTCCCCGCACTGTGCCCCACGCACTGGCGAGGCGCGGCGGACTTTCCCCGCATGTATGATCGCACTACCTCCGGCGGACAATCTCAGACACAGCGCCGCACTTCGCCTAACACACTGGCGAGTCACGGCGGACTTTTCATGATATGTATGAGCGCGGCCCGTCCCCGACATAAATCAGGCGCAGATTCCGCCGGGAAACTGGCGGAAAACGGCGCCTCGACCCGGCGGGATTCATACATGTCGCCCTTGGTGTCCATTAACAGAAACCTATTAAAGGGGTTGTCTCACTATACTGATTCATATCACCTTAGTCCTGTTTTCTTGGTTTCCTTTTGAATTCAGGGGCGGGTTTACTGGCTTCCAATAGGCTGCAGTAGAAGCCAGGTCTGTAGCTATAGCAACCAGTGCTGGCAGCCTAGCAGGATAGATCAAACAGGTCTGTAGCTATAGCAACCAGTGCTGGCAGCCTATCAGGAGAGATTGAACAGGTCTGTAGCTATAGTGACCAGTGCTGGCAGCCTATCAGGAGAGATCAAACAGGTTTGTAGCTATAGCAACCAGCATTGGCAGCCTATCAGGAGAGATTAAACAGGTATGTAGCTATAGCAACCAGTGCTGGTAGCCTGTCAGGAGAGATTGAACAGGTCTGTAGCTATAGTAACCAGCGCTGGCAGCCTATCAGGAGAGATTGAACAGTTCTGTAGCTATAGATACCAATGCTGGCAGCCTATCAGGAGAGATCAAACAGATCTGTAGCTATAGCAACCAGCGCTGGCAGCCTATCAGGAGAGATCAAACAGGTCTGTAGCTATAGTGACCAGTGCTGGCAGCCTATAAGGAGAGATTAAACAGGTCTGTAGCTATAGTAACCAGCGCTGGCAGCCTATCAGGAGAGATCAAACAGGTTTGTAGCTATAGCAACCAGTGCTGGCAGCCTATCAGGAGAGATCAAACAGGTCTGTAGCTATAGCAACCTGAGGAGCTGATGCAGCCCATACAAGAGGGGATATCTCAGTATAGGTAGGACACTGTTAATGGACACATATTGCAAAGTGACTTGTTTTTGCAAGATCTTTAAAATAAAAAGCAGCAAAAACTTGTAGTTTCTTTTGTAAAAATGTGTACATTTTGCAATGGCCGATACATAAACCAGGGTGGAGCTGGATAGTTATCCTATTCATTACACCATACACAATTCACAAAAAAAATGGGTCTATAATTACAAAGCGAACACACCTAAGTCATAAGTAAGAGCGGATAGAATCGTCTAAGAAAGGAGGTCACTGCATACCGGAAAGCGGCTTTGATCTCATTGTCATGAAGCCCGCTGCTATTACTTCTGCCACAATAAGGAAAAAAAAAAGACTGTTCACCTTGAAATTGTCAAATATTGATCCAAACGGGCCCCGGAAAGACTGAAGGGTTAAATGAGATTCTGAAAGACAAGCAGAACTATAGGGATTGATGGGGACCTGTGACATCCAATGCATGGCTCAGCTCGTGGCACTGGGCTCTGAAGGCTGCCCCATGTTATTCAGTGATTGCCGTATAGATGACTTCACATATTCTGGGGCTTTGATGTCTTTTCAGATGTGAGAAGATCAGCGTTTGAGATAGGAACAGAGAAAGGTGTCAATCATGTAGGAGCAATGAGCCAGGTTCATTCCAATGCAAGTCATGCCATAAATCACAGCAGGGAGCTACAACCCTACTTCTTACATCTGTAGGCTCCAACCTGTAAGGGTCCAGATGTTGGAAAACTACAACCCCCATCATGCCCACTGTTATATATTATATAAATGCATGATGGGAGTTGTAGTTTCCCAACAGCTGGAGGGCCGCAGTTTGAGGATTCCTGCCATAGAGGAATCACAGCAGGGACATACAACCCTACTTACATCTGTAGGCTCCAGCCTGTAAGGGTCCAGATGTTGGGAAACTACAACTCCCAGCATGCCCTGACAGTGGACAGTTGAGTTTCACCATACCTGGTATACCTCAGTTTGGAGACCACATCTCAAGAGGTTGTATTCACATGCAGCAGATATGTTACAGAGGTTCCTGAGATTGCTCCATTCATCTAAAGGGAGTTTGCAGAAATCTATGGGCGACATGTATGAACAGGATTTGTGCCTGTTTTCTGGCGTATTCTGCGCCTCCCGGCCCGAATCCCCCTGTCGGACGCAGGGATGCAGTGTTAGGCGCAGGGGCGGTCAGTGGGCGCGGTGTGGGTGCGCTGTAGGCGTCCCGGGGCGGGACGCGGCGCGTTCGAAAACTCCGAGGCATGTACAATCGCGGGTCGGCAAAGTGCGGCGCAGTGCAGCGCTCGGCAGCTCAGACAGTCAGACCTGGTTGATTTTGGTCTAAATGCTCCGGCAGAGGCGAAGTGACGAGAGAACGGAACAGGCGAGGAAACATAGAAGATCGCAAGAGAAATCTCAGCGCTCCGCTCCGTGCTGCATGGAGTATGATTCCAAAAAATCGCCTTTATAAAGGTGGAAAACATTCTCAGAAAAAGATCTCAAACCTCAAAAATAAAAAATACATAAAAAAAATCACTTTCCAAAAATCCAGAACGGCGCAACATCAGGAATTAGGATATTGGAAATTGCCGGGAAATACAGTAATTCAAATTCTGAAAGCTATTCTCATTGGTCGGCAGAAACGATTGGCTAGCCCCCGCTAGCTCAACCAATCAGCTCTTTTCTCCATTTTTACTGTGTTTTGAACTGTCCCGCCTTTGATTCTGATTGGTCAATAGTTCTCCATAGGTTTTTCATATAATAGATTTTTATTAAACAGTTTTCAGTAAACATATAACAATCACATAACCACAAAATGAGCAAAGGCACTACAGTGTTAATGCAAAAGGCAAAACAGTGGGCAAAATCCCGACAGGTAGGCCCCTAGCACCATGACCACAGATTTGCACATCTACAAATAAAAGAGTCATAAGTAGTATCCCCTGCCGGACGGTGGAGTCCAACGGGCTCCCCCCCCCCTCCGCAGAAGACCAAAGCTCTGAACATCTGCAAATCCAGGTGGTCTCAAAATTACAATTATCATAACAAACAAGAGAGAAGAAAGAGGGAAGGGAAAGGAAGTCCACACCACGAGCTGCCGGGGAAGCACAAAGCGCACACCAGGAGCCACACAATGGAAGGGTTTGTCCCTGTAAAAAATACTTCAACCGCCAAGAGCCCAACCATGATAGTCAGCCCCCCCGCGGGTGAAGGGAGCGGCAAGGTCAAAAGAACACCCCAATCATAATCGGCTCCTACCCCAAAATAGCCTGAAAGTCCCGGGAGGATTGATAAAGGGTCTAAGGCCTCCATGTACGTTGGTCCTTAATAGACTCCTCGGGGCTGTGGGCGATCAACTCCTCCATACAATGAATAGAGGACACCTCCTCCACCCAGTTGGCGACAGACGGAGGGACGGATTGACGCCAGCGGTGGGGGATCACTGTCTTAGCTGCCTGGAGGAGATGTCGGGTCAGGGATTTCTTGTAGGAGGATTGCAAGAAGGGAAACATAAACAAAAGGGCTGCTTCTGGGCCTTCAGGAATAGAAGTCCCACAACAGTCCGAGATAGCCTGAAGGACTTTCTTCCAAAATGGCTGCAGGACCGAACACCCCCACCAAATATGAGACATGGAACCAGTCTCCAAATTACACCTCCAGCAGGTGTCCGGTACATTAGGAAACCACTTGTGAAGCAAAGTCGGCACCCTGTACCACCTGGACAAAACTTTGAAGCTTGTTTCCTGCGCTTTGCAGGCTATCACCGCCTTGTGAGTGAGAAAAAAGCACTTTCTCCATTGATCAACCGTGAAGGTCCTCTGCAGCCACCGGTATAGCAGGGAGATCAGATGCCTGGGGAGCGATGGCGCGATACATAGTTCCTCAAATGGAGAAAGTGCTCTAAAAGAGACCTTTCTTTTGACAGTAGCAGTAAAGAAGTGCCGAAGCTGCAAGTACTCGAACCTATGCCTATCAGACGGAGGGTAATCCCGAACCAAATCCGCTAGGGGTAACAAGACACCCCTATTGTGTGCCTGCACTGTGAGAAGGGGTCGACATTTAGAGCTCCCTAGAAATGACCGCCCAGAGGTACCCGGGGGAAATAAATGGTTATCCGATATGGGGAAAAGGGGACCAGCTAGGTCCAATAAAGGGGCCGGGGCCTTTGATTTCATTATAATAGAGAGCGTGTGAGCTGTACTGAAGGACAGGGTTTTGGGATCTCGAGTCAGAGGGCTCTGGGCCCACGGAAGGGAGACTATCGCCTGGGGAGAGACTGTCTGCGCAACGCCCACCCAGAGCTTATCCTGAGGACTATGAACCAAGTCCAAAAACCTAGCATAAGCAGCCACCAGGTAATAGACCCTGCAGTCCAGCAATCCCACACCCCCCTCCACTTTGGGCCTAGACAACAGTTCCCTTTTAAGTCTCTGCCGACGAGAGCACCATATGAACTCGGTGAAACATCGTTGGAGTTTAACCCAGAAAGAAGAGGGCAGGGAAATCGGGACCGTCTGGAACAGATATAGCAATTTCGGGAGTATGGACATTTTAATAATATTCACTCTGCCAAACCATGAGAAGTCCCCCCGCTCCCATGTCCCCAGACATCGTGAGATGTTAACCAGCAGAGGATGGAAGTTGCACTCATACAGGTGGGACCGATCTTTAGGAATTTTGATCCCCAAGTACGAAATCTCCCTCTCAGGCCAAGAGAAGGAGAAGTTAGATTTAATGGCCTGGACAGTTGACTGGTCAAGGGAGATGTTCAAGGCTTCAGATTTGGAGTAATTAATTTTGTAATTGGACCATAGACTGAATTTATCCAACTCGGACAGCAGGGAAGGAAGGGATATAAAAGGATCCTTCAAGTAAATTAATAGATCATCTGCAAAAGCCAAACATTTAAGCTCCTGTCCTCCAATCGTTATGCCCCTGATGTCCGGGTTGGATCGCACGGCAGCCAGCAAATGTTCCATGACCAAAACATATAATAGTGGCGACAGGGGACACCCCTGCCTAGTACCATTCCGTATGTCTACCGGACCTGATAATGCGCCATTTACATTAATTCTCACTGAGGGATTGTGGTCAAGCGCTAATATTTTGGCAGTAAAGATGGGGCCCAGTCCTACATGCTTAAGGGTATCTGACAGAAAGTCCCAGGAGATCCTGTCGAAAGCTTTTTCAGCATCGAGAGACAGGATCATCAAGGGTTCCCCATGCAACTGAGCATAATGAATAACGTCCAATGTCTTCAACGTATTGTCCCTAGCCTCTCAACCCGGGATAAAGCCCACCTGATCCGGGTGAATCAAGGTCGACAGGAGCGGATTGAGATGATTCGCCAACAATTTGGCATAAATTTTAAGGTCCACTTTGAGAAGGGAAATCGGCCTATAGCTGCCACAGACCTGCGGGTCCTTACCCGGTTTGGGCAACACTGTGATATGGGCCGCAGAGGTTTCCCTGGGGAAGGGAGAAGAGGCAGAGACAGCGTTGAAAGCATTCAGAAGGACTGGAGAAAGGGGGTGGAGCAAGACTTGGAAAAATTTACTAGTAAATCCGTCTGGCCCCGGACTTTTCTCACTGGGAAGCTCCCCAATGGCCAGTTCCAACTCCTCTGCCGAGAAAGCGTCCTCTAGGTGCCGGATGGTATCATCTGGGAGAGTCGGGAATGGAGAGGAAAGTTCCCGCCCCGAAGAAGACAGGGGGGGTCGACCCCCGGAGAGATCATACAACTTAGTAAAATGATTGAAACTCGCAAGCAATCTCAGGAGTGGAGTAAACCGGGGATCCCGAGCTGTTTTTGATACTAGTGACCAAGGTTTGCGCTCTTCTGTTCCCAAGCGCCCTTGCTAAGAGCCGGCCACTTTTATTCCCATATTCGTAGAACCTGCTTCTACCCTTTTGTAAAAGTCTACCCCAGGAAGCCTCAGAGACGGACCTCCAATCTGGCCAACAGCAAGTCCTGCAGCACCGTTTTGGAGAGGGCCTGTTTGTGTAGGAGCTCAAGCGAGGATACCTTTTGCAGCGCCTGCGCAATAGCCGTGGTCCGAGCCTTTTTAATGCGGCAGCCGTGCTTAATCAGGATCCCACGGAGAACGCACTTCAAGGCCTCCCATTGTACAAGAGGCGCAGTGGGATCAGCAGCATGATCCTCCCGGAAGTGCTCGACAGTTCGCTTGAGCTCCGCCAAACACACCGAATCCAGTAACAAGGACTCATTGAGTCTCCAAGATCGGGCATGTACAGAGAAGAAAGGGACATGCAGGGATATAAAAATGGGGGCATGGTCAGACCACAACACATTCCCTATGGAAGAGGACTGCAGCCACGGAAGTGCGTTGTGCTGGAGCAAAATGTAGTCGATCCTACTATAAGTGTTGTGAGGTTGCGAATAAAAGCTATAGTCCCTATCAGATGGATGTTGAAGCCGCCAGCCGTCAACTAACTGGAATTGCAGAAGGGCCCTTTTGACACGTTTAATGGCTGAGTATGCTACAGAGGAGCGCCCAGTCGAATTGTCCAGGGTGGGATCGAGGGTCAGGTTGAAGTCCCCACAAAACCAGATAACGCCCCTGGCCCGTGAGTGCAACTCATCCAGGACCTTCAACAGGAAGGTGACCTGCCCAGAATTTGGAGCGTAAACATTAACAATCGTAAAATCATGACCATTAATGTTAAGGACTAAGATGAGGTATCTGGCCTCCGCGTCAGCTATGCATGCTACAACCCCATGGGCTAGAGCAGTGTTCCCCAACTCCAGTCCTCAGGACCCACCAACAGGTCATGTTTTCAGGATCTCCCACAGAATGCACTGACAATAATGATATCACCTGTGCAGAATGCACTGACAATAATGACTTCACCTGTGCAATGCTAAGGAAAGCCAGAAAACATGACCTGTTGGTGTGCCTTGAGGACTAGGGTTGGGAACCTCTGGGCTAGTGACTTGTGGATGGCAATGGCCACCCCTCTAGTTTTAGAATAAGGACAATTAGCAAAATGCCACTGAGGAAAATATCTATCTTTAATTGGAGGAGCATGGCCCGTTTTAAAAGCTCTCCTGAAAAAAAGACTTATGGCTTTTTTTCCGTGGGAAATTGGGAGAGGATGAGGCGCTTCCCAGGGGTGTTAAGGCCTTGGGTTGAAGGATCCAATTAAAGGGGTTGTCCACTACAAATATTGATTTTTTTGTTAAAAAATTGCAAAAAAAAAAGTCACTTTTTCATAATGTCCCCTTAAAAGTGTTCTACCTATTCTGAGATATCCTTTTTTATGGGCGCTCACTCCTCAGGTCACTATGCTACGCCCGTTTATCTCTCCCGATAGCTGCCAGCACTGGTTCTATGCTACAGACTGGCTTCTACTGCAGCCTAGTAGAAGCCAGTAAACACGCCCCTGAATTTCAAAGTGAACCAAGAAAACAGACTGGGGGTAACAGACATTTTAGTGAGACAACCCCTTTAAGGTCTCCCATTGCATCTGAAAAGCTGACACGCGCCGCGCCCCTCCAGTGTCTAGTGGGGGTCCGGTGTGGAAGAAGAAAAGGGAATAAAAACAAAACAGGCAGGAGAAAGGTGGAAAAAGACAAGACCGGAAGAACAGAAAGAACATAAAACTCCTGCAAACAAAACTACAAATATTCTAAAGAACCAGGAGAGCCAAAAGGCCCACATGTGGCCAAAAGACATTCTCCATAGGTTTTAATGGTTCACTGTCGCTCCTATTCTGATTGGCCGGTTTATGCCGACCAATGAGAATAGCTTTCTGAAATTGAATTACTGTATTTCCCGGCAATTTCCAATATCCTAATTCCTGATGTTGCGCCGTTCTAGATTTTTGAAAAGTGATTTTTTTTTATGTATTTTTTATTTTTGAGGTTTGAGCTCTTTTCTGAGAATGTTTTCCGCGATTTTTTTATTCATACTCCGCACGGACATCCTTAATGATTTCTCGCTGTTTTCCAGCCTGGCTCGAGTCGGAATACATGTTATGCGCAGCCCCGCTCTGCGTCCATGTCCCCGCACTGAGCCCCACACACTGGCGAGGCGCGGTGGACTTTACATAGTATGTATGAGCGCGCCCGAGCGCCGACATAAATCAGGCGCAAATTTCGCCGGGAAACCCGCGAAAAGGTGTGCCCCGACGTGGCGAGCTTCATACATGTCGCCCTATGTGCTCGCCCCCAAAAACAACAGATACATGGAATGGACTGTCAGTGGTAGAAATATCTGCAACAAATCTGCCACCTATGGACATAACCATAAGTGGAGCCTCTCAGGGGGTTTATGTTGCCCTATATGAGAGAAGCAAGTGATAGTGGGAGAGGAGCTGAGTTCTGTGATATATAGGGTTATATGATAGAGGATAGGAGCCGAGCTCTGTGATATATAGGGTTATATGATGGAGGGAGGGGACCTGAGCTCTGTGATATATAGGGTTATATGATAGAGGAGAACTGAGCTCTGTGATATATAGGGTTATATGATAGAGGAGAGGAGCTGAGCTCTGTGATATATAGGTTAAATGATAGAGGAGAGGAGCTGAGCCTATGTATGAATATAGGGTTATATGATAGAGAGAAGTGAGCTCTGTGGTATATAGGGTTATATGATAGAGAGAAGCTGAGCTCTGTGATATATAGGGTTATATGATAGAGAGAAGCTGAGCTCTGTGATATATAGGATTATATGATAGAGGAGAGAAGCTGAGCTCTGTGGTATATAGGGTTATATGATAGAGGATGAGGAGCTGAGCTCTGTGATATATAGGGATTAAAATGATAGAGGAGAGAAGCGGGAGCTCGTGGATATAAAGGGTTATGTGATAGAGGAGAGGAGCTCAGCTTCTGTGATATATAGGGTTATATGATAGAGGGAGTGAAGCTGAGCGCTGTGCTATATAGGTTATATGATAGAGGAGAGAAGCTGAGCTCTGTGATATATAGGGTTAAATGATAGAGGAGAGGAGCTGAGCTCTGTGATATATAGAGTTATATGATAGAGGAAAGAACCTGAGCTCTGTGATATATAGGTTATATGATAGAGGAGAGACTGAGCTCTGTGATATATAGGTTATATGATAGAGGATAGGAGCTGAGCTCTGTGATATATAGGGTTATTATGATGAGGGAAAAGACTTAGCTCTGTGATATATAGGGTTTATATGATAGAGGAGAGAAGCTGAGCTCTGTGATATATAGGCTTATATGATAGGGGAGGGGAAGCGTAGCTCTGTGATATATAGGGTTATATGATAGAGGAGAAAAGCTGAGCTCTGTGATATATAGGGTTATATGATAGAGGAGAGAAGCTGAGCTCTGTGATATATAGGGTTATATGATAGAGGAGAGGAGCTGAGCTCTGTGATATATAGGGTTATATGATAGAGGAGAGAAGCTGAGCTCTGTGATATATAGGGTTATATGATAGAGTAGAATAGCTTAGCTCTTAGAAATATAGGGATATATGATAGAGGAGAGGAAGCTGAGCTCTGTAATATATGGAGTTATATGATAGGGGAAAGGGGAAGCTGAGCTCTGTGATATATAGGGTTATATGATAGAGGAGGGGAGCTGAGCTCTGTGATATATAGGGTTATATGATAGAGAGAGGAGCTGAGCTCTGTGATATATAGGGTTATATGATATAGGAATGGAGCTGAGCTCTGTGATATATAGGGTTATAAGATAGAGGAGAGAAGCTGAGCTCTATCATATATAGGGTTTTAAAATGATAGAGGAGAGAAGCTGAGCTCTGTGATATATAGGGTTATAAGATAGAGAGAGAGAGCTGAGCTCTGTGATATATAGGGTTTATAAGATAGAGGAGAGAAGCTGAGCTCTGGATATATAGGGTTATATGATAGGGGAAAGGGGAAGCTGAGCTCTGGGATATATAGGGTTATATGAAGAGGAGAGAAGCTGAGCTCTGTGATTTGAATATTAAAGGAGGTGATATATAGTTAATAAGAGAAACTATTGGGTTTGAGAGAAGACTGAAGCTGTTCTGTGATATATAGGGTTATATGTTTAGAGGAGAAGCTGAGCTCTGTGATATATGGGGTTTATATGATAGAGGAGAGAAGCTGAGCTCTGTGATATATAGGGTTATATGATAGAGGAGAGGAGCTGAGCTCTGTGATATATAGGGTTATATGATAGAGGAGAGGAGCTGACTCTGATGATATAGGTTTTTGTGTTTGTGTATATGATAGATGAGAGAAGCTGAGCTCTGTGATATATAGGGTTATAAGATAGAGGAGAGAAGCTGAGCTCTGTGATACATAGGGTTATATGATAGAGGGAGAGAAGCTGAGCTCTGTGAATATATTATAACTTAAAAAGGGAAACTGAGCTTTCTTGTAAAGGGGTTTTGTAGGAGAAAGCTTAGATCACTGTGAATATAGGGTTTTATGATAGAGGAGTGAGCTTGTGATTAAATGGGGGTTATAGATAGAGGAAGAACTGAGCTCTGTGATATATAGGGTTTATGAAAGGGGGAGGGGAGCGAGCTCTGTGATATAAGGGTTTATGAAGAAGGGGAGCTGAGCTCTGTGATATATAGGTTATATATAGAGGAAAAAGCGAGCCTTGAAAATTTTGGTTAAAGATAGAGGAAGAAGCGAGTTTCTGTGATATATGGGGTATATGAAGGGAAGAGCTGAGCTGTGATATATAGGGTTTTTATGAAAGGGGGCTGAGCCCTTTAATTTTAAATGTATAGTGTGAGGATGTGCGGTCCATGCCCTTCCGTGTTTGATGATATAAAGATGATACTGATCAGTAATACTGATAGAGCGGTGATAATATTGTTCAGAAATACTGATGTTATAGAAACTATACTGATCAGTAATTCTGATGATATAGAGATAATACTGATGATATAGAGATAATACTGATGATATAGAGATAATACTGATGTTATAGAGATAGTACTGATGATATAGAAACTATACTGATCCGCAATACTGAGTATATAGAGATAATACTGATGATATAGAGATCATAGTGATCAGTAACTGATGATATAGAGATAATACTGATGATATAGAAACTATACTGATCCGCAATACTGAATATATAGAGATGATACTGATCAGTAATACTGATGATATAGAGATAATACTGATGATATAGAGATAATACTGATGATATAGAGATAATACAGATGATATAGAGGGTGATACTGATGATAATAGAGATGATACTGATGATATAGAGATGATACTGATCAGTAATACTGATGATATAGAGATAATACTGATTATATAGAGATGATAGTGATGATATAGAGCTAATACTGATGTTATAGAGCTAATACTGATGATATAGAGATAATACTGATGATATAGAGATAATACTGATGATATAGAGATAATACTGATGATATAGAGATAATACTGATGATATAGAGATAATACTGATGATATAGAGATAATACTGATGATATAGAGATAATACTGATGATATAGAGATAATACTGATGATATAGAGATGATACTGATGATATAGAGATGATACCGATCAGTAATAATTTCCCCTGTATAGCATCGGTCTCGCAGCTTTGTGATCTTCCTTCAGGAGCGCGGCTTTACGCGGCCATACACCTGTTATGTCACTTTTCTAAATGACTCGTCTTTCACGCTTGGTTTGTGAAGGTTACCGTTCTGAATGACAACATCATCAGTTAGAATGGCGAATTGACGACCTGGGCTTCTGCCTTGATCTGTGGACGGGGCTTCCGTACTGAGGTACAAATCTGTTATTTGTCACCAATAACTTTACACGTTCTGTATTTGACAACAACCAAAACATGTCCTACATGTCAGATGAGATCTTCTGCAGAAAGGCCTTGTGATCAGTGTCTTGCAGTCTTTCAGGTCACAGTCAATGGCCAAAATCAGATATAATGGAGGATGAATATCCGTGGTCTATGGCCAGCTTGCGCCCAGCTATGGGACCTCCCTGGGGCTCTTCATGTTTCTGATACCTCCTTCCATCCTGGGCTCCAGGGATTTCCTTCTTCTGGAGTGAGATCGTAAGTGAACAAAAAATAACAATGGATTTTGTCATATCCAAAATACTTTTCAGATGGTGAGTACCTTGAATGAGTACAGTCTGTCACCTAAGCATGGCATACCTACTAACAGTCTCAGTTTTAATGGGGCAATACCATGAACTGGCCTGCAGAAGGTTTAAGATTTCTGCAAACCATGTGCCAATGTGATTGTTTTGGGCCCTCCCAGGGAATTTTGGGCTGGAATATCCTAATTTGGTTTTTTTTAGTTGTTGGCGGGTATAACATGGTCACTTTTTTTCTGTGTAAGAACAGGAGGTTTAGCAGCTGCTATATTACTATAGTGGATCAATACTTTGCCAAGGTTACCTATGGCTAGCCAAAAGTCCACCTATATTTTGAGGCTATCGACCTCTTTAAAAGGGTGATTGATTTTAAAGTGAGTGGTTATTGTTGGATTGTTTCATACCAAAGGGGGTATCCTAAAAAGGTTTTGTTTTATTTTGTTGGCCAGACCTTTGTTTAGAAGAATCTCGCCCTCATTGAAAATATATGTGTGTTAAAAGATTCATTAAAACTAGTACTTTGTTTATATAATTTACTCGTTCTAGGTTTAGGAATCCAGTTGGCGATCCAAGGTAGAGTAACTACCAGAGGAGTTTATTTCTGGGTCCATCAGTGCAGTTGATTCTTGGGGCCCACCATTGGAGATGATTCTTGGTTCCCACCAGTGGAGTTGATTCTTGGGGCCACCAGTGGACTTGATTCTTGGGGTCACCAGTGCAGTTGATTCTTGGGCCCCAGAAGTGAAGTTGATTCTTGAGGCCCACGAGTGGAGCTGATTCTTGGGGCTCCACCAGTGGAGTTGATTCATGGGGCCCACCAGTGAAGCTGATTCTTGGGGTCCAACAGTGGAGCTTATTCTTGGGGCCCAGCGGTGAAATTGAATCTTGGGGCCCACCAGTAGAGTTGATTCTGAGGGCCCACCAGTGGAGTTGATTCTTGGGGTCCACCAGTAGAGTTAATTCTTTGGGCCCAACAGTGGAGTCTATTCTTGGGGTCCACCAGTGGAGTTGATTCTTGGGCCCACCAGTGGAGTTGATTCTTGGGGCCCAGCAGTGAACTTGATTCTTGGGGTCCATCTATGGAATTGATTCTTGGCGCCTACCAGTGGAGTTGATTCCTGGGGTCCACCAGTGGAGTTGTTTCTTGAGGTCCACAAGTGGAGTTGATTCTTGGGGCCAACCAGTGGAGTTAATTCTTGGGGCCCAGCAGTGAAATTGATTCTTGGGGCCCACCAGTGGGGTTGATTCTTGGACCCCCCCAGTGGAGTTGGTTCTTGGGGCCCACCAGTGGAGTTGCTTCTTGGGGCCCACCAGTGGAGCTGATTCTTGGGGCCACCAGTGGAGCTGATTCTTGGGGCCCATTAGTGGAGCTGATTCTTGGGGCCACCAGTGGAGCTGATTCTTGGGGCCCACTACTGAAGTTGATACTTGGAGCCTACCAGTAAAGTTGATTCTTGGAGCCCACCAGTTATGTTCATTGTTGGGACCTATTGCACAGGTTCCTCACTTGACTGCACATAAATCTCAGGCCTCTTGCTTTCTGCCTCTTTTTCTCTCCTTTCTCCCTGAAAATCAGTCCCAGTCTGAGCCTGCCATCATAGGATCCATTGGGATACCTTTTTCAGGTATCCAGTCGGATACCCTAAGAAGAGAGACCAAACTACAATGTGAGCCAAGCCTAACCCTAACAGGTGAAGTGTGGATATGTGGCCAGAGGCTCATTTTCCTAGATCCATTTATGAGCTTCTGTCTCTATCAGTGGCCCAGACCCTTCAAGCGTGAGCAGATCTGCTGACAGCAAAATTGGAGAATTCAAAGGAGCCACGTAAGAAGTTACAAAACTCCATGCAAGATTTTGTAAGCGCAATTATACCTATATGATTATTATATATAATTTACAGCTATGGTAGACACCTTACCTGACCTACTTTGCTTTTCCTTTCATCTTGTCTTACGCGTTAATCTAATTTATTTCTTCGTAAACTACTGCTTCTGTTTGCAGAAATTGAGAGTCGCACCTGTCCTCGAATCGCTCCTTAATTAGAATTTCCAAATCCACTCCTGGCCCTGCCTGGCGGTCTTGTAGGTAGTGCTCGCGAAGTCATTCTGCAGATGTCATGGAGTCTTAATGTATGATTGTTGTATAGGCAGAGATACTTTAGAGTATTGCTAGAGGTACTAGATCAGGATTATAGAACCTGTGGGGCGCCATCTGTTCTTCGACTATAAAGTGAAGATAAGGCGTCTATCACAGACTAGAAATAAAAGGCAGGTAAAAAGACTTTGTTGCTGTTGCTCTGGCAAATGAGAAGGTGGGAAGGAAACCCATCTCCATAGTCTAAAGGGGACGATAGATATTATATATTTGTCTGTACATCCCACCAGGGAGGCTGCTAGACCTCTGATATCAGAGAAAATGTAATTGGACAGGTTGGATTTCTCCCGGCCATCCTAGATAAGTGGCTCCAGAGATGCCGGCGGCCACTCATCATCCTTCACCTCCATAGCACTACTGAATAATGGCCATAGTAATGACAAATCAGTGGTCTTAAAGGGCTCGAACGTCCTTCAACAGATGCACCAGAGCATCACTCTTTGTGGGACGCCCATTTGTCAAACAGATCGCCTCCTATGTGCCTGTAGATCTCATCAATCAGCACTTAGTATATAATGAATACCATCCAAATCTTTTCTACAAGATAAGGGAAAAAAAAGTAAAGAAAAAGATGGAACCATTAAAGGAGTTTTCTTCCTTGGACCTTTGACAATGACCTGATGGTGGCTGGTCCTGCTGTAGCGACCTCCGGTGATCGGCTGTAATCTGTGCAGGAACCCAGAAGTAAGTATTCAGTTCCCTACAGCGACACTACAGCAGAAATGAAGCATTACATGAGGGTGTCTGAGACATCCCCCAGGTCCTCCAGAGCAAAAGACACTTTTTGTAGCCGCTCTGTGCTCTGCCAATGGACGAAGGTCCCAAAACTGTAAAACTCAAAACTCTCTAAAATGATGTTAACAAAAAAAGTTTTCTAAGCAAAAAAAAAACAAAAAACATCTTCATCCTCAGTGGATTCACAAAATTGTCATCATCTGTAGAGCCACATCATTTTCATTATAATTGGCGCTAAATATTTTTCATCATCCGTAGATCCACATCATTCTCATCCTCAGTGGATCCACATCATTCTTATCATCAGTGGATATATATTATCCCCATCATCAGTGGATCCACACCATCCTCAGTGGATCCACACAATCCTCATCCTCAGTGGATCCACATCATTCTTATCATCAGTGGATATATATTATCCCCATCATCAGTGGATCCACACCATCCTCATCCTCAGTGGATCCACATCATCCTCATCATCAGTGGATCCACATCATTCTCATCATCAGTGGATACACATCATCCTCATCGTCAGTAGATCCACATCCTCCTCATCATCAGTGGATCCACATCCTCCTCATCATCAGTGGATCCACATCCTCCTCATCATCAGTGGATCCACATCATTCTCATCATCAGTGGATCCACATCATTCTCATCATCAGTGGATCCACATCATTCTCATCATCAGTGGATCCACATCATTCTCATCATCAGTGGATCCACATCATTCTCATCATCAGTGGATCCACATCATCATCATCATCAGGGGATCCACATCATCATCATCAGTGGATCCTCATAATTCTTTTTGCCAATGGATCCATATCATTCTCATCATCAGTGGATCCACATCATTCTCATCATCAGGGGATCCACATCATCATCATCATCAGGAGATCCACATCATCATCATCATCATCAGTGGATCCACATCACCCTCATCAGTGGATCCTCATAATTCTTTTTGCCAATGGATCCATATCATCATCAATTGTAGATCCACATCATTCTCTTTATCAGTAGATCCACATCATTCTCTTTATCAGTAGATCCACATCATTCTCTTTATCAGTGGATCCACATCATTCTCGTCATTAGAGAATCTACATCATTCTTATCATCAGTGGATCCAAATCATTTTCATAATCTATAGATCCACAAAATTCTCATAATCAATGGATCCACGTAATTTTCATCATTTGTAAATTTACATCATACCCGTCATCAATGGATTCACATCATTCTCATCATCAGTGGATCCACATCACCCTCATCAGTGGATCCTCATAATTCTTTTTGCCAATGGATCCATATCATCATCATCTGTAGACCCACATCATTCTCTTCATCAGTGGATCCATATCATCATCATCATCTGTAGATCAACATTATTCTCTTTATCAGTGGATCCATATCATTCTCATCATTAGAGAATCCACATCATCCTCAGCATCAGTGGATCCAAATCATTTTCATAATCTATAGATCCACATAATTCTCATAATCAATGGATCCACGTAATTTTCATTTGTAAATCTACATCATTCTTATCATCAGTGGATCCATATCATCCTTATCAACAGTGGACCCACATTAACCCCATAATCAATGGATCCCATCATTCACATAATCATTGGATCTACATAATTTTCATTATCAGTGGATACACATCATTTTCATCATCTATAGATCTATATAATTTTCTTAATCAATGGATTCACATAATTTTCATTAGCTGTAAATCCACATCATCCTCAGTGGATCCACATCATCCTCCTCCTCATCAGTGGAACCACATCCTCCTCCTCCTCATCAGTGGAAACACATCATAAGTGGATGCACTTAACTTCATCATGTGTAAATCTATACTATCTTCTTCATCTCTATTTCCATATACTTCTCATCATTAGTGGATCCAAATCATCCTCACACAAGTGGATCCAAAGAGGTCTACAGAGCCCACAGTGATTGTAATAGCATCAATTAAACATGATGTGCTTTGTCACACTTTCAATGGCAGTGCCAATATAAATGGACCCCACCACTAATGACCTGCAATTTTTTAACTATTAGGTAAATCCCTTATAATTTCTCAAAATAACATTTTAATGTCCTGCTAGATTATCATAATGTACCAGAATGACAGTCTGGGGTTGGATCCCACATGGTGTGAGGTTAATGTGAGAGACATTTCTAGGAACTCTGGTACAGATTTTGTAGTTTGGCGCTGACTAAACAAGGCATAGAGTCTACAGGATTCCTTCACAAAATTACGAATTCGAGATTGGAGGGTTGCGGCCCCTAGAGTAGTCACCAATTGTCAGCAGATAGACTCGTGCAAGGAAGTACAGTTGAAACCAGAAGTTTCCATCCACTATATAAAAAGCCCCATCTGCAGGTTTTTCTCACTCTCTGACATGAAATCAGAATAAACCTTCCCCGTTTTAGGTCAATTAGGAACCAAAATTATTTATATTTGCCAAATGCAGAATAATGAGAGAGAGAATTTTTAAGGCATTTTTATTACTTTCTGCAAAGTCAAAAGTTTCCATACACTGGGATTACTCTGCCCTTAGGCAATTTGGGACAGCCCATATGATGATGTCAGGTCTTTGGAAGCTTCTGATAGGTTTATTGGCAACATCTGAGTTAGAGACACAACTGTGGATGTATTTTAACACACACCTGAAACACACGGCTTCCGTGTGTAACATCATGGGAAAGTCTAATGAAATCGACCAAGGTATCAGGAAGAGAATGGTGGACTTTCACAAGTCTGGATCATCCTTAGATGCAATTTACAGATACCTGAAGTTGCCTCGTTCATCTGTATAAACAATTATACACAAGTACAAACAAGATTGAAATGTCCAGCCATCATACCGATCTGGAAGGGGACGTGTTGTTTGTCTCGGAGATGAACGTGCTGTGATCCAACAAGTGCATATCAACCCAAGAAGAAAAGCAAAAGACTTTGTGAAGATGCTGGCGGAAGCTGGTAAGATTGTGTCATTATCCACAGTGAAACGAGTTCTGTATCAACATGGTCTGAAAGGTCGCTCTACCAGGAAGAAACCATTACTCCAAAAGAAACATAGAAAAGCCAGATTAAGTCTTTGCAGATGCACAGGAATAAAGACCTACATTTTTGGAGACATGTCCTGTGATCTGACGAAACTAAAATTGAACTGTTTTGACATAATGACCATCTTTAAGTTTAGTAGAAAAAGGGAAAAGTTTGGAAGCCTAAGAACACCATCCCAACTGTGAAACATGGGGGTGGCAGCATCATGTTGTGGGGTTGTTCTTCTGCAGGAGGAACTGGTGCACTTCACAAAATAGATGGCATCATGAGGAAAGAAGATTATGTGGCAATACTGAAGTAATATCTCAAGACATCAGCCAGGAAGTTAAAGCTTGGGCGGAAATGGACAATGGAAGGAATGGGCCAAAATTCCTACCAACTATTGTGAGAAGCTTGTAGAAGGATCCAAAACGTTTGAACCAAGTCGTGCAGTTTAAGGGCAAACTTTTGACTTTGCAAAAAGTAATAAAAATGCCTTAAATTCTCTCTCATTATTCTGGCATTTGGCAAATATAAATAATTTTGGTTCCTAATTGACCTGAAATGAGGAAGGTTTATTCTGATTCCATGTCAGATAGTGAGAAAAACACGCGTATGTGTCTTTTTATATAGTGTATGGAAACTTCTGGTTTCAACTGTATCAGTCAATATAGATGTGTAGCTCACCAAAAAGCCAAGGGCCAGAAACAGGAATGGGATGTGGAAGTACAATGGCGGATCCATCGGGAATCCAGAAGATGGGGCCAAGGTCTATGGCAGGAGGACGTGGATAAAGAAGGTACAGAAGGTCAATTTTCAGGAGCTTGGGAAACCAGGGTTCAAATAGTCCGCCCATAGCAAGACTGGGACAAGGTATTCTGATGCCCTAGGCAAATAAGGCATATAGCGCCCCCACAGTAGAAAATTCAGCCCATTCGATGGCTTTGCACCCCCTTTTATGCCCGGGATGAAGTGGCGCCCTAGGCGGTCGACTACCTTCACCTACCCATCGTCCCGGCCCTGGCCCAGAGTGACGTCTTTGTGAAGCGTCGATTCAGCCAACAGCTGCATATGGGGACCAAAGGTACGGAGCTTGAACGAGGCAAAGTGGGAAACGCATAGGGCGACGTGTATGAAACTTGGCGCCGACTCGCCGGGTCTCAATCGATATGGAGGAGTGTAGGATGCGACGGTATGTATGAACCTGTCCTATGTGGGTTCATAAATGCGCCGTGTGCTCTGCCTTGCATAGTATAGCATATCCCAAGTTTCGTGCATATCTTTGGCGCATAGCATAGCATATCCCTGGTGCATTCAAAAGTGCCGTGCCTGTTTTGGCGTACGACTGTTCATACATCTATAGAACAGGGCTACGACGTGGCAAGAAAATGGCGCAGCCCCGTTCAGACATGTCGCCCACATATTCTGTATATATTTATCACCTGCAGATCACTTGGATAGCCCTAGATTTACACATCTGCTTCTCACAATCCTTCCGGCCTCCTATGGTGATGTTGTTACCGAGATGTAGATGACAACTCTATGCAAAGATAACATCTTATTTTCAATATGGCAAAATTAAGGGCGTCTGATGAATGGCGGACGGTTCTTTCCACGCATTCTCCTCTCTCAACCACTCAATCATTCCCCTCAGCAGAGAAGTTAATGATTTTCTTTCAGTCATTCATCAAGGATCTGCTTTCTCTTAATATGATCTGACACCTCGGTCGCCTTTGGAACGGCTGTTAAGCCTTTATTCTAGAAGATTCTTTGGCTGCTTGGTCTCCGTAGCGGAGCCCCCTTCTGCTGGCTCCTGCCACTGACCATCCAGCTTCCTTAAGAGTCCTTCAGCGTCTAATCTTCCCTCGTGGACCGTCTCTCAGCGTCCTAAATGGAAACGGCATTACTTTCCATAAAGACGCCATAAAGAGGCTATTAATAATAACGTTTATTAATGTCCACCAGACGGGTCCGCGGCTCCATTTATCTAAGACGGGAGTTGAATTGTTGTTAAATAGAAACTAATTAAATATGGAGGGATATAAAAGTGTCGCTATAATCCGCTGTGTTCTTCTGAATGGCGGCTTTTTTTTTTTTTTCTGAAGCGACTATAATGAGAAAGCAATAAGATTCGACAATTTCCATAAAATGCTTTGATTTAGACAATCAGTTTCAACAAATTACGTACAGATGTAGCAGAGCTGAACTTTTCATAGGGAACCATTATGAACATGAAGCTCATTGGCCCCAATATATATTGGGCCTTATTTATCATAAACGTCCGCTGCCCATAGCAACCAATAAGACCTCATAACAACCAATCAGAGCCCACAGCAACCAATCAGAGCCCATAACAACCAATCAAAGCTCATAGCGACCAATCAGAGCTCATACAACCAATCAGAGCCCATACAACCAATCAGAGCCCACAGCAACCAATCAGAGCCCATAACAACCAATCAAAGCTCATAGCGACCAATCAGAGCTCATAGCGACCAATCAGAGCCCATAACAACCAATCAGAGCTCATAGCAACCAATCAGAGCTCATAGCGATCAATCAGAGCCCATAACAACCAATCAAAGCTCATAGCGACCAATCAGAGCTCATAGCGACCAATCAAAGCTAATAGCGACCAATCAGAGCTCATAGCTACCAATCAAAGCTCATAGCGACCAATCAGAGCTCATAGCGACCAATCAGAGCCCATAGCATCCAATCAGAGCTCATAGCGATCAATCAGAGCCCATAGCAACCAATCACAGCCCATAGCAACCAATCACAGCTCATAGCGACCAATCAGAGCTCATAGCTACCAATCAAAGCTCATAGCGACCAATCAGAGCTCATAGCTACCAATCAGAGCTCATAGCAACCAATCAGAGCTCATAGCGACCAATCAGAGCCCATAGCAACTAATCAGAGCTCATAGCAACCAATCAGAGCTCAGCTTTTTTTTTTTTCTAGAGCAGTAAAAGAAATGAAAGCTGAGCTCTGATTGGTTGCTATGGAAAGAGCAAACTATAGCAGAGCCTACAGCAACCAGTCAGAGCTCATAGTGTCCAATCAGACCTCATAGCAACCAATCAGAGTTCATAGGAACCAATTAGTCCACCAGTGGAGTTGATTCTTGGTGCTCACCACTGGAGTTGATTCTTGGTGTCCACCAGTGGAGTTGATTGTTGGAGCCACCAGTGGAGTTGATTCTTGGGGCCACCAGTGGAGTTGATTCTTGGGGCCCACCAGTGGAGTTGATTCTTGGAGCCACCAGTGGAGTTGATTCTTGGGGCCACCAGTGGAGTTGATTCTTGGGGCCACCAGTGGAGTTGATTCTTGGGGCCCACCAGTGGAGTTGATTCTTGGAGCCACCACTGGATTTGATTCTTGGTGCTCACCACTGGAGTTGATTCTTGGTTCCACCAGTGGAGATGATTCTTGGGGCCACCACTGGATTTGATTCTTGGTGCTCACCACTGGAGTTGATTCTTGGTTCCACCAGTGGAGATGATTCTTGGGGCCACCAGTGGAGATGATTCTTGGGGCCCACCAGTGGAGTTGATTCTTGGGGTCCACCAGTGGAGTTGATTCTTGGGGCCCACCAGTGTAGTTGATTCTTGGGGCCACCAGTGGAGCTGATTCTTGGGGCCACCAGTGTTGTTGATTCTTGGGGCCACCAGTGGAGTTGATTCTTGGGGCCACCAGTGGAGTTGATTCTTGGGGCCACCAGTGGAGTTGATTCTTGGGGCCACCAGTGGAGTTGATTCTTGGGG
Source organism: Phyllomedusa bahiana (assembly GCA_025379985.1). Classification (NCBI taxonomy): domain Eukaryota; kingdom Metazoa; phylum Chordata; class Amphibia; order Anura; family Hylidae; genus Phyllomedusa; species Phyllomedusa bahiana. Next base: position 213,129 of record JAODAL010000467.1, on the reverse strand, counting down.
CCACCAGTGGAGTTGATTCTTAGTTCCACCAGTGGAGTTGATTCTTGGGGTCAGCCCTACAGTTACTGAATATGACTGCAAATGCCTCTTGCTTTCTGCCTCTCTTTCTCTGCCCTTCTTCTGCCCTGTCTATTTTCAGTGACCCACCATGATCAAGGGCCCCCTGCACCCCTGTTGACCAGTTGAAGTCTGAATTAGGCCATGTTCACATGTGAGGGTTTTCCCATTGGTAAAAACTGACGTGTTATCTTTGGTGAAAATCGGTATTTGCCTCTAATTTGGTCGCGGGTTAGCCTTATTTCAATGGGGTTAACCAGCGTCACTCCTGTCCAAAGTGGAACAAAAGCAGGATCAGCTCCATTTAACAGACTGCGGATTTCTTTCTCTCTGCACCACATATTTGAAATCTGTGGTGGGAAAAAATCTGCACAGTGTGAACTGCAGCGCAGGCTTCCCTTTCAACTGAAGTGCTGCAAGGTTACACAAGGATTTGAACACAGAATTCACATTGAATTCCTTGTTAAAATATGGCGTGTGAATATATCCCTGGGTTTAAGTTGTCAGTCATAGCTGTGCAGTGATATAGCAGAGCTGAACGTAGCCAAGGAAATTAATACAATGCCCCAAGGAGTCAAATGACAAATTAAGCTCTGCTACTTCTGTAGGTTTAATCATTTTATTACAGACTTTTTATGTCATTAGGAGTTTTATGACAAATTATCTTTTCTAACATCTCAATAGGAAACGTCATTAACGCTCCATTCCATTGTCTACCTCTGCTAAGGGGGTTCTAGTTCCCATTTTTGGCAGAGAGGGGACCACACATGCACATGTAACTGAACGGAATTGAGTTCTGCAAACCTCCATGTGACGGCTCCTGTAGGATTCCATATTGGGAAAGGAAATTGAAGTCAGTGGGTAAATAAATGCCGCAAAAACATCTGATCAAGAGGACGTTTGGGACTCTAAAAATAACCATTTAAGGAGAAATCAATACAAAATTTTCCTATGTGAATATAGCCTTAAGCAAGTTACCATACAATAGAAGCAGATAGGGTTTTAAAAAAATCCTAGAAAAATTCTGCAAGGGAATTAGAGCAAGGTGCAGGAGTATCACATCCACAGCATACTCTATATACATACAGGCAGTCCCCGGGTTACAAACAGGACCGGGACTGTAGGTTTGTTCTTAAAGGGGTTTTACCACGGATTGAGTTCCTTACCTTTTATCTGCTCATGAGAAAATAAAAACAAAGCATGCTGAGTCATGAACGCTGCAGGGGTGAGAGGGAGGGGGGTGAGCAGAGAGCGAGGAAGCAGGGAGCGTCTCTAAAGTTTACTCAAATAATAACATTACTATTAGTGGATTCTCTATACAGCAGACAGACTCATACACTGCACTTTCTCCCCAGCCCCCTGCAAGCTCCTTCATGTTCCCTGTCATCAGATAAGAAGTGCAAACACGCAAGAGCGGCCAGATCAACTCCTGGTCGTGTCTAATGTAAACTTTCAGGAAACTAAGGGGGACTGAGCCGTGCTGTAGCTCTCAGTGGCTTCACTTTTTTGTAATCACATATATTTAGAAAAGTGATTAAATACCCATTTTGGAGGATCCCATGTCAACATTACATCGTGGCAAAACCCCTTTAAGTTGAATTTGTATGTAAGTCAGAACAGGTGCATTTATTAAATGTAACTCCAGAACAAAAAGTTTTTTTTTTTCATTTTGGATAGTGCAGGGAAGGGTTTTTACATTTGTTTTGCTGTCTGTGCCCCTGTTAAGAAGATTTCATCTCATTTTCACCTCAGGTGCTGCCTGTGGCATGCTGGCACTTGTTGTTCCACAGCTAGTATCTGTTATGGAACATAGAACGACAAGTGCCAGCATGCTCCATAAGCCTCCATCTGTAACTAGGGGACAGCTGTAAGTCGGAACGGTGTAAGTCGGGGACTGCCTGTACATATTTTTGCAGAAGTGTTGCGGATTTTTGCAGTAGATTTCACCCCTCGCAAAGCACTGGGTGAAATTTGCAACAAGATTTGAACAAAATCCTCAACAAATTCTGCTTGTAGCATTTCAGGATTCAGCACGGATTTGCAGTAGATTTGTAAAAAAAAAAAAAAAAAAAAAAAATCCATGGTGGAGATTATCCACTATCTAGGGATCCTAAAACCCCTTTTTTATAAATTTAAAAGGGGGAAAAATTTTTTTTAATTTTTTTTTTTGGGGGGGTTTTTTTTTTTTATTTTTTTTATTTGATTGAATTTGTTTGGATTGGGGCATCTGCTTAAATCCGCAACAATTTGTCTATATTGGGTCTATTTAAAAATTGTGAGTTCAATGGGAAAAATTCACAACAAATCCATGTACAGTAACAACGGATTTGGTTGACCCCTTTTTTGGGAAAAAATTAAACCCCCTTTTTAAAAACCCCTTTTAAACGCAGGGGTTAAAAAATTTTTTTTAAAAAAAAATTAAAATTTAATTCCCAAAATCCCCCAAAAAAAAAAATTTTTGGTTATCTTTTTTGGGTTGGGGATTTTAATTTTATGGAAAAATTTTTATCAAAAAGGTTTAATTTGGATTGGGTTAAATTTCTTTTGGATTTGGAATTTAGCTGAAAGGGGCCCTTTTAAATGTGGATAATTCCAAACCCCTTTAAATTTAAATTCAATTTCAACTTTTACCTATCTAAAAAGACTTATAGTATTCAAAAAAAACCCCCCCCCCCCCCCCCCCCCCCCCCCCCCCCCCCCCCCCCCCCCCCCCCCCCCCCCCCCCAAAAACCAACCCGCCCCCCCCCCCCCCCCCCCCCCCCCCCCCCCCCCCCCCCCCCCCCCCCCCGCCCCCCCCCCCCCCCCCCCCCCACCCCCCCCCCCCCCCCCCCCCCCCCCCCCCCACCCAAACCCCCCCCCCCCCCCCCCCCCCCCCCCCCCCACCCCCCCCCCCCCCCCCCCCCCCCCCCCCCCCCAAACCCCACCCCCCCCCAAAAAAACCAAAACCCCCCCCCCCCCCCCCCCCCGCCCCCCACCCCCCCCCCCCCCCCCCCCCCCCCCCCCAAAAAAAAAAATACAATTTAGGTTACTCGATACCAGGGCTTAGGTGGATTTCCTTATTCTGCCACTAGGAAAATTTTAGATCAAAACTAGGTTCTTAGATTCCTGATTTTAAGGGTTAAATTGCTTATGGATTTGTGAATTAATAGCTGCCTACAGTGCATCTCGGAAATGTACGTCTGCCATAAGGGGTCTCCAAGCACCTTTCCAAATTGCTGAAATGCTCAATTACAACATTTACCTATCTAAAAAGACATTATAGTGATTCTTAAATCAATACAGCTTGTCCCCAGATCCTAGTGCGGAATTAAGCAGAGCTATGCATAGTTATACCGCCAAACAGTAATATCATTCAGGACAAGGGCGGAACGAGCAGGGCGGCGGACATAATAGATGATATGAGGGCCTACAACTAAAGGGCGTTAGAGGTGAGTATTGATCTCTGCGTTACTGCTGCTACAATAGGGAGAAACAATGAGGACGGAGGATTGAATGATGATGGGGATGGGGGTGGATAATGGGGATCTAAGGGCGTCGAAGAAGGGATCAAACGACTCCAGGCACGGGATGAAGACCATAATCACCATAATTGTCAAAGGTTTTGTATTTTATGGGCGATATAGGTCTCCATTTCCCTGGATTTATATACTGTTCAAAGTGGCCGTGGTGGAATGGGAAGAGGTCCCATGTGAGATGTCATTGCCCCATGTTATTTGCCCACGGCTATGGTCATGTGCATTATGTTGCAGCACGTTTAATACAATGCGCTTCTTTATAGCCAAGATTATGCAAGAATTTGTTTTCCATTGGAACCAAGATTAACATTGACGTTAAAATACCAAGAAGAGGAAGCGGCACTATAGGCTTCTGTATATGCACCCTCCCACCCATGTTCAGTCTATGCTGTGATTCTCGTCCCCTTGAAGAATGACCACTATGGGCGACCTGTATGAATGGGGCTGCGCAGAGCCATCATTTCCATTGGGCATACTAGGCAGTTGCCCGGAGGCCCCACAAGTATAGGGGCCCCAAGCAGTGTATGTATGTCACAGATATGCAAGAAACTTACCCTGGATCCCATGGGTTGGATTTGTTATTTGATGTTGTGTGTTTTTAAGGATGTGACAGGACAGTTAAAAAAACCATGGTGTAGAAGGTGAGAATAGGCTTCCTGCTCTGCAATCAAGTCTTATAGGCTTGCTGGTGTCCCTGACAAAAAGTGGTGTGATAATATGAGTGTGCTTGGGGGTGGGCTCGATGCATGGCCAAGTGTGATGCCATGGATTTGGGCAGGGCCCGCTACAATGCAATGCCCAGGGGCCCATAATTCTGTTAAGACAGCTCTGGGGCTGCGCAAGAAGTCTGGCATCTTTTCAGCCTGACATCTAGCACAGCCCCGTCGCTATAGTCTAAAACATAGTTGCCAACTTTTGAAAGTGAAAAAGCAGGAGACTCTAGTGGACACGCCCATCTTGTCGGTATGCCACGCCCCTTCAAAAAGCCACACCCCACATCACTAACCTGCATAACGTGCTTTGGCAGAAAGCCAGGTAGATTGCCTATAGCCAGGGAGTAGCCACCCTTACCTGTAGTGCCCCTTACAGGCTGGATAGATGCCCCCTTGTAGCCAACGTAGATGCCCCAACTTCTGTATCCAGAGTAGAGCCAATTCTGTAGGCCAGGTTTGATCCCCCCTTTGTTGAGCCAGGTATGGTGCCCCACTTTGTTAGTGGTAGGTGCCCCCATTGTTAGCCAGTAGTGCCCCATCTGTTGCCAGGTTAGTGGCCACCATTCGTTAGCACAGGTAGTGCCACACATTGTTGCCAGGTAGTGCCCACATTGTGCAAGGTAGTAGGACCCATCTTTTAGCAAAGGCTAGTGCCACCATCTGTTTTAGCCAGGTAGTGCCCCAATCTTTTTAGCAAGGTTAGTGCCCCCTTCTGTTAGCCACTGGCGTGTGCCCCCATTGTTGCCAGGTTGTGACACCCATTGTTGCAGGTAGTGCCCCCATTGTTTTGCACAAGGTGTGCCCCCATCCTTTTAGCCCAGGTAGAGCCCCCAATCTCGTTTGCAGGTAGTGCCCCCATATGTTAGACTGGTAAGTGCCCCATTCTGTTAGACAAGTAGTTGGGGGGCCCCCCCATCGTTAGCCACAGTAGTAGCCCCCATACGTTAGCAAGCAGTGCACCCTTTGTAGGCCAGGTAGTGCACCCATCTTGTTAGCCAGGTGAGTGCCCCCTTTGTTGCCAGTAGCTGCCCCCATTGTTGCCAGGTTGGTGCCCCCCCTCTGTTCGCCAGGTAGTTCGCCCCTTTGTTAGCCAGGTAGTGCCCCCATCGTTAGCAGGTAGTGCCCCCTTTGTTGCCTAGGGTTGTGCCCCTTTAGTTGGAGCCAGGTAGTTGCCCCTTTTGTTGCCAGGTTGATGCCCCCTAGGTTAGCCAGGTAGTGCCACCTCTGTTTGGCACAGGTGATGCCCCATTGTTGCCAGGTAGTTAGCCCTCTCTGATAGCCAGGTAGAGCCACTAACAGCTTAATAAAAATAAAAATCAATAAATTCCACTCAACCTCACCCAGGCTCCTGCAGCGCGGCCCAGCTCCTGCCCGCATCTCCTCAGACGGCGCAGGGGGGAAAGTGAGAGCAGCCGCGGTCACTACCTGCTGCCGAGCGTCCAATTTCCCACTGCGCCGCTGCCTGTTGCACGGCGCGCACCAGTCGCACGTACATTCAGGGGCGAGGAGGGTGGATTGGGAGCGTTCCCTCCATGCCTTATCCCAAGCACAGTAGGTCCGCGGGCGGAGTAGACCCCGACGGCCGCTGCGGGCCACTGCTTCCCGCCTGTAGAGCGGCCCCGGCGGCGCAGAGTAGCGCAACCAGCGCTACTCTTGCCGACCGCTGGTAATTAAAGGGACCCCCGCCGCCTGCAGGCGGGCAGGAGGAATGCCAACTCCCCCGGGAGAGGGGGGAGGGGACCCACAAAATAGACGGGACACTCCCGGTCCAAAAAAGGGAGACGTTGGCTTGTATGGTCTAAATCACCTGCTACGCCAAGGTATAGGCCTTTACAGATGCACCCGCTGCACATTTGTTCTAATTGCGACATAGAATGCAGGGGCCGTGAGAGTGGTGTGGCGCCTAGAACCCATATGAAGACTATTGATTTATAACTTTTCATTACAGCAATTCCAGGTGGCATTACTGATGGCACATGGTTTAACACACCTTCAATAGTGGTTTTACCTGAGCCTGAACTGACATTATGCGATAGAATGCGCACTGATTTATGAACCCGCAGTTAGAGACCAGGTTCATTAAATTCAGGGCTAATTCTAACACTAATACAAATGCGCATAATAAATATGGCGATTCTTAGGTGTGTATCACACGACTTGTTTTGAGATGGACTTTCAGGTCCGTACATGCGCGGCCGTACTGCGCGATTTAAGGGATGAATATTCGTCCACAGTCTTTATAACAGTAATCACCTCTGGTCTATCATTGAGAATTATGGATTAAGTCTCCTCTCCCCTGCCACGAAATACGGGAGCGGGGAGCGAGGATAGAGGAAGGGGGGTGGGAGGGGGGAGAGAAACGTACATGTTTATTATCACGGCAGGGTACGCGCCATGGATAATGAATGTCTATGGGGCCGGCAGGCTGCCGGCCCCCCCACCCCGCCCCCGCTGCATAGCACACGCCGTAATTGCGAGGGAAATCCATCCCGCAATTACGCCGTGAATAAGCCGTGTGAACATAGCCTTAACGGCAAAAATCATACAAGTCGTCCTATGAGTTGGAGACCTCTAGAGTGGGGGTGTCAGACTCAGGCCCACGAGCCAAATCTGGTCTGCAGTGTATTTATATTCGGCCCTCGAGTGGTTGGATTTTCATCGAAGAATGAATTATTATTGTTAGCCAGTGAAAGAAAAGGTTACCATTGAAATTTATTGCATACAGTCTAACTAAAGAAATAAAAAAAGCCCCCATGAATTTTCTTTTTTCATTTTATTTAAGAAAAGAATGCCACATAAATGTCTTTTATTTGACATTTGATTTTCAATCATACAAAGGCGGTTGTCTCAAACACAGGGATTGATGATTTTTATGTTATAGATCTGCAAAAAACAAGTCACTTTGCAATATGTGTCCATTTACAGTGTTTCCCTATTATTCTGAGACTATCCCCCTCTTTGTTTGGGCATGCACCAGATCCTCAGGTCGCTATAGTACAGACCTGTTCACACTCTCCTACATAGGTGCCAGCGCTGGTTGCTATAGCTACAAACCTGTGTATCTATACTGATAGGCTGCCAGCGATGGTTTGCTATAGCTACAGACTGTTCAATCTCTCTTGTTAGGCTGCCAAGCGATCGGTCGCTATAGCTACAGACCTGACTCCTGGCTTCTACTGCAGCTAGTTTGTAGACAGTAAACACGGCACTGATTCAAAATGAATCACAAGGAAATACTGGTCGGAGGTGAGATGAGTCTAGGTAGTGATGACATAACCCTTTTCCCCATTATGCCGAACGCCTGATAAGTATTTAATGACAGGCTCTTTTATTTAGTTTTTGCCATCATTGTGTTCTCAATCTGTCTGTACCTTTTTTATTTTTTTTCAATACGCAGTTGTATGAGGCCTCAATTTATTTCAAGAACGAGTTGTACTTTTATGTGTCCACATTCAACCCGGACATAGACCCAGGGAAACCCTTTGATTGCGCTTGGTGGTGATAGAATGCGGCAATCCAAGGGTTTAAGCCCCACCCACCCGGTGAACGGAGGTGTCCCCGCTCTCGCGTTTGTACGGAGCGGCCTTGGGGAACAGGACTGTGGTTTGTTCAGCCGTTCTCAGCGCTGCTGCCAGGCAACCAGGGTACTGCATGCCTTCCCGTGGGGGTCATGAGTAGGACTTTTGTAGGTGGGAACTAGGGTAGGTGGTTTGAGTTGTGGGGATGTGATTGGGGGTTTGCGTTGAGGTTGTGGGGTTGACTTTTGATTAAAGGTGGTTGGAGTGTTTCGGAGGTGTTGTATAATATATACTCATTATATGTGTAAATAATTAATTTTCACATAATATATAAAGGTTGGCCCGTCGTCATTTGTCAAAGTGTTTTTAATTTGTGGCACAATGTGTATTTGAGGTTGGACACCTTGTCTAGTGGATGTGATTTTAATTCAATACTCTCCCAGTTAAATTTACAAGAGAGACGGTGTCCTCGAATGAGCATCAGTTCTCTACAATAGATACTAACTGCAAGGCACATTTCTGACGGTTCATGGTTCCTATTGTCCCTTATTGCTAGTGGTCCTTTAGTCGGTTAACACTGCGGTAGGGATCCTGAGGAGGAACATGACTTGTGTATTTGGGTTGGTTGGGTGGGGTCTGTCGGTTAGGCTTGTGTAGGAAAAAGGAGAGTCGGGGACGTTGTAAGGGAGAAGAGTGGGTCGATATATTGATTTATTCTTTATATATATATATATATATATATATTATATATACTATGTCCACCTCTCTTTTAGGGCCTGTTCAGAACTCCACAACTTAGGGGTGTGTACAGGCCCTAATATGTAGGTGAAGTTAGGTGTAGGTTACCCTCCTGTTTGTGGTCCCACTTGTGTTTGGCTGGTTTTGTTCTTATCAGAGGGTTGTTGTTAAGATATTTTAGGGGTGATGGGTAGCCTTTGGTAGATGTTTGAGAGAGGTATTTTTTGGAAGTGGGGAAGGGGGGTGAGAGGGTGTGGTTGTGGGGGAAGCGGGGTTGGGTTGGGTGTGTGTGTGTGTGTTGTGGTGTGTGTGTGTGAGATAGATATATATATATATATATAATATTTATATTTATATATAGTATTTAAATATAATATAACACACACACAATATATATATATTTATATATATAATATATATATATATTTATAATACTCACTAAGAATGAAGTACTGTTTTGCGGTGCTATTAATACGTTGTCCATGTTAATGAGGGAACCCCTTTACCGGTATCTTGTCCCTGACCTGAACTTGTATGTGTCACGAGTTCCCCTGCGACCCTCACCTCGGGTCGCAAGCGCATCCGTGTCCCATCAGCGAGTGGTGCCATGACCTACATGTCAGGCCGCGGGCACTCTTTCCTCTGGCCAGTCCCCTGCCTACTTACCCAGCCGTGCTCCTGTCGAAGCTCCTGTCTCCTGGCGCGTGCGTCCCCGCTCCCTAGGGCACGCACACCGGCGCTGTTAAATTTAAAGGGCCAGCACACCGGTAATTGGGTACTGCCGGTTGCTGCCCATATTTAAGCCTGCGCCTTCCTGATCCTCTTGCCAGATCTTTAGTGCCATAATAGCCTACGAGAAAAGTGTTCCTGAGCTTCCGTTATTACCGGTTGTTACCGTACCATTTTGTCTCCTGTCCTTACGACCACGCATACCTTGCCGGCTGTCTGACCTTACGCTTGTCCCGACTTGAGTTTGAACCTTACGATTTTGTACCTGCTACCACCTCGGCTGCCTACGCAAGCAAGTCTCGTCAGGGGTTAGCTTTGCGCTGGCTATGGTGGAAAAAACCGGGAACTAATTAGATTCCGATACCTGCCGTGGCTAATACCATCGCTTGCGGTGGTCCAGAGGATCCACTACCGCTGTCCGTGACAGTATGGTATACTGTATATGGTTTAAATCCATATTTGAATATCACTGCCTGAGGGATCCAGCTTTATTATTTTGTGGTCAAAATCAAGCCACATGGTTGTTTAATAGATGAGCGTTGTCCTCCTTATTATGTAAGAACATCCTAAAAAGTTCTTAACAAGCAACTATCAGAAAATGGGAATCCACCATAAGTCACTTTCTATGGTTACATTGATATTTTGGAAGACGCCATTGGAATGAATGTGTCAGAGTGAATCCATATAATTAGCAGTTGCAATATCTTCCACAATTTCTCCAACACTCCATTCAAAATTTCTTAAATGATGATTTATTGGTGTTCTTTCTTGTCCAGAAACCATAAGGAGCCCCAAACCTGACCATAACCCCTTTGAAGAGTCCAAGTCGGCCAAGGCCTACTGGTCCCACCAACGTAATCTTCTTTGATTGACCAATCATAAGACTATTTTGGGGTGTTTTTTTTCTTTATGTTTTGCCTTAGGTATAAGCAATTTACTGAACCATCACCTAATCAATGAGGCGTCGGAGCGTGAGGAGCTGTAATTTAGTGACATCACCGAGAAACCATTATCAAATTAGGAAGTCTACGCCAGAAAGTGGCGATAATGCTGAGAAGGTATGAGTCACTAATGTGTGGAGGTGACAGGCAGAGCTTGAAAACACGATATATTTTCCAGTTCATGGCCTAGGCAATATTGTTCTGCTATGTTTCACACGTTGGAAAACCTAGTGAATAAGCAGAAAACATGCACGGAATGACCCCTCACCGAATGTCTTCTTCAGTCTTTAATCACGGGTGACATTTGAAGAAGGTGTTGGAGGACTGGAAATTAATTAACACGGGATCTGCACAGCCTGTTTATAAATAGAAGATTTTCGTTTCTCACCTTGACTGAATGCGCCGTCCTAGTGCGAGATTATCTGTTTACTCGTCTCCTGTTTTTTCCCCGAGTCTCGGGCTTGCAAGACTTTATTTTTTTTACACTGCTGTCTATCACAAGACTGATCAAAGTTGAAATTCCCAATACTCGTCTTCTTCTAAAATCAAGATCAAGAGAGTGACTACTAATCAGCCCGAGAAGAAAAGAGATGGAAAACTCAAGCAAGTCTTCACGTAGAGTTCATGCCGATGGAGAATGATGGAAACTGTGCTACAGTCCCTCGAACTGAAGATCAAGGGTGGAGGGGGCAACTCTGGCTAAGGCCATAGGGCAATGTTAATAAGCAAGAACTTGGTTTTCTTCCATGTGCAATAAATATGTATCAGGAAAAGGCTATTTATACCAAGATGAACCATCAGAATATAAAAAAATTCAGTATATAGACTATGGGGTAGAGGTGGGCACTGGAATATAGCAAAGGAAAGAGAACCTGATGACGAGAAATGCTTGGCAGCAGGGCCGTAAAGATGGTAGACAAAGAAGGGCGCTACATCATGGCAGACAGGAAGAGGGCACAAGGAAGTATGAAGGGGAGGTGGTTGCTATATACCTTATTTGCCTAGGGCACCACAATACCTTGTCCCAGTCCTGCTTGGTAGTCTACTGTAGCTCTAAGTTTAAAGGGGTATTCCCACCATAGATATCGAAGGTATATCAATAGGATATTATTTGGCCGCCCCAACTGTGCTGGCAACCAATTAGAGCTGCACTGTGGGGGGTACCAATGGCTAAACAGAGGCATGGGCAGTAGCAGCCATAACAGGTATTGTTGGGCCTGGAGCTTAAAGGGGTTGTCTCACTACAAGGATTGCTTTTTATGTTAAAGATCTTGCAAAAACTTTGCAACATGTGTCCATTAACAGCATCCTGCCTATTCTGAGATATCCCCTCTTGTATAGGCGGCATCAGCTCTTCAGGTCACTATAGCTACAGACCTGTTGGATCTCTCCTGATAGGTTGCCGGTGCTGATCGCTATAGCTACAGACCTGGTGTCATCAGCAGCTCCTCACTGCAGGCCAGTAGAAGCCAGTAAAGCTAGTAAACACGCCCCTGAATTCAAAAATGAAACTGGGAAAACAGGACTGAGGTAAGATGAATCAATGGAGTGAGACAACCCCTTTAAGGAGGCTCACTCAGGTGATTGGTTGCTATGGGCTCTGATTGGTTGCTATGAGCTCCGATGAGTGCTATGGGCAACAAAGACAGTCTTACTGCTAGAAAGTTTTCATAAATGAGAAACCCAGCTTAGAGAAACCCTTTTATAAATTTCTACGTTCACAGAGAGGGCTTCTTTGTTCAGGGTCCTCATCTTTTGGGCAGAGTGGTTACAAGGAGTGTGTCCTGCTTTGGAGGACCCGTCCTGTCTTGCATTACTCAGACAACCTATTGATGTGAATGGATACTGTGTAATACCTCATTTCCCCTGTGGTGGAGCTGTAGGAAAATTATACAGTTAGGGCATTCTGTGTGAAAACTGTCTAGCCCGTAGCAACTAATCAGAGTCCTTAGCAACCGATCAGAGTCCACAGCATGCAGAGTCCATAGCAACCAGTCCATTGCAACCAATCAGAGCTCACAGCAACCAATCAGTGCTCATAGCAACCAATCAGAACTCATAGCAACCAATCAGAGCTCATAACAACCAATCAGAGCCCATATCAACCAGAGTCCATAGCAACCAGAGTCCATAGCAACTAATCAGAGCCCATAGCAACCAATCAGAGCTCATAGCAACCAACCAGAGCTCAGATTTTACCTTTCTAGAGCACTATATGAAATGAAAGCTGAGCTATGATTGGTTGCTATGAGTTCTGATTGGTCGCTATGAGCTCTGATTGGACGCTGTGTGCTCTGGTTGGTTGCTATGAGCTCTGATTGGTTGCTATGAGCTGATTGGTTGCTATGAGCCCTGATTAGTTGCTATGAGCTCTGATTGGTTGCTATGGGCTCTAGTTACTATGAGCTCTGATTGGTTACTGTGGACAACAAAGACAGTCTTACTGCTAGACAGTTTTCATACATAAGGCCCTTAGTGTTGGACTAGTGTAATGCATGTGACCCCCCCTCCAGTATACAGCGCTCTGGAATTAGTTGCACTTTAAAATAAATTATAATAATTAGTAATGCGGGATTTTTAACAGCAGAGCTTTAAGGCCTCGTTCACACGGCTTATTTGGGCACGGATTGGCGCCGTACTCCGCGCCGGATTTGCGCTTCAATACGGCGCCAATCCGTCCCTGTCATTACGGTAATCCACTGCTCTCATAGAGAACAGTGGATTCCGTCGCTCCTCCCCGCTCGGCAAATCCGCCGCGCGTGGGGGAAAAGTGACATGCACATTATTTACGGCGCGGACGCGCCGTAAACAATGCATTGTCTATGGGGGCCGGGAGCGGCGCCCCCGCCGCGCTCCGGCCCCGCCCCCATCCCGCCCCTTATTCACGGCGGATTTGTGAGCTCAATGCGGCTCACAAATCCGTCGGGAATAAGCCGTGTGAACACGGCCTAACGGGTTAAAGCTTGTTAGTAGGAAAGATAAACAAGCTCCTGTGCTGCTGATAAGACGCAGCAGTAAGTGACACAAGCAGTAGATACGAACTGCTCTAACTCTGAACTAAAGCAAAATCAGACAAGCAAGGTATTTGGTAATAATCTTCATTTACCTTTGCCTACATCTCTATAGCGGATCCCCTTTCAGTGTATCCCTCCTCTTTGACTTTTTAGTTCCAAAAAAATTTTTTTAAAAATGCACTGGCTTAATGATAGCTGTGTCTTCACGCCGGTAAGCCGAATCATTCTGTTTCCGCCGCCCATCTCGTGAGTCACCTGTCACTTTGCCTAAAATAAAGGAAACTGCAAGAAGTCAGCTGCCGGGGGGTTAGCAGGTGCGCAGTAAAGCAGCGTCTATGACTTAATCGAGGCGGATAGAATATATCCGGCTGATGTGTAAGAGCAATCTATTAACGCCCTTTACACAATGGGCTGACTCGGCATCCTCCGACAAAAAGCTGCAGAAAACTCCTGCAATCCGCCGCTAAACATCCCTTCCACAATAAAAGGTTATAAAGCGTCTTGTCGGCCTAAGCATTTTCCATACACGCTTGAAGAGAAATCGAGGTCCTTTATGTTTATTATGTTAAAGCAATGATTGCATCTTCCTTGGTTATTGCCCTCACTTCAGGCATAATCTAAGAACACAGATTAATGTACACAGATGTCTATATTTATCCCCACTAATGATCCGGGACGGAGTGGTCCTTCACATGCACTGACTTGTTTTGCTACTGCCATATAATATAGCAACCATTACTCTGAGTTATGCAGCACTTTATGAAATCAGCAATAATACACCTGCCGATCTGTACGGAAACAACTTAAACTAGAACTGCTACTTCAAATAAACAGGAAAACACAACAATTGCATTAAAAATAGCGCTATACGCACCTTCACTTTGACTTTTAGTGCTTTGAGGGGCGTGCATACTTTTGCAACGCCTTCTTTTTTTTATTCTAGTGTCACTAAAAGACCAAATGAGGCAACTTTGCAAATAGTCTTGATTAGAAATCTCCTACCGTTTTGGGTATACAGTTCCTGTGCAGAGCTATGTGTCTCTGTGGTTACAGACCAGGGGCGTAGCCATAGGCAGTGTGGGAGTAGCAGTAAGGGTAACATCATAGCTGGGGAGGGCCCATTTCACTTTGGGCACTAGGGCACAGAGGCTTCAAGTTACGCCTCTGGTACAGACTACAACCTATTCACGTGTGTAGTCTTATCACTCTTCTTGCTACAGTACTTACATACAATAGGATAAAGAGGAGAGAGAACCCAATGTGTCGACAAATGAGAATATTTAGACTCCCATGACACTGAAGTAAAAGCAAGGAGGCTGGGAGTGGTTGTTATTCTTTTGGCTCCTGGGGGACTTCACCCGACTTACGTAATATAATATAATAGACCAACAATTGAAATCAGCAATAATATACCTCCAGATTTGTAAAGAAACACAACTGCATCTTCAAAAAAAGATAAACCCCCAACAATTACAGCAAAAATAGCATTATATCTATTTTAACACAGATTTTTGGTTCTTTGAGGGGCGTGCATACTTTTGCAACTCCTTTTTTTTTATTCTACTGTAACTAAAATACAAAATGAGGCAAGTAATCTTGATTCGAAATCTCGTTTTGGGTATACAGTTCCTGTGCAGAGCTATGTGTCTCTGTGGGTACATGTGTGTAGTCTGATCACTCTTCTTGCTACAGCACTTACATACAATAGGATAAAGAGGAGAGAGAACCCAATGCTTCGACGAATGAGAATATTTAGACTCCCTTGACATTGAAGTAAAAGCAAGGAGGCTGGGAGAGGTTGTCATTTTTTTGGCCCCTGGAGGACTTCACCCGAGTTATGTAATATAATATAATAGACCAACAATTTCTCTTGGGTATGATTTATGAAATCAGCAAAACATGCCTCCCAATTTGTAAAGGAACACAACTACGTCTTGAAATAAAGATAAACTCCCAACAACTGCAGCAACAATAGCATTATATGTATTTTAACTTAGATTTTTGGTGCTTTGAGGGGCGTGCATACTTTTGCAACACCTTCTTTTTTTTATTCTAGTGTAACTAAATTACAAAATGAGGCAACTTTGTAAATAGTCTTGATTAGAAATCTCCTACCGTTTGGGTATACAGTTCCTGTGCAGAGCTATGTGTCTCTGTGGGTACAGACTACAAGCAAATCCCTTGTGTAGTCTGTTCCTGCAGCCAGACTGCTCTTCTTGCTTCTTACCTACAGTAGGGTAAAGGGTAAACCTCAGGAAAGCTACAATAAGCAAGTGGCGCCAAAGAGAGTACATATGACATGCGCCAAATGCATTGTTCTTTCGTACGTACTTTAACAGAAATTAGTGCGGCTCGGAGGAGCCGTAAAGTTTGCGAGATTTATTAACGACATGCGCCATTTTCCAATGCCAATTCTTGGTGCATGTATACATCTTCAATGAGATGGCAAAAAGGAAAAGGCGCAAGTATAAACATATATTATGCCACATGCAACACTGCGATTTGTGCCGACTCCTAAATTTGCACGTCTCCTGGCACCACTGATGAATCTCCCCCTCCCCTGATACTCAGTGCAGATTTTTCATGGTTGGCTCAGTGCGAGGCAGATTCTGTTTGAGTCACACAGCATGACTTCTAATCTCGCCCTAAATATTCAGTCTCCATTAGTATGTAAAGAAAAAGCCCCAAGGTGGAAATGTGTAATGAATATTAGAGAGAAGCTAAATGTGCGACGTTAAAAATAAATAGATGATAACATAGGAAAGAGACCAATTCCAGATTAATTATAAACCCAGAATGCCCTTTCTTGCTTGACAGCATTTCAATATTGCGGAAAAGAAGCGGATGTGGTCAAAGTATCCAGATCATGATAGATAGATAGATAGATAGATAGATAGATAGATAGATAGATAGATAGATAGATAGATAGATAGATATGAGATAGATAGATATGAGATAGATAGATAGATAGATAGATAGATAGATAGATAGATAGATAGATATGAGATAGATAGATATAAGATAGATAGATAGATAGATAGATAGATATGAGATAGATAGATATGAGATAGATAGATAGATAGATAGATAGATAGATAGATAGATAGATATGAGATAGATAGATAGATAGATAGATAGATATGAGATAGATAGATATGAGATAGATAGATAGATAGATATGAGATAGATAGATATGAGATAGATAGATAGATATGAGATAGATAGATAGATAGATATGAGATAGATAGATATGAGATAGATAGATAGATAGATAGATATGAGATAGATAGATAGATATGAGATAGATAGATAGATAGATAGATAGATAGATAGATAGATATGAGATAGATAGATATGAGATAGATAGATAGATAGATAGATAGATAGATAGATAGATAGATAGATAGATAGATAGATATGAGATAGATAGATATGAGATAGATAGATAGATAGATAGATAGATAGATAGATAGATAGATATGAGAGATAGATAGATAGATAGATAGATAGATATGAGATAGATAGATAGATAGATAGATATGAGATAGATAGATAGATATGAGAGATAGATATGAGATAGATAGTATGAGATAGATAGATATGGATGATAGATTGAGAGATAGATATGAGATAGATAGATAGATATTAGTTAGATAGATATATTTGAGATAGATAGATATGAGATAGATATGAGATAGATAGATAGATATGAGATAGATAGATAGATAGATAAATAGATATGGGATAGATAGATATGAGATAGATAGATAGATAGATAGATAGATTAGATAGATATATATGAGATAGATAGATGGATAGATAGATAGATAGATAGATAGATAGATAAATAGATATGAGATAGATAGATAGATAGATAAATAGATATGAGATAGATAGATAATGATAATAATAATAATAATCTTTATTTCTATAGTGCCAACATATTCCGCAGCACTTTACAATGTAGAGGGTATAATTACAGACATTACACAGTAAAAGCTACTTATAGATGAGACACAAGGTGTGAGGGCCCTGCTGTGAGACCCTTACAATCTATTAGGGTGTATGGGTGAAACTCCCGGTAAGAGGTGCCAAGTTTACAATGGTCGGCCATGTTTCATAAATAGGGGGTGGTTTCCCTGAAAATGGATGAACCTCCCACCGGGAGGGTGCATCTATATACAGATAAGTGCCGTGTGAGTGCCCAAGTAGGGAGTGACAGAGGTGTTTTGATAGCAGTTAGGGATCTTGGTGGGCCAGACCGAGAAGATGTATTTTCGGGGCCCCTCTTAAAACTGGGGAGGGTTGTTGAATGTCCCTGATCGGCCGGGTGCATTTTCCAGAGAATTTGGTGCCGCACGTGTGAAATCTTGTAGGCGGGCATGGGAGGTTCGGATGATTTAGGAATGTAGTTGATATCATCAAAAGAGCGGAGAGCACGGGTAGGGCGGGTAGACAGAGACTAGGGAGGAGATGTAGGGAGGAGCAGCGCTGTTTGGGGAGCTTTATGGGTGGGAGTGCTGAGTTTATACTGTATCCTGTTATGGATGGGAACCAGTGCAGTGACTGACACAGGGTAGAGGTGTCAGTATAGCGGCTGGAGAGAAAGACAAGCCTGGCTGCTGCATTCTGGACAGATTGGCGAGGGGGAGAGTTTGCAGAGAGGGTGAGACCGATAAGCAAGGAGTTACAGTAGTCAAGACGGGGAAAGAATTAAGAGCAACAATGAGGGTTTGAGTCGTTTCCCCCAGTGAGAAATGGACGGATTTTGGAGATATTCTTGAGGTGCAGGTGACAGGAGCGGGCAAGGGATTGGATATATGGGAAGAAGGTCAGATCAGAATCAAATAAACCACCTAGACAGCGGGCCCGTGCCTAGGAGAAATGGGTGGTACCACATACGAAACAGAAAAAAGCAGGGGGGGGGGGGGGGGGGGGGGTGGTTAGTAGATGGCGGACAGACAAGAAGTTCAGTCTTAGTGAGGTTTAGTTTCAGATGGTGAGAGGCCATGATGTCAGAGACAGCGGACAGACAGTCACTGGTGTTTTTGTAGCAGGCTGGGTGGGTGTAGATAGATAGATAGATAGATAGATAGGGTAGATAGATAGATAGATAGTTTGATAGATAGATAGATTTATAGATAGATTTGAGATAGATATGAGAGATAGATATGAGAGATAGATAGATAGATAGATAGATAGATAGATAGATAGATAGATGATAGATAGATTTGAGATAGATATGAGATAGATAGATATGAGAGATAGATAGATAGATAGATAGATAGATAGATATGAGATAGATATATATGAGATAGATATGAGATAGATAGATAGATATGAGATAGACAGACAGATAGATAGATAGATAGATAGATAGATAGATAGATAGATAGATAGATATGAGATAGATATATATGAGATAGATATGAGATAGATAGATATGAGATAGATAGATAGATAGATAGATAGATAGATATGAGATAGATAGATATGAGATAGATAGATATGAGATAGATAGATAGATAGATAGATAGATATGAGATAGATAGATAGATAGATAGATATGAGATAGATAGATAGATAGATGATAGATAGATAGATAGATAGATAGATAGATAGATAGATAGATAGATGATAGATAGATAGCTATGAGATAGATAGATAGATAGATGATAGATAGATAGATCGATAGATAGATATCTTTTAGATAGATAGTTTTGAGATAGATAGATATGAGATAGATAGATAGATAGATAGATAGATAGATAGATAGATAGATATGAGATAGATAGATATGAGATAGATAGATAGATAGATCGATAGATAGATTTGAGATAGATATATGAGATAGATATGAGATAGATAGATAGATAGATAGTTCACAGAAAATCAGCAGCACTTCCAAGAAAACAATGCAATAAAAGCGGGGTGCCAGCAAAAAATGGGGCTCCCGGCAAGGAGGGCCACTACAACATTTGATCTGGAAAAAATTGCGGCACTCACGGTAGCAATATTAAAATGATTTAAGGGTGAATTTATTCCACATAGTGAACCGACGTTTCGGCCCTCTGTGAGAGGGCCGAAACGTCGGTCACTATGTGGGAATAAATTCATCTTTATCAACTTTATATATTGCTACCGTAGTGCCGCAATTTTTTCCAGTTTTAGATAGATAGATAGATATGAGATAGATAGGGTAGATAGATAGATAGATATGAGATGATAGATAGATGATAGATAGATATGAGATAGTAGATATGAGATAGACAGATAGATAGATAGATAGATAGATAGATAATGAGATAGAGAGAGAGATATCAAAAAAGAAAAGTATATATACAACCCGATGGTATACCTATCAGGTACCGACAAGCAGCCCTGCATGAAAATACTAAAAAAAAAAATAAAAATCCGAGCTAGTCCTGCCAAGCCGAAAAACACCCACAATAAAGGGGCGGTACAATATTGTACCTAACTCCCGGAAAACCTTTCTTTTTTGATATTCTTGCGCACGACTAGCCATTAGCGCTTCAAGCAAGGGATATCCTGGCGAGTTCTTGCCAGTTCTGGATTCCTTAGCGCTTTTGCGCATGTCCGGATGTCCCTATGCTGCCAGGGCCCCGTGGCGTGTGACGTGTGGGCACTCTATTGGAGACGCTCAATAGTATCACGTCACACGTATTTCCGGTTCCGGAGCCGTCCCCACGTAGGTCTTGCGGGCTATAGGATAGTCTTCCCGGTGGCTTTTGAGCCAATCAACTATCGGGTCGCAGAGGTCTACAGGTGCGGAGGATAACAAACAGGTAATTTACCAATGATTTTAGAGTGTTGGATATATAAGAGTGTTTGATACATTGCATTAGTATGCTATGACTAAGGGTGTGTACGCACCCGAAACGCGTAAGCCTAATTCTATTTTTTGAGGCTATTTGCATATGGGAATGCTTGTGTTTTTTATCAAGTTCCAATAAAGAAACCAAGTTTTATCGCATTACTTCTGGTGGTTATCGCTGCATCAACTCTGTCTTGGAAAAGTATGTGGATTACGCCCTAGGCTCTGGGCGCATGCGTGCTGATCATACCACCAATGCTGGATCGCAGTTGGGGTGAGCTGACATCTTGCCTTTTTGACTGTACCATTCCATCCAGAAGCATCATCACCTATCCAATGGATAGGTGAATAATTTTGAGTCAGTGGGGGTCCCAATAGCTGCCACAACAGGGTGTTACGATCAGCGGATGAGCAAGGTGTTTCTAAGCTATGTTTGTCTTCTTTGTGTTTATTTGGTATGTTTAAATGTCAGCTGCTCATATTCTTTGCCTATCAGTTGACCATGCTGCGCAGCCTTGGCTTATTGAGTGGAATTGGCTGCTAGTTTCTCTATTAAAGTTCTTGGTTTGACAGCCTGAGAGTTGTTGATAGCAGAGCTCTGTTCATTTGTTTTTTGTATGTTGTTTACTGTCCTGTATCTAGCGTGTTTATTTGTATATTTGCCTAGTCTGGTGTTGGTTGGTGAAGTTCAAGTTTAGTGCTTGTTCTAAGAGACTGTTCTGTCTTGATATTTTCTCTAGTAATTTGCTTAGTGTTCACATTCACATCTAGAGTTCTATTGCCTCTTGTCCAGCCTAGTCTTGCTTTCTCTGAGTTTGTTGTAGTCCTTGAGAATCTCAGTTTTTATGTTTCTATAGTTTTCTGCCTAAGAAGTTTCTAGGTCTTAGAGCTGCTTGCTGGGTCAGGGTAAGTTGTAGCTTGGGGATAGTTTTAGGGTTAGTTTCAGGGATAGAATAGGGTCAGAGGAGTCTTGGAGTCAGATTCTCACAGATAGGTTTATGTTAAGATTCAGAGAGAGTTAGCTTAGAGTCAGTTGTCATTTATTATTGTCGTGCTTCTGGATTGAACTCACTCGTGGTATTGCCACCAACTTTGTTCCTGCCATGATGCATCTTGCTGTTAATTCACTTAATCATCTAATGGTGAGTCCATCTAGTTTTTAATTGATGCAAGCATTGTATTATTGCTGCATGAGACTTCTGTTTGACTGCGCTATCTAGTTCTATTGTTATCTTGAGTCTACCAGAGTCAATACACAGGGGACCCCGGGAAGACTAATTAGGGCTCGGATGGAGCAGTGATCGAACATGTACCCTGCTGCTCTGTTCAAAGTCTATGGCACTGACAGAAAATGCATGGCACAATAAGAGTGTCCAACCAGAAAAATAAGTTGACCTTTTATGCTGGTCTCATAAAACCCTTTTTTGCAGTGGCCACCAACTGAGAAACCTAATGCAATTCAAGGATGTAATTTTATTGGGGACCATTTAATATACAGTTGTGTGGTGTCCTCCTGAAAGCAACATGTTCTCCTTCACTTTCTCTCACTCTGGTTCCGATACAAACCAAGACCCCAACAGGTCATCTACACATGGATTGCTCTGGTAGGACATTCTCAATGGAAAAATCATTGAGGGGGGCGGGGGCACTTAAAAAAGCCATTAAATTGGGGGCAGGATGGGCTGAAAAAGAAAAAACACTCACACCTGTATGTAATGACGCAGGTTGGCACGGACAACAATAGAACCTATAATAGAAATGAAGCCAACCAACAGTAGCGTGCCTCAAAAAATAAATACCAATGAATAACGGAGAGCAAGACAGACAATGACAAGGACGGAGAGGAAAAGATAAATGACTTGAATGCAGAAACAAGACACCAAATACACTTGACCCTAAAAATGAACTTTCCCTAATTGAGTTTGTAACCTGTCCTTAAAGATGACCCTAACACCAGACACCCCTGATCCTATCTTGCACCTGACAATATCTGACTCTTGACCAATGTCCATCGCTACCAAAGAAAACTCAGGAATAGAACACATTGCAAGACTGACACAGGGCACAAAAGATGTGACAGAGAACTAAAGATTAGTGTTGACTGAACTGTTCTAGAAAAGTTAAATTCTAGTAGAACTTCTGGAATTTTTAGAACTCGAACCGGACCGAACATTTTACTGTTCGTTCGAGTAAAGTTCTAGTTAGACACACCATTTTCAGTTTCGTTTTCAGCGGCTTTCTGCAGTTTTGGCGGCCATCCAATCACCTTTCTGCACTTTTGGCGGCCATCCAATCACCTTTCTGCACTTTTGGCGGCCATCCAATCAGTGCAGAGCACAGAGAAGTGTCAAAAATTTCATTACTGAGGTATAGGGCTCTCATTGGCTGCTAAAATCACATGACCATGTTATATATATTTCACTGTATTGCATTGTGAACGCCATTTTCAGCTCACTCTCTGTACTGTACAGACTGCTCTTAGTTAGATAGCATTTTCCTCTCCATAGACAGCAATAGTCAGGGAGTTTGGTATTGCTGGCTGCATCTTTCCCACACCCAGAAGCTGTTATTTGGCGACATTTGAAGACTCACATAACACCTAACCCTCTTATACATGGATATATATTATACAGAGGGCTTGGATTTGCTTAATCATACTCAGTGCCCAAAAGTTCTGTTTTTGCAGTTTTGGGGGTTCAGTAATTGTATAATACACAGTCTCCAAATCTCCTATGTGTCAAAGGGGCTTTTGGGCCCCCTCAGGATGCCGGGCCCCATAGCAGCTGCTACCGCTGCACCTCCTATAGCTGCGCCTGCTTGCAAGCTGTCCTCATCTTTTCAGTTAGCTATTGAAGGGAATTAAGTATTTTAGCCTCTCAATTTTTTTCTGTCACTCTTAGAGAAAATTTTCTTCACTAAGTTGTTCCACGTATCCAGTTTACTGTTATGGATGGGGATTCCAGCTTCTCCTCACCTGTATAGGTATAAAAATTAACCAGAACATCTTCTCCCATAGACTTTAATGGGGTTCGAGTTCGAATATAACTTCAAACCGAACTCACTAAAGTTTGAGGTTCAAATCAAACTAGAACTTTTTACTGCTCGCTCATCTCTACTAAAGACAAACAGGGTGCTAACAAACTAGAAGCTCATAACTACCAAAACAGAACTGAATTCTATGAGCTCACAAGACATAGGGCGACATGTATGAATCCTGACGCTGATAGACCAGTTCAAAATTGCTTTAAGGAAGTATAGACCGCGCCGGAATGTATGACCCTGTTCTTCTGCAGCCTGGTCTGGTTGTTCTAACTGTTCTGTGGCAAAGTTTTGCCGTCAAAGAATCATAAATGTGTCTACTTCTACTAATGTGGTGCGACGCCCTCAGAACGCCCCAAAACTTTGGCACGCTAAAAAGTGTCTTTGGCACGGTCCCGAGGCACAAAGTTTGGAGCATGCCTGTTTATACATCTATAAAACTGGTCTACTACAGCTTTTTGAGGCCAGAATTCTGGCGCAGCCCCGTTCATATATGTCGCCCATAATCTCTCAGCTACCAGTATAGACAGCAACCAGCCACAAAGTGAAAATCTACTTCATAGAGGTCTAGCAATCACCAACCACTCCATAATAATCGAGCTCACATGTGTGACCAGATAGTTGTTTGAGGCCATTGAATAGCAACAGCTTCATCTAATCTAGTAAGCAGGAGAGGATGCTGCTCCGGAGCTCACCAGTGATCCACTCCTCTTGCCTTCCAGGTATTTGTCCTAACATAGAGCAGATGCTTGTGCTCTGATCACTTAAAGGGGTTTTGCCACGACGTGTTGACGTGGGATCCTCCAAAATGGGTATTTAATCACTTTTCTAAATCCATGTCATTAAAAAAAGTGAAGCCTCTGAGAGCTACAGCCTGACTAAGATGCCCTAAAGTTTACATTAGACACGACCAGGAGCTGACAGGAGCTGATCTGGCCGCGCTTGCGTGTTTGCACTTCTTATCTGATGACACGGAACATGAAGGAGCTTGCAAGGGGCTGGGGAGAAATGTGCAGTGTATGAGGCTTTCTGCTGTATAGAGAATCCATTAGTTGTAATGTTATTATCTTAGTAAACATTGCAGACTCTCCCTTGCTTCCTCGCTCTGCAAGGGGCTGGGGAGAAATGTGCAGTGTATGAGGCTTAAGAACCAACAGCAGTCCAATATATTAAGGAATTTCTTTATCTCAAAATTTTCAATCACCCTTCAACTCCGGGTTTCATTACAACTATGGTAACTGTAACAGCTGTACTCCGTTAAACAAACATTTCAACAGGCATTTAGCACATATGAAGTAAAAGTCTGCATCAAGATTACCGACTTCTGTAACACGCAGGGAGAGTGGTTGCAACTGTTTCAGTTCATTCTGAGCGCCAACTCCAGTGACGTTTCGGAGGGAACTCCTCCTTCCTCAGACAGGCGCACATAGTAACGATCCTCCTACTGCGAATAAGGTACTGACGTACATCCGGTATCTTATATGCCCCTTTAGAAACTATAATCAAACTATTACAAACATATATGTGTTACAAACATGATTTTTACAAATGAAACCGACGTACCAATATCTAAACTCTATCACAGTTAAAGAAACGCTTTCAAGCTAAAGGCTTCATTAAACCCTTTGGGTACTAATGATTCCAGTTTAAAAATCCAATATGCTTCGTGCTGAAGCAAGCGGGCATGGGTTGAGCTATTATCTTGAGCTATAATTTCTTCGATGAATTCATGAATCTGATGGCGTGCTTCATGAAAATGAAAGGGTGATTGAAAATTTTGAAATAAAGAAATTACTTAATATATTGGACTGCTGTTGGTTCTTGTGTCTGTATGCTTAACGGGTTAAGGAGAAAAAACCCGAAGGTAGTCTATTGCTGCACCACCGTCCTTAATATATGGTCCTAAAATATTTATTGGCAGTGTATGAGGCTTTCTGCTGTATAGAGAATCCACTAGTTGTAATGTAATTATCTTAGTAAACATTGCATACTCGCTCTGCTCGAGCCACCTGTCACTTCCCCCTGCAGCAGTTCATGACACAACATGATTTGTTTTTATCTTCTGTCCTGAGCAGATAACAGGTAAGGAACTCACTTTGTGGCAAAACTCCTTTAAGATGGAGGGTGAACCTCTCTAGTGTATTGGGATAAGAACCCGGAAGTGAAGAGGAGCGGATTGCTGGGGAGCCCTGAATAGGCATCAGCGGAGAACAGATAGGCATTTGTTTTTTCTCTCTTTTTGCCCATTCTGGCCCCGATTTTTGGAATTTTTTGGGCAACCTCTTTAATTTGCCTGCCGTCCACCAATGATATCAAGGCTTATAATTCTAGATTACAGGGTCGGCTCAGCTACATCTGTTTCCATATAGGTGTATTCAGCTTCACATAGCGTTCAGCTCAGGATATTTTAGAACATCAGACAGCGGGAGCACAGATTTTGGATCGTCCATCCGTCTCCGTATAATCAGATATCAGACGCCATTGATGCTGTTAACTATTCAGCTGCTGAACCCAAGCGATACACAGCTCAGTAGCGAAGGTTTGGTCGCTCAGAAACCTCAGGGAAGATGGAGTCACAGACCTGTGGAATCACCCGCACTCGTATGTCACCCCTCAGTGCTTGGGACAAACCTAATGGGGCTTCAATGTCGTGTGTCTGTGTGCCCCTGCTGCGAGCGCGCCATGCCCCATCGACCTCCATGTCTCAGTGTCATCATGCGGAGAGGAGAAGGAGGCACATCCTCCAGCAGGATCATTATTTTTTGCCTCAAAGGAAAAAGCAGTCACTTCATATCCCGTCACAGTCCTCCTCATTTAACGTCTCTCGTTTAGGAGGATAAAGGAGTCAGAGAACTCGGGGTCAGCGGCCGGGGCGATATGTATGATCACTGGGCACGGACTTCCCACTCTCATCACTAGATTTCATGTTCATGAAGGGAACATAGTATTATATAATTGTATTCTTGTCCAAAATGAGGCAGTATTATATTAGTTATATTCTTGTACATAGGAGCAGTATTATAGTAGTTATATTCTTGTACATAGGGACAGTATTATAGTAGTTATATTATTGTACATAGTGAGCAGTATTATAGTAGTTATATTCTTGTACATAGGAGTGCAGTATTATAGTAGTTTATATCTTGTACATAGAGGCAGTATTATTTAGTTATATTCTTGTACATAGGGACATATTATAGTATTATATTTTTTTAAATAGGGCAGATTATAGATTAAATTCTGTACATAGGAGCGTATTATAGTAGTTATATTCTTTTTCATAGGAGCAATAATGTATTAAATTTTCTTTCATAGGGGCAAATTAAAGGGATTTTTAAATTTTGTCATGGGGGGCAGTATTAAGAGTTATTTTCTTGTAATAGGGGCAGTATTATAGTATATATTTTTTACATGGGAGCAGTATTATAGTATTATATTCTTTAAAAATAGGGCAAAAATTATAGAAGTTATATTCTTGTAATAAGGACAGTTTTAAAATTAGTTTAATTCTTTGTAAAAGGGGGCGTATTATATATTATATTCTTGTAATAGGGGCAAATTATATTGTTATATTCTTTACAAGAACCCTTTTTAAAGTTAATTCTTTAATGGGGGGGCAGTATTATATAGTTAATTTTTGTACATAGGACAGTATTATAGTATTTATTTTTGACAAAGGGCAGTATTTTGAAAAAATTTTTCTTGACATAGGAGCAGTTTTTTGTAGTTAATTCTTGTAATGGGGCAGATTATAGTATTTATATCTTTGTACATGGACATTTTATAGTATTATATTTTTTTAAACATAGGGGCGGGTTTTTATAGTAGTTATATTCTTGACTGGAGAAAAAAAAAAGTATTTATTTTTTGGACAAGGAGCATTATTATAGTATTATATTCTTGTACATAGGGCAGTATTATAGTATTTTTTTAAATAGGGGCAGTATTATAGTATTATATTTTTGTACAAGGAGCATATTATAGAGTTTTTCCCTGACATAGGGGCAGTATTATAGTAGTTATTTCTGTAAAAGGGCCCATTTTAAGTAGTTATTTTCTTGTACATGGGGAGTATTTTAGTAGTTATATTCTTGTACAAGGGGGATTTTATGTAGTTTATATTCTTGTACATGGGGAGAAATTATAGTAGTTAATTTTTGGACATAGGGCAGTATTATGTAGTTATATTCTTTCTGGGGCATTATATATATTTTTATTCTTGTAAAAGGGGAGCAGATTATATGTTTATTCGGGACAAAGGGCGTTTTTATATTAAATTTTATTTTTGTACTAGGAGAGAATTAGGGGTTATACTTGGCTGGGGCATTATAGTAGTGCTGGAACAAGGTTCCCTTTAAACCCCCCTGGATATATTTATAATTACGTCAAGTGAATGTGGCTGTGGCTGATAATCAGGGAGAAAAGTTAATAAATTACTTTCTGTAACAGCATAAAATATGACAATGTATTTATAAAACAGATGCAGATGGAGAAAGAATTTGAAAACTAATATAACAATGTTTTTTTTTTCTAAAACCTAAGAAAAATGCAAATTATGTGCAATTACTTTCTGTGGGATTATTAAAAGCTAAATAGAGTATTAGGATTAATAATGGAGGAGACGGTTATTTAAATTATATAACCCCGGCTCAGGATGATAGGACATTCCAGCATGACGGAGAGCAGAAAATGAGTTCTATCCCTGCAAAAATGACTCTCCTCCCATTAGTCAAGGCCTGAGCAATGCACCCAGGGCAGAACGTCAAGTCTACAAGTTGTCAGACATGAAGAAGGTAAATACCAGAAACATGCAGGTCTAGTCACAAGAGGGGCTGAGAAGTGTCACCTTTCAATCTACATTAGGGCAATGGTCTCCAACCTGTGGCTCACCAGGTTATTGTCAATCTACAATTCTGCTGGGAGTTGTAGTTTCTCAATGGTTGCAGAGCCGCAGGATGGAGATCATAATTTAGGGATTGTCCACAGGGGCCATGGAGTATGTGTAAAGCCTTTAATGGGGTTGTGTCACTACATTGATTTGTCCTGTTTTCTTGGTTTCACTTTGAATTCAGGGGCGGATTTACTGGATTCTACTAAGCTGCATAGAATAGGTCTGAACTATAGCAACCATGCTGGAGCCTATCAGAAAGATGAAAGGTTGTAGTTTAAATGTCGCTATAAAAGGGGAAATTTGCAAGCCCCTTGGGTATCGAAAATTTTTTGAAAATTATTCGGGGGGTTTGTAAAATAATTACAATAAAGGGGGTTTTTTTTAAAATTTTCAAAAACTGTTTTTGCCCTTTAAATAAAAAAAATTTTGGAAAAAAAAATTTTTGTTTGTCCTTTGATCTGTTTATGGACTTGTAGGATTTATGTTTTGTTTTTGGGCACCCCTTGGCATGAGTTATACCTACCCACCCTCACCTTTTCCTCCCCTCTGCAAGCTTTTCCTAGAGGTGCATGCTAGTCATTGGTCATTTAAAGGGCCAACGTGCCACCCAGCTATTCCAGCCTATGTTCTGCTAGCTGTGGTTGCTTAAAGGGCACCACCGCCTCAGTTCTTCATAGTTTTCTGAGCAATAGTCTTCGGTTCCTGACCACTCGATTTGTCTGCTGCCTGCCCTGACCTTGTGTCTGTGACCTGACGCAGAAATAACTCCACCCGCCCTGGCTTCAATCTTCTGTGGTACTGCACCTGTACATCAGCGGTCAGTACAGGTGACCATGTTGGTGGTAATTATCTGGAAGGGCCCTGGAGCAAAGTCCAGGTCCCTTGTAAGGGGATAACCAGTGGGTTCCTTAGACTCCGCTCCCCGCTGTGGTTCTAAGCCTAAAGCTTGTGGTTGATCCAATGGAGTCGTAACAGCCACCATATATTTCCATAGACTTCATGATCTAGGCAGAGAACGCCTTCATCATAATGGTGTGTGATGGATCAAAGGAAAAACTTCTGATGGCCCCATCTACAGCCAGAAGCACAAGAAGGTACAATATGGGCCGATGGATTGGACATGTTCACCAAGAACCACCAAAAGGATCCTCTGCTGTTCCCACAAAAGGTCAAGGATTTCCAACAAAAAATTGGAGGAAAAAATTGTGTAAAAACATAGGGTGAAGGTTCTAAGAATCGAAGGTTTGCTGTTGCTTACCACTCCCTACACTATTAACTCCTAATGTAGGGAACATCCTGGTCCTATAAGACACTTGTATAGGAGGAATGTGCACTAGGACGCTAGGTCTGAAACGCGCAAGAGTTATGGGATTCACTGCATTTCCTGGATTTTTATAGGAAGCAATATCTTTCATTTTGAATGGCTTTTACAGACAAAGCAGTGAATCCCAATAAACTTACATATTCCAAAACTAGGTCTGAAACGCGTGAGCCTTAAGGGAGTCACTGCTTTTTACTGGATGTTTAGATGAAGAAAATAAAGGTTTTTCATTTTAAATGGCTTTGCATAAATGTATTTTATATACAAAGCAGTAAATTCAAATACGCTTACGCGTTTCAGACACTAGGGGCCACATGTATGAAAACTGTCTAGGTCTAAAATTCACTTTGTTGCCCATAGCAACCAATCAGCATGCCCCTTTCATTTTTCAAGAGCACTATGTGAAATGAGAGGGGCGCTCTGATTGGTTTCTATGGGCAACAAAGTGTATTTTAGACCTAGATAGTTTTCATACATATGGCTCTAAGTCTGAAATGCAAGATGTTAAGGGATTCATTGGTTTTACTAGAGTTTTATATGAAGAAATATTTTTCATTTTAAATGGCTTCATATAAATGGCTTTTATAGACAAAGCAGCGAATCTCAATACGCTTACGCGTTTCAGACACTATGTCTGAAATGCTTCAGAGTAATGGGATTCACTGTTTTACTGGACTTTTATAACAAGAAATGAAGATTTTTCAGTTTAAATGGCTTTTAGATACAAAGTACTGAATCCCAATACGCTTACGCGTTTCAGAAAATGGTTTTGGACGACAGCATCTTAAAAGCAGGAGTGAACTTTATTCCAAAGTGAAAAACACCATAGCAACGTTTCGGCCCGTCAATACATGGCCTTCTTCAAGCAAGGATAGAATACAGAGTGAATGTACACATATATTAAGGGATACAAAGATCCTCCCCCAATGCAGTTTAACCAATAAAGTGACATAATTATAAGCAATTAAATTGCACTTGTGAAAAGAAGACAATCATAGGTTAAAACAGTAATCCTGCAAATACAAACAACCAATTAAAACCTACTATTGTGAGAGTCCCAGCAGTGGATGCACATAATGGACATTCAATGTATCTCGGCGTGTCTCAAGATGATCAGCGCATGTCCGGAAATCAGCGCAGTCACGTTAAGTACACTCAGAGGCGCCGGGTATACCGGCCTCAAAGGTAAGTATTGCGCCGACGTGCCATTCAAATCCAGAGAGTATACACACTCTTGTTTGAAAGAAAAATAATGCACATGCCCCAAACCTCATATGGCAGGATAAATATTATAATAAAGGGTTCAATGTTAATTTAAATGGGGAGAGAATCTTAAAAAAAAAAAAAAAAAAATTGGTGAACGGAAGAAGCACCTTTTATTTTTGAAGGATCTTCTTCCATTCACCAATTTTTTTAAAAAATTTTTTAAGATTCTCTCCCCATTTAAATTAACATTGAACACTTTATTATAATATTGATATTGCCTTTAATAGGTTTTTTCATTATGGAGATATATAGTATGGATAGGCGATATGCGAATAATCCGATTTATATGATATCAAATAGCCTTATAATAGCTATCACATTTATCCTGCCATATTAAAACTATTAAAACTATAGGGTGCGATTCTGCTGCAGCCAAAACTCATCCATCTATGCACCTGCGTGTTAGATGCATATTCGACGCGTTTTGCATCCAATTGACGCAACGTTTTTGGATGCGATTTTTGGATCCTAAACGGATCCAAAAATGCTGTGTGAACATCCCCTTACTAAGCTTTGCTAGAAAGCTGTCAATCAGCGGCAGGTGGGCGAGGTGCCATCTCATCTGGGACAATGTTACCTCCAATTTGGTTTTGAGCGACCTGGATTGAATCGCTGCGCTCACAGAACCAGTTTATAACCAAGAAGAGAAATATTTTTCATTTTAAATGGCTTTATGTAAATGGCAATTACAGACAAAGCAGTGAATCCCAATAAACTTACACTAGGTCTGAAACGCGTAAGCCTTAACTATCTCTGCTAGTGCCCAAAAAAGTCTCCTCCTAAAACACCCCCTTTATTAATAGATAATTACAACTGCAGTAAAAAAAAAACGCGATGTCCCACCAAAGCCCGGGTGACACTGAAGGTTCCGGGATCACCAAAATCATCATTAAAGCAACATATGCAATATCCTGAGCTCACGATCCACACATTGGTTTTCACTATCCTCTTCTTTAGTCCAACCAAGTTGACTCCAATCGATTTCAGTCTCTTCCTGTATAATGTATAATGGGACAAATAAAGCTCTGCTCCTTGGGGTTTGTCCCCACGGCATCGGTTACGCGTCGGTTTTTCACACAGTTCGCGATTATACAAACCGTCTGAAACCCGACAAGCAACGCTCCCCCATAGACTTCAATAGAAAATCCGTGCAGCGGTCCCCACTGCACTGATTCTCCGGCGGACGTTTCTTTACACCGCCGGCGGTCTGAAATACTTAGAACATGTTCATTTTTCCGCCCGGTTTTCAGGTGGAACATGTGGTGGGAAGGGGGAGGGCTTGAATCTGCAAACCGCGGACAAAAGCCGCCCCCCTCCCGTGTAAATGCACCCTTATTCAAAAATTACACCTTGCCTGAAAGCATAATCATCATCCCGAAAGTCTGACATGTGTGCACTAGAGGAACTGATTCTTAGATCATTCAAAACATATATTGGCACATATAAAGCTATTTAAAATGAGAAAAAAAATCTTTATTTCTTCATATAAAAGTCCCATAAAAGCAGTGAATTCCTTAAGGCTCACGCGTTTCAGACCTAGTTTATGGAACGTGTAAGTGTATTGAGATCCACCCTTTGTCTATAAAAGCCATTTAAAATGAAAAATAATTCTTCATAAATAAAAATATTATAAATAAAAATATTTCCTCAGTAAATGCAGTGAATCTCATAACTCGACATGTTTCAGATCTAGTGTCTGAAACGCATAAGCATGTTGGGATTCACCACTCTGTATATAAAAGTCATTTATATAAAGCCATTACAAATGGAAATATGTCTTCCTATAAAAGTCCAGTAAATGCAGTGAATCCGATAACTGACGCGTTTCAGAAATAGGATCTGCAACGCATAAACATATTGGGATTTATTACTTTCCATATAAAAGCCTCTTAAAATGAAGAAACGCGTAAGCGTATTGAGATTCACTGCTTTGTATATAAAAGCCATTTATATAAAGCCATTAAAAATGAAAATATTTTTTCATACAAAAGTCCAGTAAAAGCAGTGACTCCCTTAAGGTTTAAAAAACACAGAGATGGGAACAGCACACAAAATTCCACAATCACTGAATAGTGATAAATGCAAAGTCCGTCCTAAGGTGAGTAAGCCCACAACTCACCAAGGGTCAACTCCAGAAAAAATGGTTTTGGACACCCTATAGTTTTAATAGTTTTAATAGGGCTCCTGCTGCGTCTTTCGGATCAAGAATTGACATGACAATTCTTTGAATGGATCCAAAAGATGCGGGATTTACATTGAAAGCAATGCAAAATCACACTGCACATTGTTAGATGCGTGTTTGGGTCCAAAAGACAGATCCAAACGCATCTATAAACGTATGCACACATAGACAGAACACGCTGTATGAACATACCCTAGAAGATAGAACGCTGTCCCTCAGCGGTGGCTGAGAGCGGTGAGGCAGCGGATCATTATGAGCTGTAGGGTTGGGATTAATGTCCCGAATATTTTGACAACTTCAGCCAAACTGTTATCAGACCGAACAGAGACCTATTCGAGCAACACTAGTAATTGGCTTTCCCCTCCACTGGTCCAGGAGACACTGGTCAGTGATCAGGCTTTTTGGCTGGCTGACCTTCTGACATCAGCGTTCATGTGTGGTGACATCGCTGACAGCGAGACTTGCTGCCATTCTAGACCTTACTCAATTAAGGCAGGTGGTTTATGCAGCCCTGAGATCAAGATGTGATAGAGGGGAGAAGGTGAGCAGGATTTCTGAGTAAAAAAAAGCAGAGTAAATCCTGACAGGACTCTCAGTGATAGTGAAAGTTCAACTGACTCCGGCCACAGTGATTGACAGCTTTTTCTGATCAGTCGTAAACCTTTACGCACTTAAAGCAAACTAGGCAGGTGGTTTATGCAGTCCTGAGATCAATATATGATAAAAGGGGAGAAGGTCAGCAGGATTTCTGAGTAAAAAAAAGCAGAGTAAATCCTGACAGGACTCTCAGTGATAGTGAAAGTTCAACTGACTGCAGTCAGAAACAGTGATTGACAGCTTTTTCTGCATCAGTCTAAACCTTACGCACTTAAAGCAGACTAGGCAGGTGGTTTATGCAGTCCTGAGATCAATATATGATAAAAGGGGAGAAGGTGAGCAGGATTTCTGAGTAAAAAAAGCAGAGTAAATCCTGACTGAACTCTCAGTGACAGTTCAACTGACTCTGGCCACAAACAGTGATTGACAGCTTTCTCTGTATCAGTGTAAACCTTATGCACTTAAAGGAAACCAGGCAGGTGGTTTATGCAGCCCTGAGATCAGGATAGGATAGAGGGGGAGAAGGTGAGCAGAATTTCTGAGTAAAAAGCAGAGTAAATCCTGACAGGACTCTAAGTGACAGTGAAAGTTCAACTGACTCCGGCCACAAATAGTGATTGACAGCTTTCTTTGTATCAGTGTGTGTACACAGCACACTGAGTGCAAAGTATACAGGACTTTCTCTTTCTGGTATCCTGTCAGGATTTTCTCTGCTGTTTACTCTCAGATATTCAATATCAAATCATATAAACCTTTTGTCACCGACTTCAGCTTCTCTTCCTTCGTCTCATATCCTGCTCTCAAATAGGGAAGCAAAAAATCACCTGACAGATTGCCTTTAAGTCTACAGAAAATATTGGTTAACTTTGTACTTATTCCCTTGGGATATTATATTAACTGATTATAGACACCAGGCGGTGCGTGTCTTCTTGCCGTAGCGACATCTAGAGGAGTTTTGTGGCTCCCAGCACTGCAGCTGCATGAGGAGTAGAGCTGCAGTTAGCAGGCCTGTTCCCGGAGCAGTCTCTGGAAGCGCTGGGGGTGAGGGGTGGGGTGGAGGAAACCTCCGATCCCCGGGGCTTAACCCTTTGATTGCTGCAGTATGTGACCACAGCATAATCAAAGAGCTTTCCCCTGCTCCATGAGGTAATCAGGACTCCCGGTGACCCGATAGAGTCCGGGGAACGGTTATACAGTCAGCCCTGGGGACCTAGAGTAGCCCCAGGGCTGACTGTATAACAAGCCAGCAATCAGGCTACACTGTGCGCTGCCCTGACTGCTGCCTGTGTCAAACTGACACATATTGTAATGTATTAGCATATATGAATATGCTAATACATTACTAAGTGTATAAAGAAACTGTACAAATTATCCTTTTACGGGATTTAAAAAAAAAAAAAAGTAAAAAACATAAAAAAAAAACCTGTGGGGAAAAATAAATAAAATAAATAATAAAATAAATATTTAAAAAAATTATTGTGCCTACACTACACACACAAAAACTACACACATTAGGTTTCCCCACGGCTGTATTAACCTGTAGAATTAATCTAACAGGTTATTTAGTGTGAAAGGTGAAGGCGAAGGGTGCAAAAAAATTATTAAAAAAACCTCAAAAACTGCAGTAATTTGAATGTAAACTCAAACTAAGCCCCCAAAAAGTACAACTTCTCCCGCATAAAACAAGGCCTAAAAACAAAAAAAAATTGCTGGTCATTAAGGCCTTTTCAGGTCTGGGGCTTAAGGGGTTGGGCCAAGTCCTATCCGATCAGGAACTCAACCAAAATTCCATGGATTTCCCATTTTAAGGCAAAACAGCATAAACATCAACCCATCTTGTCCCATCTATAATGCAAAACTTGTAAGTATAGCGAATGCATGTATATATGTATATGCATGTGTAAATGTATATGTATGTATATATGAATGTATATATATGTATCTGTGTATGTAGATGTATACACGTATGTGTATATATATATGTAGATTTATGTATATATGTTTGTACATGTGTATTTATATATGTATGTACATATATGTGTCTGTGTATGTAGATGTATGTATGTGTGTAAATGTGTTTGTGTATGTAGATGTAAGTATAAACGGAAGTACATGTGTGTATGTATATGTGTCTGTGTATGTAGATGTATGTATATATGTATGAATATGTGTTTAGGTACTGTATATGTATGAATATATATGTAGAGTATTATATGTGTTCAATGTGTAATGTATGTATATCTCTGTATGTAAATATGTATGTTTGTGTATGTAGCTGTATGTATATATGTATGTACATGTATTTAGGTATATGTATGTATATGTGTCTGTGTGTGTTTAGATGTATGTATATACATGTGTATATGTAGATGTATGTATGTGTGTAAATGTGTTTGTTTGTGTATGTAGATGTATGTATCTGTGAATGAGTATACGAATGTACATGTGTGTATGTATATGTGTTTCTGTATGTTGATGTATGTATATATGTTTGTACATGTGTATTTATATATGTATGTACATAAGTGTCTAGTGTATGATAGTGTATGTAGTGTTAAATGTGTTTGTGTAGAGATGTAGTATAACGAAGTACATGTGTGTATGTATATGTGTCTGTTTATGTAGATGTATGTATATGTATGTTTATGTGTACTGTATGTACATGTGTAGGAAAGAAGGACACTCGTAACACGAGTGAAATTAGGAGTTTCCGTGGTGCTTTCAGGGGCAAAAAACAATTCAAAGAAAAGCCAACTTAAGCATCAAGCTGGTTTATTAAAGTAAATATAAAACAGGGAAGCTACGCGTTTCGCAGGGACTCTACCCTGCTTCCTCAGGCACATAAAACAGGAAGATAACAGGGCTTTTAAACCGTTCAAAATTGAGACCGAGGCTTTAGTGAACAATTAACCCTTACATGTGTAGATGTATATGTATGTATATATTTATATATGTTTGTATGTATGTAAGTATACATGTATGCAGGGGTGTAGCTACTGGTGTAGCAGACGTAGCAGTTGCCTCGGGGCCCGTGCGCTTAGGGGGGTCCGCGCCCCGGGGCAGCTGCTACTGCGTCCGCTACCCCGGTAATGCCGCTCCTGGGCCCGCCGGCAGTGACCTTAACAGTTCACTGCGGCGGGCGCGGAGCTGAGGGGCCCGGCGCATGCTACCTCTGAACGCCCGGGCCCTCCGGCCCCAGCGTTCAGAGGCAGCGCTACCCAGAGATAGCAGAGTGGATTGTCGCTCCACTCTGCTACTTCCCCTGCCGGCCCTTTGTGATCACGTGGGCGCGTGCGGTGACGTCACATCACCGCGCCGCCCGCGCTGAGCAGAGAGGCTGCAGAGCGGCGGCGCATCGGGGGAGCGTGGACCGAGGTAAGTAAACAATTTCTTATTTTACCTGCCCCTAAGCCTGCCTGTATACCCCCTAAGCCTGCCTGTATACCCCCCTGACTGCCTGTATACCCCCTAAGCCTGCCTACCCCCACAAGCCTGCCTGTATACCCCCTAAGCCTGCCTACCCCCACAAGCCTGCCTGTATACCCCCTAAGCCTGCCTACCCCCACAAGCCTGCCTGTATACCCCCACAAGCCTGCCTGTATACCCCTAAGCCTGTATACCCCCTAAGCCTGCCTACCCCCACAAGCCTGCCTGTATATCCCCACACGCCTGCCTGTATACCCCCACAAGCCTGCCTGTATACACCCTAAGCCTGCCTGTATACACCCTAAGCCTGCCTGTATACCCTCTAAGCCTGCCTGCATACATCCAAAGCCTGCCTGTATACCCCCTAAGCCTGCCTGTATACCCTCTAAGCCTCCTGTATAATCCTAGCTGCTGTTACTCTAACCTCCTGACCCCTAGCCTGCCTATATACCCCTAAGCCTGCCTGTATACACCCTAAGCCTCCCTGTATACCCCCTAAGCCTGCCTGTATACCCCTAAGCCTGCCTGTATACCTCTAAGCCTGCCTGTATACTCCGTAGCCTGCCTGTATACCCCCTAAGCCTGCCTGTATAATCCTAAGCCTGCCTGTATCCCTAAGCCTGCCTGTATACCCCCTAAGCCTGCTGTATACCCCTAAGCCTGCCTGTATACCCCCTAAGCCGCTGTAACACCCTAAGCCTGTAACCCTAAGCCTGCCTGTATACCCCATAAGCCTGCCTGTATACCCCTATGCCTGCCTGTATACCCCCTAAGCCTGCCTTATACCCCCTAAGCCTGCCTATTATACCCCTAAGCCTGCCTGTATACCCCTAAGCCTGCCTATGTATACCCCCTAAGCCTGCCTGTATACCCCTAAGCTGCCTGTATACCCCTACGCCTGCCTGTATACCCCTAAGCCTGCCTATATATCCCCTAAGTGGGCCTATATACCCCCTAAGCCTGCCTTTATACCCCCTAGCCTGCCTTTATACCCCCCAGCCTGCCTAGATAGCCCCCAAAGGATGCCTGCATAGCCCCCCAGCCTGCCTATATAGCCCCCAGTCTGCCTGCCTGAATAGCCCTATAGCTACCGTGAAGCCTGTCTGCCTATATAGCCCCTATTGCCCCCTAAAGCTTGCCTACCTATATAGCCCCCGAAGCCTGCCTGTCTACTTATATGGGGCCCCGTTAGCTACCTAAACCTAAACCCTATCTAAGGCCCCTATAGCCTACCTAACCCTGCCTGCCTATATGGGCAATCTATTGGCTACCTAAACCTTGCCTATTTGGGGCCCCATATATCCTATCTAAACCCTGCCTGCCTAAATGGACCCCATATAGCCAGGGGGGCAGGTGCTGGAAAAGTCAGGATTCTAAGATATTTGTGTCTAAATCTGCAGGGAAGTGGTCGGAATGTCATCTATGGGACTGCCGGTGCAGAACAAAAGTGAAAGTCAACGATGGTCAGAGAATGCACTGGAGTCACAAGATACTGCCTGAATCACTTAATGTTGCAGCTGGTACACAGTAAACCACATATGGGCACTGATGGGGTATATACAGTCTGCAAGCTTGTACCCTGGATCTACACTATAGTCACTGTTGAGTGAAATACACGAGAGCCTGTACACTCGCTACCACTAATAGTCACTGTATGTGGTTATATACAGTCTGCAGAGCCTGTGTACACTAGGTATATACCACATATGGTCACTGTATGGGGGTAATATACAGTCTGCAGAGCCTGTGTACCCTGGGATCTACACTATATGGTCACTGTATGGGTGGTAATATACAGTCTGCAGAGCCTGTGTACACCTGGATATACCACTATAATGGTCACTGTATGGTGGTAATATACAGTCTGCATAGACTGTGTACACTGGAATCTTCCACTATCTGTACACTGTATGGAGGTAATATACAGTCTGCAGAGCCTGTGTACACTGATATATACCACTATATGGTCACTGTATGGTGGTTATATACATACAGTCTGTAGAGCCTGTGTACACTGGTATATTACCAATTATGGTCACTGTATGGAGTAATATACAGTCTGCAGAGTCTGTATACAATAGTATTTACCACTATATATGGTCCTTGTATGGTGATAATATTCAATCTGCAGAGTCTGAGTACACTAGTATATACCACTGTATGGTCCCTGTATGGTAGTAATATACAGTCTGAGATACTGTGTACCCTGGAATCTACCACTATATGGTCACTGTATGGTGGTTATATACAGTCTGCAGAACCTGTATACACTGTATTTACCACTGTAATGGACTAATATACAGTCTACGGCCTTGTGTACACTGGATCTACACTATATG
The DNA here is from genome assembly GCA_025379985.1 of Phyllomedusa bahiana. NCBI lineage: Eukaryota > Metazoa > Chordata > Amphibia > Anura > Hylidae > Phyllomedusa > Phyllomedusa bahiana. Next base: position 174,008 of record JAODAL010000467.1, on the reverse strand, counting down.
GTCACTCTGTGATGGTAATATAAAGTCTACAGAGCCTGTGTACACTGGGAATTACCACAATATGGTCACTGTATAATGGTAAGATACAGTCTGCAGAGCCTGAGTACACTGGTATATACCACATAATGGTCACTGTATGGAGGTAATAATACAGTCTGCAGAGCCTGTGACACTGGGTCTACCACAAATATGGTCACTGTAATGGTGGTTATATACAGTCTGCAGAGCCTGTATACATGGTGTCTACCACTATATGGTCACTATATGGCAGTACTATTGGTCTTTGTGTACTGATCAGTAATAGTGTAGGGTTATTATTCAGTCACTATGTGGTGGTAATTTGTGGTCGTGTTCTGGTGGTATAATCAAGTCCGTATGTAGTAGCGTTATTGGTAATGGTGTTCTTGGTATAGTGGGATTTGTTTGGTAGCAGTATGATGGTGAGATGGATGGTGAGGAATTTGCCCCTTGTATTATCTACATTATCTAACAGCATGCCCTGGTACAGGGTCGTGGTCCGGGAGGTGGGCGAGGGGGGGGGGCAAGGTAGGGGGCCCCATCCAAAAGATTGCTTTGGGGCCCTGGCTTCTCTAGTTACGCCCCAGCATGTATGTACATGTGTAGAGGTATATGTATGTATATATTTATATATGTTTGTATGTATGTAAGTATACATGTATGTATATAAATATACTTACGTAGAAATATTCATGCTTTTATGTAAACTTTTCATGTGCCCCCACTGCCCCTAACCCATATAGATCTTACAGTGGGGATGTGCTTGCTTTCTACTCCACACGTGGGATGCTGTATCAGCCTTTTGCACGCTGCCTCCCGTCTTGGCCCATATCCTAATCATGACTTTGTTTTTGCAAAAAAATAAAAAATTCTAAACAAAATAAGATAAAAGTCAGTAAAATAGGAAATGTGGGATAAACAGCGGAGATGTGGAGCGAGCGCGGCTGTCAGGAGAGGGCGCGAAACGATCGCAGGTAGCGCTAAAGACGAGGTTGGAAATGTAATGACTTTAGTGGGCGCCAAGGGGTAAAATCCTATAAACATTTATAGATCTTTTACTCTGAGAAATTGAAGTACTAAAGATGGAACAATTAAAATTCTCATTCTCGATGCACCTCATCCTTAATAAATGTATTTAGGAAAGAAAAATCCACTATATTGTCACCTGCGCGACTAGAGACAACCTGAACCAAAGCGGTGGATTTGGAAACATGCAAACCTCTCCACTGCAAACCTCTGAATGTGACAAAAATGTAAAGTAAGGTAGATGGCAATGAACCTCAAACATGTCTTGGCTCAGGGATGCACGGTGCAACTTGGTAGCCCAATGAAATGTGCTAAGATTGCATGAGGGTGCAGCGGTACTACTGCTCCTGCAATACAACTATTCAAGGCTTGGCGTAATATAATCTACAGATGGGAGTCTAAAAAATATGACCAACTTATCCTAACCTTGGCTGCTCAGGTTGTGGTCTACTCTGCACTGATGAGGGACAACACCAGCTGTCTGCAGATGAACTACTTGGCGTGACTTTATTAATCCCTTTCACATTGCAAGGCTCAGTGAGTCGGAACTGAAGAATTCTACATCCTATAGGTGGCGCTGCGGAATCTAAGGTCATTTCCCATGAGCCTTTTAGAATTTATTTATGTCAGTGGAGCCATCAAGGCAAATATGTCTCCACACACCTGCACGGTGCCTCTTCCTAATGAGAAAAATTACCCCTTTTGAACTCTAATGGTCAGGGAAACATTGGAATTTGAATTAGCTCGGTGCTTCCAATAGTTGCTCACTGAGGAGTGGAGGGTGGGGTAGATAAAGGTCTATGAAGCTTGCATTGGGCTCTGTTTTATTATAATTCTGTAAAATAATTGTGTCATTCTGTGCCTAAATAGTAGTTAGAATTAACAGTACTAAAAAAAAAAAAACACCTTCTTGGTGTCCACCAGTGGAGTTGATTCATGAGCCCACCAGTGGAGTTGATTCATGAGCCCACCAGTGGAGTTGATTCCTGGGGCCCACCAGGGGGGTTGATTCTTGGGGCCCACCAGTGGAATTGATTCTTGGAGCCCACCAGTGGAGTTGATTCTTGGGCCCACCAGTGGAGTGATTCTTGGGGCCCACCAGTGGAATTGATTCTTGGGGCCCACCAGTGGAGTTGATTCTTGGGGCGCACCAGTGGAGTTGATTCTTTGGGTCCACCAGTGGAGTTAATTCGTAGGGCCCACCAGTGGAGATGATTCTTGGGCCCACCAGTGGAGATGATTCTTGGGGCCACCAGTGGAGTTGATTCTTAGGGGCCACCAGTGGAGTCGATTCTTAGGGGCCCACCAGTGGAGTTGATTCTTAGGGGCCACCAGTGGAGTTGATTCTTAGGGGCCCACACAGGTATGCATTACCCTTTATCTTGCGAGATGATTCTTGGGGCCCACTAGTGGAGCTGACTGAGGGGCCCACCAGTGAAGGTAAACTTTGGGCTCCACAAGTGAAGGTGCTTATTAGAGGCCTAACAGTGGAGTTGATTCCTGGGCCCCACCAGTAGAGATGATTCTTGGGGCCCCACCAGTGAAGATGATTCTTGTGGCCCACCAGTGTAGTTGATTCTTGGAGTCCTCCAGTGAAGTTGATTCTTGGGGCCCACCAGTGGAATTGATTTCTTGGGGCCCACCAGTGGAATTGATTCTTGGGGCCCACCAGTGGAGTTGATTCTTGGTGCCCACCAGTGTAGTTGATTCTTGGGGCGCACCAGTGGAGTTGATTCTTTGGGTCCACCAGTGGAGTTAATTCATAGGGCCCACCAGTGGAGTTTATTCCTGGGGCCCACCAGTCGAAATGATTCTTGGGGCCACCCGTGGAGATGATTCTTGGGGCCACCAGTGGAGATGATTCTTGGGGCCCACCAGTGGAGTTGATTCTTAGGGGCCCACCAGTGGAGTTGATTCTTAGGGGCCACCAGTGGAGTTGATTCTTAGGGGCCCACACAGGTGTGCGTTACCCTTTATCTTGCGAGATGATTCTTGGGGCCCACTAGTGGAGCTGACTGAGGGGCCCACCAGTGAAGGTAATCTTTGGGCTCCACAAGTGAAGGTGCTTCTTAGGGGCCTACCAGTGGAGTTGAGTCCTGGGCCCCACCAGTAGAGATGATTCTTGGGGCCCCACCAGTGAAGATGATTCTTGTGGCCCACCAGTGTAGTTGATTCTTGGAGTCCTCCAGTGAAGTTTATTCTTGGGGCCCACCAGCAGAGTTGATTCTTGGGGTCACCAGTGGAGATGATTCTTGAGGCCCACTAGTGGAGATGATGCTTGGGGACCCTTATTGGAAATGATTCTTGGCGCCTAACTGTAAAGTTGGTCTCAAATCGGGCAGTCCTATCCTATCTTTACCTCTCAATCGGGCCCTGCCAGTGGCACCCAGGTTTGCATACGTTTTTTCAGAAATGTTTTTGTGTGCAGAAACATACGTTATACTTGGTGTACATTGATTTTAACCTATATGGAAAGGAAGGGGTGCTTCCATTTTGGGTTTCTGTCCCCGCCCACTCTCACAGGCTATCATAAGAAGGGCAGCTTTGCAGGTTGGGTGTTTTTTATTTTTTCTCTCTGAACAATGGAGGTCGGTGACCCAGTGAGAGGCCTGATTGGCTCGATTGAGAGGTAAAGATAGGATAGGACTGCCCGATTTGAGACCACGTTGAAGTCGTGGGCAGCTTTAAAAAATGTTCTGATCAAGATATGTGAACCGAGAGTCTCCCCAAAATTTTTTCATGTATGATAGATAGCATAAATGCTTCCTTTGGGATTTCGACGTAGTGTATTGCCCTTTTTGCAGAAATGTGCGCTGGTGGCGGTCTGTGTGTGTACATGTATAATTACATGTGTGCCGCAGCCTGCCAAATGGCACCCAGGTTTGCATTTCGTTTTTTCAGAAATGTTTTTGTGTGCAGAAACATACGTTATACTTGGTGTACATTGATTTTAACCTATATGGAAAGGAAGGGGTGCTTCCATTTTGGGTTTCTGTCCCCGCCCACTCTCACTGGCTATCAGAAGAAGGGCAGCTTTGGCAGGTTGGGGTGTTTTTTATTTTTCTCTCTAAACCCCATGGAGGTCGGTGACCCAGTGAGAGGCCTGATTGGCTCGATTGAGAGGTAAAGATAGGATGGGAAATGCCCGATTTGAGCCCAAAACGTTGAAGTCGTGGGCAGCTTAAAAATGTTTGATCATGATATGTGAACCGAGAGTCTCAAAGTTTTTTCATGTATGATAGATAGCATAAATGCTTCTTTAGGGATTTCGACGTAGTGTATTGCCCTTTTAACTGTAAAGTTGACTCTTGGGGCCCTCCAGTGGAGAGGATTCTTAGGGCCCACCAGCGGAATTGATTCTCAGGGTCCACCAGCGGAGGTGACTCTTGGGGCCACCAGTGGAGTTGATTCTTGGGGCCACCAGTAGAGTTAATTCTTGGGACCACCAGTAGAGATGATTCTTGGGGCCCACCAGTGGAGTTGGTTCTTGGGGCCCACCAGTGGAGTTGATTCTTGGATCCTACCAGTGGAAATAATTCTTGGGGCAAATGAGTGGAACTTATTATTGGGGCCCACCAGTGAAGTTGATTTTTGGAACCCACCAACAGAGATGATGCTTGAGTCCCACCAATAGAGATGATTCTTGGGGCCCACCAGTGGAGTTGATTCTTGGGCCACCAGTAGAGTTGATTCTTGGGCCACCAGTAGAGTTGATTCTTGGGCCACCAGTAGAGTTGATTCTTGGGCCACCAGTAGAGTTGATTCTTGGGGCCTCCAGTAGAGTTCATTCTTGGATCCTACCAGTGGAAATAATTCCTGGGGCCCAAGACTGGAGCTTATTCTTGGGGCCCACCAGTATAGTTGATTTTTGGAACCCACCAATAGAGATGATGCTTGAGTCCCACCGATAGAGATGATGCTTGAGTCCCACCAGTGAAGTTAGTTCTTGGGGCCCTGGCTACACTTACTGTACATGACTGCACATACTACACATACTCTTACTTTCTGCCTCTCTTTCTCTGCCTTTCTACTTGAAAAGCAGGCCTGCCATGCCCGGGGCCCACCGTTCCCAGGGTCCCACAGTGCCCACGAGCCCAATTAAGGTTCCCCTGCTCCCATGTTCTTATAGTAGAATATCCGAGTGCAAGAAAGCGGTTAAGTGTTCAAATCTGCATGTACTAAGGAAAAAGAACCTAGTCAGGAGGGGGGTAAACAGCCTGGGCAGGAACTGGTTGATAAGCAACAGGCCCTGGTGGGCTAGTGGGAAAAATGCAGCACCATAAGAGGGAGAGGGGGGGGGGGGGATTTTTACAATAGGGCTCCCTTTTTTTCTATATTAGCCGATCATACAGCTGTCAGGAGTGCTGGGACTTGTAGTAGCACAATGATTGAACGTCAGATATGTGCAATAGACACAGCTCCAATAACTGACATGTAATCTTCCTTTCATTGCTCTATCCAGATCTTTCCCATCTGCAGTGAAATAAATCTGTCGAGCTTTACAAAGCCGTTCACTCCAGATCTGCGCGGCCGCCATTCTCGCCGTCAGAAGAAAACCGCTTAACCTGTCTGAAGTGACATCACCGAGTCACAACTCCCGGCTGATTTTAATAGAACGAGCGGGAATTAAAATGAGGTGCGAGACTTAACACCCTTCGGCGGGTGGAATTTCTTCATCTCGGCGGCAGTGTTTGCACCACATGTGTATATGCCAGACGTTCGCCAGATAGCGCGCCGACATCAACACCCCCCGCTCCCATCTGCACGCTCCTCAGACCAACAAATCCTCCTTATCCGTACATAAGATACAGTGACAGCACAGCCGCAGTGACTGACAGCTGCTCAGCCCAGACCCTGCACAAGAGGCGGCGCAGAACCAGCACTCGCTCCTGCCACCAAATCCCAATGGTATTGATTAGACAGGGATCTCATACAAGGAGCAATATGGCTAATGCTGGGTTACCAGGGGTCAAAGCTGACCAGGGGCAACGTGTGCCTGGAGGTCGGACGTTCTAGATGTTAATATGGGATTTCTCAGTCATAACATTTAAAGGTTGGCTCTATAGAGTGTGGCTGGTGCTGCTTTTATGGGAGCGGTGTGGTGGTCTCTGTTATGGGGGGCTATGGCGGTTACGACTTATGAGGAGCACGATGTCTATGAAAAGGAAGGCACCGTGGCTGTCCCTGCTTATAAGGGGCACTATGGCTATTGCTGTCTATGAGAAGGAAGGCACCGTGGCTGTCCCTTCTTATAAGGGGCACTATGGCTATTGCTGTCTATGAGAAGGAAGGCACCGTGGCTGTCCCTGCTTATAAGGGACACTATGGCTATTGCTGTCTATGAAGAGGAAGGCACCGTGGCTGTCACTGCTTATAAGGGGCACTATGGCTATTGCTGTCTATGAGAAGGAAGGCACCGTGGCTATCCCTGCTTATAAGGGACACTATGGCTATTGCTGTCTATGAAGAGGAAGGCACCGTGGCTGACCTGCTTATAAGGGGCACTATGACTATTGCTGTCTATGAAGAGGAAGGCACCGTGGCTGTCAGTGCTTATAAGGGGCACTATGGCTATTGCTGTCTATGAGAAGGAAGGCACCGTGGCTGTCCCTGCTTATAAGGGCACTATGGCTATTGCTGTCTATGAAGAGGAAGGCACCGTGGCTGTCCCTGCTTATAAGGGGCACTATGGCTATTGCTGTCTATGAAGAGGAAGGCACCATGGCTGTCCCTGCTTATAAGGGGCACTATGGCTATCATTGTCTATGAAGAGGAAGGCACCATGGCTGTCCCTGCTTATAAGGGGCACTATGGCTATTGCTGTCTATGAAGAGGAAGGCACCATGGCTGTCCCTGCTTATAAGGGCACTATGGCTATTGCTGTCTATGAAGAGGAAGGCACCCTGGCTGTCCCTGCTTATAAGGGGCACTATGGCTATCGCTGTCTATGAAGAGGAAGGCACCGCCGCTGTCACTGCTTATAAGGGGCACTATGGCTATCACTGTCTATGAAGAGGAAGGCACCGTGGCTGTCACTGCTTATAAGGGGCACTATGGCTATTGCTGTCTATGAAGAGGAAGGCACCGTGGCTGTCCCTGCTTATAAGGGGCACTATGGCTATCGCTGTCTATGAAGAGGAAGGCACCGAGGCTGTCCCTGCTTATAAGGGACACTATGGCTATTGCTGTCTATGAAGAGGAGAGGCACCATGGCTGTCCCTGCTTATAAGGGCACTATGGCTATTGCTGTCTATGAAGAGGAGGCACCATGGCTGTCACTGCTTATAAGGGGCACTATGGCTATCGCTGTCTATGAAGAGGAAGGCACCGTGGCTGTCACTAATCATAAGGGGCACTATGGCTATTGCTGTCTATGAAGAGGAAGGCACCATGGCTGTCCCTGCTTATAAGGGGCAATATGGATATTGCTGTCTATGAAGAGGAAGGCACCGTGGCTGTCACTGCCTATAAGGGGCACTATGGCTATCGCTGTCTATGAAGAGGAAGGCACCCTGGCTGTCCCTGCTTATAAGGGGCACTATGGCTATTGCTGTCTATGAAGAGGAAGGCACCGTGGCTGTCACTACTCATAAGGGGCACTATGGCTATCACTGTCTATGAAGAGGAAGGCACCGTGGCTGTCACTGCTTATAAGGGGCACTATGGCTATTGCTGTCTATGCAGAGGAAGGCACCGTGGCTGTCACTGTTATAAGGGGCACTATGGCTATGCTGTCTATGAAGAGAAGGCACCGTGGCTGTCCTGCTTATAAGGGGCACTATGGCTATTGCTGTCTATGCAGAGGAAGGCACCGTGGCTGTCACTGCTTATAAGGGGCACTATGGCTATTGCTGTCTATGAAGAGGAAGGCACCGTGGCTGTCCCTGCTTATAAGGGGCACTATGGCTATTGCTGTCTATGAAGAGGAAGGCACCGTGGCTGTCACTAATCATAAGGGGCACTATGGCTATTGCTGTCTATGAAGAGGAAGGCACCGTGGCTGTCACTGCTTATAAGGGGCACTATGGCTATTGCTGTCTATGAAGATGAAGGCACCGTGGCTATCACTGCTTATAAGGGGCACTATGACTATTGCTGTCTATGAAGAGGAAGGCACCGTGGCTGTCCCTGCTTATAAGGGGCACTATGGCTATTGCTGTCTATGAGAAGGAAGGCACCGTGGCTGTCCCTGCTTATATCGGGCACTATGGCTATTGCTGTCTATGAAGAGGAAGGCACCGTGGCTGTCCCTGCTTATAAGGGGCACTATGGCTATGGCTGTCTACGGGGTAAAGGACACCTTGTCTTTTACTGCTTATAAGGGGCAATTTGGCCGTCACTGTCTATTGGATAAAGAGGCACCATGGCTGTCATGGCTGATAAGGGGCACTATGACTTATCTATGTAGGGAAAAGCACCGTGGTCACTACTCATAAGAGGCAGTATGACTATTGCTATTCATGGGTAAGGGCACGGTGGTTTCACTGCTTATGAAGGACAATGTGTCAAGCTTATGAGGGGCACTTTGGTTGTCGCTGTCTATGTAGAGGAAGGCACCGTTTTCACTGGTTTAAGCGGACGTCTGACTATTGCTATCTCTGGGGTAAAAAGGCAAAATGGTTTTCACTGCTTATAAGGGGCAATGTGACTGTCACTGTGATGGGGGTAGTTTGGCATTCATTTCTATGGAGGTACTATGGCATTCATTACTGTGGAAGTACTATGGCAGTCATTGCTCTGGTGGTACTATGGCAGTCATTGCTATGGTGGTGCTATGACAGTCATTGCTATGGTGGTACTATGGCAGTCATTGCTATGGTGGTACTATGGCAGTCATTGCTATGGTGGTACTATGGCAGTCATTGCTATGGTGGTGCTATGGCAGTCATTGCTATGGTGGTACTATGGCAGCCATTGCTATGGTGGTACTATGGCAGCCATTGCTATGGTGGTACTATGGCAGCCATTGCTATGGTGGTACTATGGCAGCCATTGCATATGAGGGGCACTGTGTCTGCTGCTGTGTAGGGGAAGAGACAGTGCCTGTAACTGCTCACAGACTATGGTATGGCTTTATAGGTCGTGTAACACTCTGAGGCATCAAATTCTCTGTTATTCTGGAAAATTTATGAATAAATTGACAACTGGGTGTAACCATTTCCTCCTTGTTGTCAATAAGGCTTGCCTCTAAACTGCCGGACCCTATCAGCAGTGATTGAACACTGTCAGACCAGAAAAGGAAGCATCCTGTCAACATGGAAAAAGGTTACACCCAGTTGTCCACTTCACGGTGTTGTCCACTTCCAAAGTTCCAGAAGATTAATTATTTGTTATCTTGTGGGGAATACAAGTATTTACTAAAACACAGACATGTTAGAGGAGCTGCCGGGTGCAGGCAATAACGTGCTGATCAGAGGAGGATAAGAATTCATGAACTCTGCTATGCACTCATGCGATTACACTGCAGTAATGACTATTTTATCTGTTAATTATAATAAACCGCTATACTGTTTATGGAAATGTATGAGGTTGTCAGGTCCTTGCCCTTGTGTCTGCTCGTAATTTGGTTTTCGAGTTTTGCTTATCTGCTTCAATAATTAAAGGCAGGGAAAACATCCCAGCAGATCGGGCGAAACGATGGCTTCTGTTGTTTGATTCCACATTAGTATCCCAAATGAATAAAAACAGAACACGTCTACTCTCGGTGTTCCTGGTGGTGTCCATCATGTCTACCCTTCTTTCTCATAAACCTCAGATGACATCTACTCTGGCTGGGAGGCAAGAATCAACTCCACTGGTGGGCCCCAAGAGCCAACTCCACTGGTAGACCCCAAGAATCAACTCCACTGGTAGACCCCAAGAATCAACTCCACTGGTGTCCCCAAGAATCAACTCCACTGGTGGACCCCAAGAATCAACTCCACTGGAGACCCCAAGAATCAACTCCACTGCTGGGGCCCAAGAATCACCTCCCGTGGTGGGCCCCAAGAATCTACTCCACTGGTGGGCCCCAAGAATCAACTCCACTGGTGTCCCCAAGAATCAACTCCACTGGTGTCCCCAAGAATCAACTCCACTGGTGGACCCCCAGAATCAACTCCACTGGTGGGCCCCAAGAATCAATTCCACTGGTGAGTGCCAAGAATGAACTCCACTGGTGGGCCCCAAGAATCTACTCCACTAGTGGGCCCCAAGGGTCATCTCCCCTGGTGGGGCCCAAGAGTCATCTCCCCTGGTTGGCCCCAAGATTCAACTCCACTGGTGGGCCCCAAGAGTCAACTCCACTGGTGGGCCCCAAGAATCAGCTCCACAGGTGGGCCCCAAGATTCCACTTCACTGTGGGCACCAAGATTCCACTTCACTGTGGGCCCCAAGGATCAATTTCTCTGGTGGGCCCCAAGAATCAACCGCTAGTCTGACTCTGTTATCATGTACAAGAGTTATAATGGGATGGGGACTTTTTTCCTCAAAATTTTTTTTTAAGAGGATCTCGGTTACGATATCTAAATCAGGTTGCTATTTCTGTTTTCCTTCATTCAGTTACAGCCTCAGTGTCCCTTTAACCCTTTAAGCCGAACACCTGAAAAGTAGTTAATGACCAGAACATTTTTTTAGTTTTTGCCTCCCTGCGTTTCGACAGTTATAACTTTTTTATTCAAGACAAGTTGTACTTTATGGGGTTAATAGTTTAAGTTCACTTATAAATAATTGCAGATTTTTTTTCACTTTTTTAAAAACTTTTTTTTGTTTTTTTACATTTTTTTACACCATTCACATTTCACACTTAGTAGCTTGTTAGAAGGGGAACATCTCTCCTTATGGAGAGCACCAGTTAAGGTGTGTAGTGTTTTGATTGCCTTTTAGTCCACTACTAAGCATCTGTCTTGTGATATGCAGATGCTTAGTAGTGGGCTAAAAGGCAATCAAAACAATACACACCTTTGTCAAGTTGGTAATTTAAGGAAAAAAACATCAAAAGTCTGTTTCATCATTACATTCTTATTAAGCTCATCAGATAGTTTGTTTAAACTGCTTTTACTGCTATAAATCCTTATCGAACTATCAGATATCTCTCACACAGCTTTCCTTGAGACAGATGCGATGTCTGCTAGAAGCAAGAGATTCAAGGCCTTCCTCCTCCCCCCAGATGATACAGAGGAGAGTTTGGGAATGTGTCATATCAGCTAATGCTTCATACGTAAATGCAAATTATAACTTGTCTCTTAGTGAGCACCAATTAACCAATCATGTAGTGATAGAATAGTCATGTGATTAAAAAGTCTATTATTAAAAATGTAATTTACTGTGATTAAAGCAGATTCATGTCCCAAACAGAAAGTGTTGGTCATTTTTCTCGACCTCCGGCTGTCAGCAGCAATAATAATAATATAATTCGGAGGAGGCATTTAATTGGATAAGGAGTGGAACAAAGATAATTTCCACACCTGATTTAATCATCTTAACACCTTAAATGGTGCTCTCCATAAGGAGAGATGTTCCCCTTCTCTCAGCCACTCATTGCCTCCCACCCAGTCAAGCCAGTATCACTCTGCTCTACACTGATGAGGGGCAAAACACCGAAACGGTCGTATGTAGATGAGCGATATTGGCTTGACTAATATTCCTTTTTGATTCAGTGAATCAGAAGTAAATTGAGGATTTGTTACAACCAATAGAGGCCGCAGTGAGCTTCCCAGCTCCTTTCCCATAATGCCTTGTAGCTTGTTAGATTAATTCTACAGGTTATTACGGTCGTGTGGATACCTAATATGTGTAGGTTTTTTTTGTGTGTAATATATGCACAATTATTTTTATTAAATATTTATTTTTATTTTATTATTAATTTTTTTGATTTTTTTTACACTTTATGTTTTTTACTTTTTTTTAAAATCCCATGAAGGGAGAACTGTTTTACTTTTTTTTTTTTTTTTTTTACACTTTGTAATGTATTAGCATATTCATATATGCTAATACATTATACTCTGTCAGTCTGACACAGGCAGTGATCAGGACAGCTCACAGTCTGCCCTGATCACTGGCTTGTTACACAGACAGTCCTGGGGCCACTCCAGGTCCCCAGGGCTGACTGTGCAGCCGTTCCGCGGGCTCTGTCTGGTCACCGGGTGTTCTGATCACCCGACAGAGCAGAACCCGTTGATTGCGCTGCGGTGACGAACTGCGGCAATCAAAGGGTTAAGCGCCGGGGAGCGGAGGTTTCCCCCAGGAGCTGCGCTGGGAACAGGGCTGTGTAGTACAGCCCCGATTTCAGAGCTGCTGCAGTGTCGGGCGCCACAACCTCCGATGTCTGCAGCAACGCCAAAAGGCGTTGCTGTATACGAACGACCTGAAATGCCCAACGTCAAAAGACAGTGGGCGGTCGTTATGGAGTTAAGGCATCCTTCATACCTGTATAGATAGGTGAACCATTGGAGATCCCTTCACTTTCCATGAACTGTACCTATCACCTACAAGAGTGAGAAGTTGAAGAGAGGACAGAGTTCCACCACTAGAAAATACGGAAGGTCTTAGAATAAGATGGTGGTGTGTGACTGCAACCGACCACTTCACCGCCCCCTGTCCGAGCTTGGGGGCACTTCACAAAGAAACACAGACAGGACTCTGAAGTAAGCTCTGGTTATTGACAGTTGGCATCAGGTTTTCAACTTCAGTAACAAAGAAGACACAGAGACAAGGAGACGAAATGAGGTCTAATATTATTAGTGAGCTTCAGAATGCATCATAACCTACGTATACTGGAATATCACTAACATGGAGACATTTCCGGGATGTGGACAGCACCTGACTGCAGCTTCTTATTCTCATGGACGTGTAGCCTCAAAGTTAAGGAGTGAAATAACGGATTCAGTAGCAAGAGGCCCCAAACCATAGTTTACTCCAGTTCACACCATTTCTATCACATTTCCCTCTCTTTGCGATCTGGAGCACACTCATCTACATTCACCAGGTTCTTCACTAGGCCTAATCACCTAGTGCAGGACTTGTTAACTCTTCACTTGATCCCCCTAATGCTTCCTGTGGGCTTCCCTGATCCCAACAACTTAGAACTAGTCACTAAGGGCGACATGTATGGATTCGAATGCGTACTTTTTTTTAACTTGGCGCCAACACCACAGTTCTAAATAGATATAGAAGAGTGTAGAATACGACCGATTTTTGGCGCATTACATAGAGCTTAGTGCGCCAAACTTGTATGGGCATAAGCTAAGCGCAACTTGTGCACTAAGCCTATAATGCGCCAAACTTGGGCACTAAGCTCTATGTAATGCGCCAAAAATCTGTCGTATTCTACACTCTTCTATATCTATTTAGAACTGTGGTGTCGGCGCCAAGTTAAAAAAAAAAGTACGCATTCAATTCATACATGTCGCCCTCTTTAATGTTTCAATGCTCGGATTATGAGATCTGAGAGGTGTAGAAGATTTGACATAGAGTATTTTTGGCGCATTACACTCTATGCCCATACAAACTTTGCGCATTAAGCTCTATGTAATGCGCCAAAAATCTTCATACTGTCGTATTCTACACTCTGGAGAACTGGAGTGTCGGCGCCAAGTAAAAAAAAAGTACGCATTCGAATTCATACATGTCGCCCTAAGGGTCTTCTACTGAATGCAGCCCTAATCTTGCAGAACATATATACCATTCTCACAAAAACTTAGGGATATTTGGCTTTTGGGTACTAAATGACCCCATCTCTCCCCTTGAGATGCACACGTCCAACTGTTCAGTGTTTCAAGACTTTTTGCACAACCTGCTGATCTCTAACAAGGAGCTAAATGAAAAAATTACCAATAGGTGTTTGATCCCTGAATCGCCCAATAAATTTAGGGGATCAATTTGAATTGGGATTTAAACAGTCCTTCTCATCATACTGGTTACATTCTGACATCATGAGACCAAAACAACACCTTACCATTGATCAGCGGTACCTCGACACTGCCAGGCTTCAAGCAGGATGCTCTCAGGCGGAAGTGGCCACTGAGCTGAGAGTCTCACAGAGAGTCATGAGCAGGTTGTATCAAATACAGAGAGACTGGAAGAGTCACCGAAAGGCAAAGAAGTGGACGTCCTTTGGCTCCATCACACACTGATGAGCGCTTCATTGTGACCAATGCCCTGTGGAGCCGGATGATGATGCCGCACAACTCCAGGCACGTTTAAGGGAGCTGAGAGGCCCCAAGTGTCACGTCAGACCATTCATAACAGTTTACATCAGTGTGGTCTATATGCTAGACGACCAACAGAGGTATCTGACCACACCACCAGGCACAAGCATCATTGTCTTGCATTGGCCAGGGAACATGGGTGAGGGACCAGTGGTCCTCCGTGCTGTTTAGTCATGACAGTCAATTCACTTTGATCAGAAATGATGGTGGCCAACAATGCTGGAGCTGTCAAGGAGACTGCTATGTGTCAGCCAGGTCAGGAAGCCTTGCTGGTTGTCTAGCATGCAGACCACCCTGATGTGAACAGTTACGAATGGTCGGACGTGACACTTGGGGGCCATAAGTATGAAAACTGTTTAGGTCTAAAACTCACTTTTTTGCCCATAGGTTACTATGGGCAAAAACGTGAGTTTTAGACCTAAACAGTTTTCATACATGTGGCTCTTGGTTCCTCTCGCCTCCCTTAAACGTGCCTGGAGTTGTACGGCATCATCATCCGGCTCCGCAGGGCTTTGGTTACAATGAAGCGCTCATCACTGTAGATTGTAAGCCCTGGCGGGTAGGGTCCTCTCTCCCTCTGTCGTGCCAATTGTCATTCATCACTTATCATTGTACTTGTCTGACTTATGTTATATATGTAACCCCCTCGAATGTACAGCGCCCTGGAATCAATGGCGCTTTAAAATAAATAATAATAATAATCACTGTGTGATGGAGCCAAAGGACGTCCACTTCTTTGCCTTTCTGTGACTCCTCCAGTCTCTCTGTATCTCTGATACAACCTGCTAATGACACTCTGTGACACTCTAAGCTCAGTGGCCACTTCCATCTGAGAGCATCCTGCTTGAAGCGCCGCAATGGCGAGGTCCTGTTGATCAATTGTAAGATATTGTCTTAGTCTCATGATGTCACAATGTGAACAGCAGGATGAGGAGGACTGTTTACATCCCAATTCACACTGATCTCCTAAATTTATTGGGCGATTCAGGGATCAAACACCTGTTTGGAATTTAGCCATTAAGCTCCTTCTTAGAGATCAGCAGGTTGTGCAAAAAGTCCTGAAACACTGAACAGTTGGACCTGTGCATCTCAAGGGGAGAGATGGGGTCATTTAGCGCATTTAAAAACATTTTCAAGAATTTTTATGTTCATCCTGAAATTTCAACCAAAAGACAAACATCCCTATCTTTTTGTGAGTAGCTCCTATTCAATACTGTGGTAAGGAAACAGTGTAAAGAAGATTACAGATGGTTGGAGCAGATAGTTAGTGGCTTGACCTGCTGAAGGTGAGAGTCCAGTGAATATATCATAGCAGTGCTGTGCAGTAAGGCCCCTTATCTCAGATCCTAAGGAAATCAATTTACCTTGGGCCATAAGCTCCTTCTTCGGTGCGGACTGTAAGGTGACATTATGCTTCCTGAACTCATGTTTGATAAGTTCGGAATCTTGCAGTATCTGTATCAGATTTTCTAATGATAGCGACACATTGGGATACGGTAACACCTCAGGGTGCCCGGCAGACTGCAACCATCCCTCCAGATCTGGGAGAAAGGTGACAGGCTTATTTTTCCAATGCACATAATTGATGTTGTACAGAAATCCTGGAAACGGAGCAGTTATATTGAAGGGATCCAGAGTTCGTTTGTCCTCTGTGACTGATCAAACATGTTGGGGGCTTACCCCGCTGAACAGTGGGCACCACTGAAAAAGAACAAATGTTACCTGTGTCTTCTAGCAAGCAAGGAGTAGACTGCTGTCTTTGTTGATTACATGCCTTGCCTTTTTTAGGGAGCATAGATTCATAGAGTTATAGATTACAGAACAGCATGCAATGTCAATCAGCTGCCTCTAAGGCAAGTAAGATATTGGCGTGTATTAAAAAAGGCCTGGACTTGCGGGACAAGGATGCAATTCTACCGCTGTATAAAGCATTGGTGCGACCTCACTTAGAATATGCTGTTCAGTTCTGGGCCCCAGTTTATAGAAGAGATGTAATGGAGCTGTAGAAAGTGCAAAGACGAGCAACCAAACTTATAAGGGGAATGGAGCATCTTAGTTATGAGGAGAGGTTAGTAGAATTGCACTTATTTAGTCTTGAGAAAAGACGGGTTCGGGGGGACATGATTAATTTATATAAATATATAAATGGTCCTTACAAAAAGTACGGGGAAAAATTATTTCATGTAAAGCCCCCTCAAAAGACCAGGGGACATTCCCTTCGGCTGGAGAGAAAAAAGGATTCAATCTCCAGAGGAGAAGGGCGTTCTTCACTGTAAGAACTGTAAATCTGTGGAATAGCCGCCTGAGCAGCTAGTCACAGCAGGAACAGGTGAGGGTTTCAAGAAAGGCTTAGATAACTACCTGAAACTGAAGAATATTAATGAGTACATAGCTATGTAAAATTCTGGGTCCTGTCTGGTGGAGGTTCTGGCGTCAGAGGTGGGGTCTCCCCTGGAGCAGATTGGTTCTTGCCTTGTGGGTTTCCGGGCATTAACCAGTGGGGAGGCTGGGCTTGAACTCCTTGTCTCCCTCTCTTCACCCACATTTTACCCAACCTTGGTTGAACTTGATGGACACGTGTCTTTTTTTCAACCGTACTAACCATGTAACTATGACTTCATTCTGATGCAGGGCAAGTGACTTTCTTGCAATGGCTGGAATGGACCCAGTTGGGTTTTCCATCAAGCTTTACTGCAGTGCTGGTGGTCCGAAGAACTTGCTATGGACCATCAAATCTTGGATCTAGAGGTTTCCTCACATATCTTTTCACGAGGGCCCACTCTCCCAGTTCGAGAGAGTAAGTTCCTATGAGGTCATCCGGATCTGAAATGGAAGCAAAAACTCGAGAATGTACATTAGACAAATGCTGCTATCATTGGATCACATAGTCTGTGAAGCCATTATGTTGCATCTGGACAGGCTTGGACTGGCCCACAGGGGAAAAGGAAAAAACCCTGGTGGCCCCCTGGTATGGTAGACCTGGAGATGTTTTTAACTCAATATACATCCTCAGAAGAGGCAAAAAAAGCATAGAAAGAGTGGCAAAAAGCAGAGTATAGGAGGCATGAGCAGTCATTTACAACAGATATAGGGTGGGCCCCTAAAATAAACTCCACCGGTGGGCCCAAAAACAACTCAACTGGTGGGCCACTAGAATCAACTCCACTGGTGTGCCCCAGAAACCCCAGTCCGACACTGTATCTGGAGATGTTGTGGAACATACAAGCCTGTTCTAGGGATGGACCCAAATAATATTTCATAGGGACTGAGGCCAACAAGGACTAAGTCGTGGGTTTATAGCGACATTGGGTGGTACCTGCCAGAGAATATGGCTGGTGGCAGACACGCTGTTTCCCAGTTTCTATCAAGGCCTTTTGAATTTTTAAAGTCCCATTTAATCCTTCTACATTACCACTTCTTCATGGATGGTTATGTAAGCTGTGTACTGGAGAAGGCTCCCCAGAATACAGCGAAGTCACAAATGAGGGAAGCGACTCCAACACTAGTTCCACCAAATTTCTACTTCACTGGATTGTGCAAATGAGCATACTCAAAAAATACAAAATTACATACACACAAGTTTGAGCCAAGGCCCCTGTGCCACACAGCGTGCCACCGTAAATATATTCTCCGGGCACACAATAACTTTACCTACCAGCAGGCTCGGAAAGGCTGGTTACTATTTACCTATTAATACCCTGAGGAACAGGAACAATTGTGTGGGGATGCGTTTTGAGGTGTAGCACAACAGCTTACAAACTTATCAATTATACCCACTATTCCCGGACCACAGATAACAATAAAAGCCTATCGGCCGAGCGTACTGCAGGGCTGACCGCAGCGATGTTAGGCTTACTTCAATGTCCCACTCAGGTACTGTTTCTGGACGATTGCTTGTGGCCTGACACAGACTGATGCCCTATCTAATCTAACTACAGGCCTGGTGACAGTCCCAAACAGGCTTGTGCATGCTTCCCGCCTCGGGTCTACTTTGAGCTAGCAATCGGTCACAGTTCCTGGATGAGGAACCTCTCTATCAGAGTTCGCTCCCAAAGATGGCGGTCACTCCTCTCCGCAACTGGATTCGGCACAATGTCCACTCTGTCTCTGTGCCCTCTTCTCCAAATGCAAGGACCCAGGAAGTAAATTTCTCTTCTCTCACCAGAATTCAGTCATTAGCAAGTACAGCTACACTCCACATCATCGGGGGTCTAGGAGGAACGAGGCTCAACTTATATTCTCTGTCTGTAGTCTCTCAGGTCCATCTCTTGCTCTCTAAGATGGCTGCCCTCACTCAGATCCTCCTTCCAGTCACATGTCCCATCCCATTCCCAATGATTGCATGATCTCGCTCATCACTTCACCTGTGAACTAAGTTCTAGGGTCCCTCTGTCACGGATGCCCCCGCGACCCTCGTCCCGGGTCACAGGCGCATCCGTGCCCAAGACTCTGAGCGGCGCCCCGTCCCGAAACCTCGGGGTCCGGGTCCGCTCATTCCCGCTGCCCGGGTCCCCAGTGACTTCGCCGGCCACGCTTCTGCCCCGTCCGTCTCGGTCCCTCGGCGTGCGCGGCACCGGCCCTTAGGGAGCGCGCGCGCCGGCAGTCTGAGGTTTAAAGGGACAGTGCGCCGGTAATTGGCCACAACTGCCTGTCTACATTCACGAACCTCAGCCGCCTGCCCTGACCTCTTGGGCCACCCCGACACGAGGCCTGCTGCCATTCTGTACCTCGCCTACCCTTGGCCGCCACCGCAGCAAGCCCCGCCAGTGGTGTGAACCTGGTGGACTCCCCCCCGCAGCAAGTCCATCCCGCTTTGCGGCGGGCTCTGGTGATTACCGGGACCCACTTAGATTCCACTCCCTGGTGTGGGTTTACGCCATCGCCTGCGGTGGTCCAGAGGATCCACCTCCAGACCGTTACAGTAAGATCCCGCCAAGGTGTCCTTGCCGAGCGTCGCCAATATCACCACCGTCGTGGTCAAGCACTCAAAACAGATCGCGCAGCAGCTCGAGCAGCTCTCCTCCATGATGCAGCAGCTCATCACCACTCAGCAGCAGCAGTCGGCTGCAGTGGTTCCTCCCGTGGCGGTCGCTCCAGTTGGTCCTAAGCTCCGCTTGTCCATGCCGACAAAGTTTGACGGAGACCCTAAGGCCTGCAGGGGCTTCATCACCCAGTGCTCCCTTCACGTGGAACTTATGGCTGGTCAGTTCCCTTCGGAAAGATCCAAGGTGGCCTTCGTGGTCAGTCTCCTCTCTGGTAAAGCCCTGGCCTGGGCAACTCCTCTCTGGGACCGAGGCGATCCGGTCACGCTGACCTGGTAAAATTTCTACGGAATTCCGTAGTGTCTTCGAAGAGCCTTTCCCGCGCTTTGTCTGCTGAAACCGCCCTGTTGAACCTGCAGCAAGGGAACGCCTCCGGTGGGAGACTACGCCGTGCAGTCCGCACACTAGCGATCGGGAGCTGGCTTGGAACGATGCAAGCGTGTGTGCGCCACGTTCAGAGAAGGGGCCTGGGGGGGCGGGGGGGGGGGGGAGGGGGGGGGGGTCCAGGCCAGAATTAAGGATGCCGCTCGCCGGCCGGCGACTCTGCGTCTTCTTTAAGCGAGCTCATCCATTTTGGCTAACCCGAAGGTTGAATATCTGTCTTCGGCAGAGAGACGTAGAGCTCCCGCCAAGACAAGAACCCATCCTAAAGCCACGCAGCCTATCCTCCCTGCTCCGGTGGTTTCTATGGCCTCCACAGCCTCCCTTCCCAGCCAGCCGAGGACGAGGCATGCCAGTGGATAAGCCCACCTGACTCCGCAGAACTTGAACCAACGGCGTAAGGAAACTAAGTCTCACTGTGGCAGCCCTGAACAGCGAGCGCGAGCGAGCGTGTGAGAGGGCATGCTCCTGTCCGCGGCGGCCGGGGAGACAACGCACCTAGGCTACGTGGGAGAAGGCGTCCCCTAGGTGGAGTGCGAGAGCTCTCCCCTCGTCAACAATCCCTCCTGGTCAGCACGAAGCCGGGACCACACTTTCATGCTTCAGCCTTCCCTGGACTCCGTTCAGGCTGGGATCTACTTAGACGCTGCCGTGGTGTCCCCTCAACACAATCTTCCCGTGGTTCTCCTGGAGAAACCCCTATGCGCGAGCTACCCTCCGACAGTGGGAGATCCACTCAGCGAACTAGTCCGGACCGTACCGACCCACTGTTCCTTTCAAAATTTGGAGCAATGCATAAAGAGAGACTGTCGTTCTATGTGTTACCCCGGTCTTCCTCGCTCATCCTATGGGGTCTTCCGTGGCTGCAGCAACATGCTCCCCGGTGCTTGAACTGGCATACAGGGCGTAGATTTTTGCGATGGGGCCCAGATGTCTCCTGTTTGGGGCACCTCGCCCGGTGCTTACCGCTTCTTCCGGTACTAGTGAGAGCGCGCGTGCACGAGGCTAGCGGGTCTCCCCGCGTCATATCAGTGATTTCTGAGGTCATTCCGAGTAGCAAGCAGAGACCTTGGCCGCCACAGAATCTACCATATAATTTGCCCGACTTGATTCTTCTTGCCCGGTACCAGTCCGCCTCGGGGCAGAGTCGAACTACCCTTATCCGTTCCTGAGACACAAGCCATGTCTGAGTACATCCAGGAAAATCTCAGAAAGGATTATTCAAAGTCCTCTTCTCCCGCGGGAGCCGTAGATGTCTTTTTCTTGGAAGAAGGTGAGAGACGGCTCTACGGCCCTGGGCATCGACTACCGGGTCTGAATCAGATCATGGGGGGTAATAAAACGTACCTCTCTACGTTGATCACGGAACTATTCGACCGTCTACAGGGCGCAAGGGTCTTTTTTTGTTTCCAAGCTGGATCTGAGAGGGTGGGCGCGGGTACAATTTGGTCCGTTCCGCAAGGAGGCGATGAATGAAGACGCCTCAACAACAAGAGACGGTCCACTTCTGTACCTGTGATGCCTTTCGGACTTGGTAATGCGCCTGCCGTCTCCATGAGTTCGTAACGGTGTTCTTCTGGGATCTTCTCTATACCTGTGTCGTGTCTACCTTACGACATCCTGATATACCTCTCACTGAATCTTGACTCACCGCCTTCACGGCGTCCGTCAAGTGCAGTAACAGCGCCTACGAGCTAATCACTTTGTGTATCCAAATTAGGGAAGTGCTCTTCCATCAAGTCAGCCTTCCGTTCCTGGGTTATATTATCTCGGACAAAGGGCTACGGATGACCACCATGTTGTCAGCCTATTGCAATGCCCACGGTGGGGGGGCGGGGGGCGGCGGGGCCCAGTGGGCATGCGGGCCATACAACGGTTCCTGCTTCTGTAACTTTTACCGGCAGTTTTATGTCCGCACTTCGCCACGCTGGTGGCTCCCATTGGGTCCCGTACGAGGAAGAACGCCTAGCCAAGGAGCTGGCCTTCTGGGTGGAGTGCAGAGGAAGCGTACCTCCAAGCTAAAAACGGCTTTGCCTCTGGCGTCCATCCTTGTTCCGGCCAACCAGCGAACCGCTTCATGCTTGAAGTAGACGTAGATCGCCTCATCGGTAGGCTCTGGAGCAGTCCTCACGCAAAAAAGGGCCCACAGCAAAACAGTCACTTGTGGCTTCTTTCTAAGAACCTTTGCACAGCGGAGAGGAATTACAAACCATTGGAGAATCGGAATTATTAGCCATGGAAAACCTGTCCCGGGCGCGTCGCGAGTGTGCGATATTTGCTGGAAGGTGCCCGCAATCCCCTTTTGTATCTACTCTCGATCACAAAACCTCCATTACCGCCAGACGCGCCCAGCGACTAATCCACTCCGCCAGTGGTCACGTTTCTTCTCCCACTTAATTTTCAGATTCATTTCCTCCGCCCTGCCGAGAAAAACTGAAAGGCTGATGCCCTCGTCCCGTGCCTCCGCCGTGTGGTGAAGAAAGCGATACCCAGAGCACATAATTCCCCCGGAAGCCCTTATCTCCGCAGCCCCTGTCCGACCTCGGGGCGTTGAACTCCCACGGGAAGACATACGTACCGCCCTGCGTCTCCGTAGCGTTCCTAAGTGGGGTCACTGCCACTGGTTGGCCGGGCATTCCGGTGCCCCACAAGACGTTCTCCTGATTTTCCCGGTACAATTGGTGCAGGACCTCGAGCTAGACGTTAAAGATTCGGCCCAGGCGATGTACCTCTGTGGCTCGCAACAAGGGCTCCTCGCCACAAGGAGCCGGCAGGGCTCTTGGCACCCACTGCTGCCCATCCCTACGCAACCATGGGTCCTCACGTTAGCGATGGACTTCATAACCGATCCTGACCCCTTCGTCCGGGTAATACTGTTGTGTGGGTGTGGTAGACCGGTAGTTGCAAAATGGCTCATTTTGTCCCCATTGCCATAGGTCTGCCTTCGAGCACCCGAGCCTGGCCACTATTTTTTCTCCACATTTTCGTCTGCATCAAACGTCCACCCTCTCCAAATCCATCTCTGATCGGGTGGGTGCAGTAGCGTTTCTAAATTCTGCGGGCCCTTTTGCGCTAAACTCCAGGGAAAGCTTGACTTCTCCCTCGGCTTACCACCCTCAGACGAATGCCAGTGGAGAGATGAATCAAGTTTCTGGGATGTTACCTGCGCCATTCGTTGCTGCACGCAAAATACCTGGCAACTTAAAAACTTCCTTGGGCGGGAATTTCATATAATTTCCCTAGCAGAGTCCGCGGTTGCCTCTCTTGGCCGCTGTGCTGGAGCGGGTGGGAGAGGATGTACGGCTTTCATCCCCGCCAACCTCTCCCGCTAGCATGCCGACCTCTGAGGTCCCAGCTTGCTGGACACTCTGGTCCAGGACATAGTGGGACCGATTTGTCCCTGACGCATCTCGCCAATCCCCTGCTCCGGCGTCTGACCGATAAGGCGCAGCGCAAATAACAGGAAGACCCTAGCTCCTGTCTTCTCCCCGGTGGATAAGGGTGGCTGTCAGCCCGATATTACCGCCTCAAAAATTCCTCCCTACAAAACTACTGACCCCACTTTGTAGGACCCTTCGAGGTCCTTAGCCGCATAACACCCACAGTGGCTTATAAACTCCGAGCTCCCTCCTTACCATGCCTATCCCGAACCCTCCATGTCTCGCTACTATAGGGGAGCGGGGGGCGGCCCTGGCTCCTTAATCGCTTCTCTCAGAAGGCATCCAACCTCCGTCTGTGGCTGACGCCGCTAATGTCTTTGTGGTTAAAGAAATCGCTGGGTATGAGGAGACTAAGGAAACATGGATTTTCTAGTCGGACTGAAAGGGGTTTGGGGCCCGAGGAAAGTTCGTGGAGCCGGATAGAACATCCTGGCCCATCTATTTATTCATAATTTTCTCCACTCTAAAAAGAAGGGGGGACCAAGAGGGGGGGGTACTTGTCCTCGGATGCCACCTGCGAACCCTCGTCCCGGGTCCACACCGCATCGTGCCCCACTCTGAGCGGCGCCCCGTCCCGCACCTCGGGTCCGGGGTCCGCTCATCCCGCCTGCCCGGTCCCCAGTGACTTGCCCGCCAGTCCTGCCCCATCCGTCTCGGTCGCCTTTCGGCGTGCGCGGCGGGCCGCCCCCTGTAGGGAACCGCGCGCCAGCAGTCCTGAGAGTTTAAAAGGACAGTGCGCCGGTAATTGGGCCATTACCAGGGCGCACTGCTCACCATTTTAGCCCAGCCTCATCACAGTGGCCTTTGCCGGATCTTTTAGTGCTCATGCCTATTGGGAAAGCGTTCCAGAAAGCCTTTCTTGCCTCCCGGGGAACCGAACCCCAAGTTTTTCTTTTAACCCCGGCCCAAAAAAACCCCTTCCCGCCTGCCCTCCCCTTTCCCTGTCTACGTTCACGAACCCTCACCCGCCTCCCCCTTTTGTCCTTTTTCCTGCCCCCGGGATACGAGCCTGAACTGCCAATTCTGTACTCGCCCCCCCTTGGGCCCCGCCCCGAAAGGCAAAGCCCCCGCCAGGGGTAGTGACCTGGGGGGCCCCGGGCCGCAGCGGGTCCCACCCCGGCTTTTGCGGGGGGTCGGTAAAAAACCCGGGACCCCATTTAGATTCCGCCCCCTTTGGTTGGGCCCCCCAACCATGGGCCTCCCGGTGGTCCAGGGGATCCCCTTTCCGGGCCGTTAACCCCCCTTCTCTATGTTTCGGGGCCCCATATCGCAGACTCTCTCCCCTGGGACCCCCTTCCCCCCGGGTCTCCTTGAAGCTGAATAGTACAATAAAAAATTCAATCCAGGCTTTGAGTCGGGACAGTAGGCCCATTTCGAGTAGGTTAATGGGGACAGTGTTGCTCACTACCAAATGGGTTACTGTGGACCTCTTTGGACTAAAAACCCCTTTTTCTTTGGGGTTTTTCCCTTGAGGGGGGAGTGTCAGTCCCATGACCTTCTGCCAAGCACATGGTAGGACATCCGGGGGGGAAAATTTGGGTTTTTTTTTTTTTTTTATTTTTAAAAAAAAGGTTTTATTAAAAAACAAAAAAAGGGGGGGGGGGTCTCCCTCACTAGAACAAGTGGGAAAATGGGGCAAAAGTTTATGTAATAGAGTACTGTCATCAACAGAACAGCACCAAGGAAAAAACGACCCCCTAGGAAAGGGAAGTTTTGCACCGGTTTTTATTCAAAGCCCTTTTTTATTAAATTTGGATTTGTGTTACTTTTTAGAGAGTTGAGGATCTATATTTATGAAGTTCCCCGTATTAAATGGTAGGGCCCCCGAGCAAAATTTAAAACCATCCCCACCGTTTGGTGCCCAAAATTAGGGCCCAAAGTTCTGTTTAGAAGTCAAAAGGTTTTTTAAAAATGGCTTTTGTCTTTGCCCCGCTTTAAAATTTACCTGGGGAAAAATAATTTAAGGGGCTCTATAATGACTAAATTGGGAGGGATAAATGCAACCCAAACGGGGCCCGGGAAAGATTGGTGGATTTTGGGTTGGATAGATTCCAGGAAGCAATGTACCATGTCTTCTAATATTGTATTGCTGGCACCAAGCCTCTGCAGAGCTGACAAGGTGCCAGTGTCACAGAACATGAGACTGGCACAAACAATGAAAATGCTATGAGGGGAGGAGCCAGACAAAAGGCGGGGCTCCGGGGAAAATGGTGTTGTTTTAAGGCAGGGGTCCCCAACTCCAGTCCTCGGGACCCACCAACAGGAC
This sequence comes from Phyllomedusa bahiana, assembly GCA_025379985.1. Taxonomy (NCBI): domain Eukaryota; kingdom Metazoa; phylum Chordata; class Amphibia; order Anura; family Hylidae; genus Phyllomedusa; species Phyllomedusa bahiana. The sequence continues at coordinate 148,648 of JAODAL010000467.1, read as the reverse complement.
ATGTTTTCTGGCTTTCTACCTTCCCCTACCCCAGCATTTGCACATGATTTAATAATTTTTTTTGTCCCCGTGAAAATTTTCGGGGTGGGAGATCCTGAAAACATGACCTGTTGCTGGGCCTTGAGGACTGGAGTTGGGGACCACTGTTTTAGGGCAGTAGCCACCGGTCTTTTTGGAGATATATGTAGTGCTCTATGTCCATGCGTGTACTCTACTTATAGCCATGACTTGTAGGCGTCCATGTGGCCTTTAGGGTCCATCAGGTCAGAATCAATACTAGGTAATCAACCCAGTAGATCAGATGGACAGGTCAGAAGGCTTAGGATGTTATCAAAATGTTTCTACTCACCGAAAGCAAAGTTTTTACATGGCTCAGAGCGAGAAGTAGATGCTGAACGTATAGTACACCACAACATTACAGTGGAAGCCATGGTCATTGGTGCCATTAGGACAGTACTGGCAGTACTCCTGGAAGAGGCTATGATCAAATAAAAAAAAAAAACGTGCCCACTGATATGGTAGAAGATGGGAACTGGTAATAGGTGGGGGAGGGGGCACATATTTTGCCTATATGGGGTGCCCGCCCATGGGGTTTTCATACTACTTATTTTCTTCCCGTGCCCGCCAAAGGTGCAATCTACAACTTTATGCCCCCCAAAGGTGCATCTACTCCCTCCCCCTTGCCCCTGCCAGTATTTTATCCTATTTATACTCATTGGCCCCAGTGCAAGCAATTGTGCATCTACTAATCCTCCTGCCTGTGGGATCTACTCATTCCCCAGAACCTTTTTCCATGCCAGCCACAGGGTATCTACTCATCCTCATTGCCCCCATGCCACCAAATTTTGCATTCCCGTCATCCTCAGTATACCCTTTTCAGTGCCAGCCATGGTGCATCTACTTATACTCAGTGCCCGCCATGGTGTATCTAGTATTTCTTTGCTCCCAGTACCAGCCATGGTGCATCTACTCATCCTCATTGTCCCCAGTGCCAGTCATTGTGTATCCAGTCATCCTTGCTGCCTGTCATGATGTATCTACTTATTCTCAGTGCTCATCATAGTGCATCTACTCATCCCAGTGCCCCCAGTGCCAGCCATGGTGTATCTACTTATCCTAAGTTCCCCCAGTGCCAGTCATTGTGCATCCAGTCATCCTCTGTGCCCGTCATGTCGCATCTACTCATCCTCAGTACCTACAGTGCCACTGGGGGTGCATCTACTCCTCTTCATTGCCCCCAGTGCCAGTCATGGTGAATCTTGTCACCTACAGGGTCTCCAACAACAGTCACAATACAGAGTTGGGAGGGTCATGATACAGATTTTGCAAGGGACCTGTCAATTTCTCACTACCTCTCTAGTAACTGCCACACCATAGTGCCACCAGTGCCCCGAAGCCCACCAAAATGCGTTCCCCGTCATACCTCAGTGCCCCAGCCCCGGCCACAGTGCGTCCAGTCCAACCAACCATAGTGCACCCAGTGACAGAGGACTTCATTTGCAGAAGTTTCGGTTCTCAGTAACTTTTTTGGTGTCAGAGTTGTATTGAGCCGCACCCACTGTGTCACTCCTTACACTCCTATGGGCATGATTTCAGAGGCAGCGCAGCAGTGTGCTTGCAGAGTCACCGCGTACCATGGACTCTATGAATATCACTTGAGCGGAGCAGCCATTTGTTCCTGGTGTATTGTGATATCCGTCCTACTTGCATGGTTTGGCCTCTTCATTCGAGAGATCCTGGTCGACCACTGTCCTTGGCTGTACAGAAACACAATGACCACAACATAAAAGCCCATTCTGGCCAATGCTTTGTGCCCCCCAGAGCTTACACTCCCTGTTCCTTCTCTCTGTTCCCGAGCTTGAGGCTTAGAGAAAACAGCTTCAAAATTTGTATGAACCCTCTTTTAAGGCGTTGGACCAAAACCGTGACTTTCCCGAATAAATGTTACTGAGCGGCCTCTGTGCTACGCTGTCCTTCATCTTGGATTCTTTACAGTTTAATGAGTCTTGGTCACGTGTTTGACCACAATGATTATTCCAGGTCTTGCAGTGAGATATATGATCTGGTAAAATCAACAAATTGTCACTTTATCACTCCCAAATGTGCGGACATGTCTGGAGTCTGTATACAGGGAGCTAGATCTGTATAAAGAGTCGGTCTAGAGTCTGTATAAGGAGGGGGTCTTGTCTGGAGTCTGTATACAAGGGGCTACGTCAGTATAAAGGGCTGGGGTCTTTGTAAGTGCCATTCTGGGGTCTATATAAAGAAGGGTCTTGACTGGAGTCTGCATGCAGGGGGGAATGTTGTTATAAAGGGCTGGGGTCTTTGTAAGTAGCCAGTCTGGTGTCTGTATACAGAGGGGTCGTTCCAGGGTTTGTATAAAGAGGGTCTGTATACAGGGGGCTATGTCGGTGTATAAAGAGCTGGGGTCTTTGTAAGGGGCTGGTCTGGAGACTATATAAAGAAGGGTCTTGACTGGAGTCTGCATGCAGGGGCTATGTTGGTTTAAAGGGCTGGGGTCTTTGTAAGGGGCTGGTCTGGGGTCTGTATAAGGAGTGGTCTGGTCTGGAGTCTATATACAGGGGAGTATGATGGCATAAAAGGCCAGGCTGGGGTCTTTCCATAGGGCTGTTCTGGGGTCTGTATACAGAGGGGTCTTGTTCAAGGGTTTGTATAAACATGGTCTGTATACAGGGGGCTATGTCGGTGTATATAGGGTTGGGGTCTTTGTAAGTGGATGTTCTGGGGTCCGTATAAAGAGGGGCTGTGTCTGGAGTCTATGTACAAGGGGGTATGATAGCATAAAAGGCCGGGCTGGGGTCTTTGTACGGGGCTGTTCTGGGGTCTGTATAAAGACCGTTCTTGTCTGGAGTCTGTATACAGAGAACTATGTCAGTATAAAGGGTTGGGGTCTTTGTAAGGGGCTGTTCTGGGGCCGTATAAAGAGGGGTCGTGTCTAGAGTCTGTATACAGGGCAGGGGCTATGTTGGTGTATAAAGGGCTGGGGTCTTAGTAAGGGGCTGGTCTGGGGTCTGTATAAACAAGGGTCTTGTCTGGAGTCTGTAAACAGGGGGCCATGTTGGCATAAAGAGCTGGGTCCTTTGTAAAAGCCTGTTCTGGGGCCTTTATAAGGAGGGGTCTTGTCTGGCATCTGTATATAGGGGGCTACAGAGGGCCGGGGTCTTTGTAAGGGGCTGGTCTGGAGTCTGTATAAAGAAGAGTCTTGTCTGGGGTCTGTATATAGGGGGCTATGTTGGCATAAAGGGCTGGGGTCCTTGTAAGGGGCTGATCTGGAGTCTGTATAAGGAGGGGTCTTGTCTGGCATCTGTATGTAGGGGGCTATGTCCATACAGAGGGCCGGGGTCTTTGTAAGGGGCTGATCTGGAGTCTGTATAAGGAGGGGTCTTTTCTGGAGTCTGTATATAGGGGGCTATGTCCATATAGAGGGCTGGGGTCTTTGTAAGGGGCTGATCTGGAGTCTGTATAAGGAGGGGTCTTTTCTGGAGTCTGTATATAGGGGGCTATGTCCTTATAGAGGGCTGGGGTCTTTGTAAGGTCTGCAGTCTCTATGGCACATAGGAGGGGAGCTTGCTATTGATTTTGCATTCGGTCCCGGGAGCCTCAGGATTTTGTGATTACTTTCTCAGTAGGCTGAGCTACACCTCTGTAAAATCCAGCAATAACTTGCTTTGGTATTACTAGGACCCGCTCAGCTCTGCTACATCTCTATGTACTTCCGCTCAAAGAAATGGAACGAATGCGTCTCAAAGGTCCAAGAATGTTCCTCTGATGCCTCATATGCCAGAGACAGAGGTGGCGGAGCTTGTCATTTACCCCAGTGACTCAGTCCTGTCTGAGTCCCCGCATTTCCAGGCTTTCCAGAATGATTTCATTCACACAGGAATATTACAAAATACAAAGGGAGCAGACAAGGCAGGAGCGCCCTCCTACACACCTCCAACACCCACCTGCGGGAGGGCAATGGCTGCAGGCTCCTCACTCATCTACGCTTAACCCATCTTATGCCAAATCCTTATACATTCCTCTTGTTAGACCTACTCTCTTCATTAATGTTAAGGTCCTGCTCTGTGACTCTATAGCAGGGGTGTCAAACTGCGGCCCTCCAGCTGTTGGGAAACTACAACTCCCATCATGCCCACTGTTATAGATGATATAAATGCATAATGGGAGTTGTAGTTTCCCAACAGCTGGAGAGCCGCAGTTTGACACGTATGCTCTATAGCTTTCCCTTTGGTGGACCTGACGCATTCAGTGGAGAGCTTCCTCCCTACTCCCTCCTCCATCTGGAGACCTGTGCTGGGTCTGGACTACCTTTTCAGGAGAACAGTTCTGATAAGCTGTATATACTAGAGGTGGTCAGTGTTAGACTGAAGTGTCTGGGGCCACCAATGGAGTTGATTCTTAGGCCCCACCAGTGGAGATGGTTCTTGGGGACCAAGCTACAGCAGTAGTCTATATGTGACAGAGGAGGAAGCTACAGCAGCAGTGTACATGTGACAGAGGAGGAAGCTACAGCAGCAGCCTATATGTGACAGAGGAGGAAGCTACAGCAGCAGTATATGTGACAGAGGAGGAAGCTACAGCCGCAGCCTATATGTGACAGAGGAGGAGGCTACAGCAGCAGTGTATATGTCAGAGAGGAGGAAGCTACAGCAGCAGTCTATATGTGACAGAAGAGGAAGCTACAGCAGCAGTGTATATGTGACAGAGGAGGAGGATACAGCAGCAGTCTATGTGTGACAGAGGAGGAAGCTACAGCAGCAGTGTATATGTGACAGAAGAGGAAGCTACAGCAGTAGTCTATATGTGACAGAGGAGGAAGCTACAGCAGCAGTCTATATGTGACAGAGGAGGAAGCTACAGCAGCAGTCTATATGTGACAGAGGAGGAAGCTACAGCAGCAGTCTATATGTGACAGAAGAGGAAGCTACAGCAGCAGTGTATATGTAAGAGAGGAGGAAGCTACAGCAGCAGTCTATATGTGACAGAGGAGGAGGCTACAGCAGCAGTCTATATGTGACAGAGGAGGAAGCTACAGCAGCAGTCTATGTGTGACAGAAGAGGAGGCTATAGCAGCAGTCTATGTGTGACAGAAGAGGCTAAAGCAGCAGTCTATATGTGACAGAGGAGGAAGCTACAGTATTAGTGTATATGTGACAGAGGAGGAGGATACAGCAGCAGTCTATGTGTGACAGAGGAGGAAGCTACAGCAGCAGCCTATATGTGACAGAGGAGGAAGCTACAGCAGCAGCCTATGTGTGACAGAGGAGGAGGCTAAAGCAGCAGTCTATGTGTGACAGAGGAGGAGGCTAAAGCAGCAGCAGTCTTTGTGTGACAGAGGAGGAGGATACAGCAGCAGTCTATGTGTGACAGAAGAGGAGGCTGTAGCAGCAGCAGTCTTTGTGTGTTGAAGATTTTAGAAATGCGACTGCATCCACCCTCCCCAACCACACGGTGGAATTCTTTTCTTTATACCCCGGGAGCAATTTAGCCTAGAGAGTGCCATGATCAAACAACACTTTTTATGGCCTGGTATAGCACAGATATGAGTTCACTGTAAGACCCTTTGGAGCAGTTTTATTTGGACAGTGTCATGGTGATAATATAAGGCATCCTGCGACATGTTACGGTTGGTAATTAGAGTGTACTGTGGCGGTATTACCATCTCTTCTTAGAAAAATAAAGTTCTTATTGTCTCGAGGGACTCCACCTATCAGCGCCTGTAAGATCCTCACAGCACACTATAACGCCGGCCGTATCTACAAGAAAATGTGAAGTGAGGGGTGTTTCATGGTTCGGTATTCGATAATGAGAGCCGCAGAGCAGGCCTTTTTGGTGGTTTCCCTATTAATAGAGTCTTCACGGCTCTCATAGACACACAATAGAGCTATTTTTTATGCTGTCGTGGAGGTGACAGTAATGGGTATTTGCCCATTACTGCAAATGACACGTGCATTGTTCGCAGTAGGTGCCTTCTACACAGGAGGCATATTAGCTGGAGCACGGGAGCAGGGAGTATAGAAACCTCAAAAAATTTTGAAAGCCTCAATATTAGGACCAATTTTGCTGCCTATTTGACCCCAAAACAAAGCTGATAAGACCAAGCATGCTGCTGAATGTAGTCAGCTGGCCTAAAGCCTCCGGTGCAACCTGCAGCCTGATACTATGTACAGAGAGTAAAGCAAATATCACTTGATGCATTTTAGCAGCTGGCACCAGGCGGCAGGTAATCAGCGGGCGCCATGTAAACCGGAGGCAGAGCAGTGCTCCCTGCTAATTATATTCAGATTATTACCTTGTGATCCTCATACTGCAGGTAAGGAAATACAGTGGTTACCTCCCAGGCCAGGCCCCAGCATCAGACCCTGGCATCCTCCCATTGGTAATATGGGCGTATCCACAGCCTATCCGAAAACAGTGTATATGGCGGTATTATTTATGGCCAGGATAGTGGCGTTTTTGAGAGGCCCTATAATTGCATTATTTGAGCACTCTATGGGAGTAGTATAGAGCCATCATACCTGTTCACTGTATATGGTACCATAGAGCAGTATTATTTGGACCGTTATGGTGCTGTTATGTATAGTCAATTATTTAAGCCTAATATGGTAGTATTATTTATACATGGTATAATGATATTTTTGGACACGCTACAGTGTTATTGCCCCATGTATCTGTTTATTGTATTTGGACCATTAAGGTGTCATTATTTATAGTCAATTCTTTAAGCACAATATGGTATTATTATTTATACATCGTATAATGATATTTTTGGACACGCTACAGTGTTATTGCCCCATGTATCTGTTTATTATATTTGGACCATTATGGTGGCATTATGTATGGTCAATTTTTTAATAACCATGTAGCAGTATTATTTATACACTCTACTGTTTGTTTTCTTATCGGTGTTATTGCCCCCTGGATCTATTCATTGCATTTGGCACTATAGAGCAGTATTATTTGGACCATTATGGTGAATGTATGTATAGTCAATTCTTTAACAACCATGTAGTAGTATTATTTATAGACTCTAGTGTTTGTTTTATTTGCAGTGTTATTGCACAGTATATCTGTTCATTGCATTTGGCTCTATAGAGCAGTATTATTTGGACTATTATAGTGGTATTATGTATGGTCTATTGTTTAAGAACCATTTAGAAGTATTATTTGTACACTTTTATTTGTTTTCTCTTCAGTGCTATTGTCCCTTGTATTCATCACATTTGGCACTATAGAGCAGTATTATTTGTACCCTGTATAGTTCTGTTATTTGGACCATTATGATGGTATTATATATATATAATATTTCCATCACAATATGGTAGTGTGATTTATATACTCTATATTGGTTGTTGTTATTTGCACAGTTTATCTGTTCATTGCATTTGGCTCTATAGAGCAGTATTATTTGGACCATTATGGTGGTATTATGTTTGGTCAATTCTTTAAGCACCATGTAGTAGTATTATTTATACACTCTACTATTTGTTTTATTTGCAGTGTTATTGCACAGTATATCTGTTCATTGCATTTGGCTCTATAGAGCAGTATTATTTGGATCATTATGGTGGTATTATGTTTGGTCAATTCTATAAGTACCATGAAGAAGTATTATTTATACACTCTATTGGTTGTTTTATTTTCATTGTTACACTGTTATTTGCAGTGTTTTTGCACAATGTATCTTTACACAGCATTTGGCACCATAAAGCAGTATTATTTGGACTCTGTATAGTTCTGTTATTTAGACCATCATGGTGGTGTTATGTATGGTCAATCCTTTAAGAACAATATAGTAGTTTTAGTTCTATACTCTATTGCCAGTTTTATATGCAGTGTATCTTTACACCACATTTGGTACAATAGAGCAGTATTATTTGGACCCTGTATAGTTCTGTTACTTAGACCATAATGATGACAGTATATATGGGCAATTCTTTCACAACAATATAGTAGTATTATTTTTATACTCTATTGGTAGTTTTATCTGCAGTGTTTCTTTACACCGCATTTGGCACTGTAGAACAGTATTATTTGGACTATTATGCTGGTAGTACGCATGGTCGATTCTTTAAGCACCATGTAGTAGTATTATTTATATACTCTATTTTTGTTTTATTTTCAGTGTTATTGTCTCTTGTATCTATTCATTGCATTTGACATTATTGAGCAGTATTATTTGCGCCCTGTTTAGTTCTCATATTTGGACCATTATGATGGCATTATATATAGCCATTTTTTCAGCACAATATAGTAGTGTTATTTATATACTCTATTTGTGCACTCTTTTATTTGCAGCATTTTTGCACATTTGTTTACTGCATTTGGCACTATAGCGCATGTAGTAGTATTATTTACACACTCTGTTGGTTGTTTTATTTGCACTGTTATTGCCCAGTGTATCTGTTCACTTAATTTGGCACTATATAACTGTATTATTTATACCTTGTATAGTTCTGTTATTTGGTCCCTCATGGTGGTGTTATGTATATTCAATTCGTTAAGCACAATATGGCAATATTATTTATAGACTCTATTGGTTGTTTTATTTGCAGTGTTATTGCACAGTTTATCTGTTCACAGCATTTGGCACTATAGAGCAGTATTATTTGGACCATGTATAGTTTTGTTATTTAGACCATCATGATGGCAATATGTATGGGCGATTCTAATAGTAGTATTATTTATACACTCTATTGGTAGTTTTATCTGCATCTGTACACCACGTTTGGTACTATAGAGCTGTATTATTTGGACCCTGCATAGTTCTGCTATTTGGAACATCATAGTGGTATTAGGTATGGTAATTACTTTAGGAACAATATGATAATATTATTCATGCACTTTATTGGTTCTTTTGTTTGCGGTCTTATTGCACAGTGTATCTGTTCACTGTATTTGGCACTATAGGGCAGTATTATTTGTACCATTAGGTGGTAATATGTACGGCCAATTCTTTAAGCACAATATGGAAGCATAATTTATACACTCTGTTAGTTGTTTTATTTGCAATGTTATTTCCAAGTGCATCTTTTGACTGCATGTGACACCGTACAGCGGTATTATTTGGACAACATATCGTTCTAATATTTGGCCCCATTTGATTGGATCATGAAAGCGCTGCATGGTCAAATACTTAGGCACAATATAGTGGTCTCACTAGGTATAATACAGTTACTGTGCCATCAACTAGCACTGTTACTGTTCACTGCAGGACAGTGTAATGTGTTCACTGTTTGGCCCTATTATGCTGCTGTGTGCAGAATAGAGCGGTATTATTTAGACACTCTCCTGATGCTTTTATTATTATTTGATATTTGAGCAATATTTTAGGTTTCTTAATGCATGCTTAACACAATTCTAATGCCCCTTATTTTCAGAAGTTTTGATATCACCATTTTTCTGCCCCATCTGTAACTTCTAGGAGCCCCCTTTCCTGACCCGACCATAATGAGGTCAAGTACACACGACCACACTGCTTTGCCTAGCAGACTCTCATCGACCTGTGCACACGCCATAAACAGCTGGGGCTTTGTTACAGAAGCTTCTGCTCTCAGATCATCCTAATTTTGTATACATAATTAACATCTAAATATGTTCTTAATCCGAGATAAATGTGTATACAAGAGTATTTGATTTACTATCTGACTTATTTACTTCTCTGCATGACGCACACACGGACCCGGAATATTAAAAATGCTGGAAATATTAGCAACAAAAGCGAGGTATTTCTCCAGTCTGCCCTGCAGAACTAGCGACTATCACTGCAGCCCAGAGCCCGGCGGTGAGCATCACTTACCAGCAATTACATTGTTATCCTGCTCGCTCACATTACAGGCATTAGGATAATGGGGAATGCAGCTGCGGGGAGATCTATCTCACCATTCCTGTAGTAACGGGCCTTTATTAATATATGAAAAAAACTTTGAGATTCTTAGTTCACATGTTTTGATCAAAAAATGCTTAAGCCACCCCCGGCTACCGACGGGATCTCAAGGCGCCTTAAGCATTGCTTAAGCATTTTTTTGATCAAAACATGTGAACTAAGAATCTCAAAGTTTTTTTCGTGTATTGTAGATAGCCTTAATGCTTCTTTAGAGGTTTCCATGTCTTGTTTGATAGCCCTTTATTAATATATGCCTCGAAACTTGCATTGGAATAGGGTCTGGAGTAGGGTAACTGTTTGTGGCTGCCAATGACTGCACGAGTTAGCCAGGAAAACAGGATCACCGTCAAACTTGTGCGACTACAGGCAGCCATGGTTCTGTCTGAAGGCAGCTTCCAGACTGCCGCACCCTTATCTTAAAACATATATAGGGTGGGGGAGTTATCTTAATGCCACCAGTGGGTATATGGCTATGTTCACACAGCTTAAATTGGGACGTATTTCGACCCGTGTTTCACGGCGTACTGCGCTAAATACGGGGCGAGATACGTCCCAATAAATACGATAATCCACAGTTCTCATAGAGAACTATGGATTACGCCTCCTCTCCCGGCTCACACAATATGCCGCGGGGGGAGATAAGTGACATGTCAATTACTAGCGGCGAATACGTAATGAATGTCTATGGGGTCGGCGGGCTCCCGAAGTCCCGGCGTAATTACGCCCCGCGATTATGCCGTGTGAACATAGCCTAGCATAGTTACAGAAGCTGGCAGCTGATATGTTTTGTACTGCCATCCAGTTACCTCTATTAAAGGGGTATTCTCACCATAGATTTTGATTTCATATCGATAGGAAATAACATCAAACTCTGATAGGAGCGTGCCCACCTCTGGGAACCACACCTATTTCGGGAATTCTGAATACGGCCGAACACAGTGCTCCCCTGTACTGGGAACTCCCATAGAACAGAATGGAGAACACAGCACTCCTCTGTACTGGGAACTCCCATAGAGGAGAATGGAGAACACAGCGCTCCCCTGTACTGGGAACTCCCATAGAGCAGAATGGAGAACACAGCACTCCCCTGTACTGGATACTCCCATAGAGCAGAATAGAAAACACAGCGCTCCCCAATACTGGGAACTCCCATAGAACAGAATGGAGAAAACAGCCCTCCCTGTACTAGTAACTCCCATAGAACAGAATGGAGAACATTGCGCTCCCCTGTACTGGGAACTCCCATAGAACAAAATGGAGAACACAGCGCTCCCCTGTACTGGGAACACTCATAGAAAAGAATGGAGAACACAGCGCTCCCCTGTACTGGGAACTCTCATAGAAAAGAATGGAGAACACACCGCTTCCCTGTACTGGGAACTCCCATAGAACAGAATGGAGAACACAGGGCTCCCCTGTACTGGAAACTCCCATAGAGTTGAATGGAGAACACAGGGCTCCCCTGTACTGGGAGCTCCCATAGTACAGAATGGAGAACACAGCGCTCCCCTGTTCTGGGAACTCCATAGAACAGAATGGAGAACACAGCGCCTCCCTGTACTGGGAACTCCCATAGAAAAGAATGGAGAACACAGCGCTCCCTGCACCGGGAACTCCCATAGAGCAGAATGGAGAACACAGCGCTCCCCTGTACTGGGAACTCCCATAGAGCAGAATGGAGAACATAGCGCTCCCCTGTACTGGGAACTCCCATAGAACAGAATGGAGAACACAGCGCTCCCCTGTACTGGGAACTCCCATAGAACAGAATGGAGAACACAGCACTCCCTGTACTGGGAACTCCCATAGAACAGAATGGAGAACACAGTGCTTAATCCTCCCATATCCAGCGACTTAGGTCACTGTTCAAGCCAGATAGGACAGAGCCGTTGCTGTGTTTGATGATTTGGGTTCACGCAAGGTTCCCATGATAATACTTCCTCTGAGAGAATGGATGTGCGCGTCTTCATATTGTCTCAGTAGTGCAGCCCGGGCTTTGGGCCTGTAACCTATCTCAGCATAGAAAAGTTTAGAACATAGTTTCGTCCCATTGTAGATTTATTGTAATAGTTTTTCCGTAGAGTAGTCATTTATTATGTCAGCACATGCGTTTTTTCAGCCATAACCGGCCAATAGTGAAGTGATTAATTGTGGGTTTTGACGGCCGCATCAATCAACAGATTATGTACAAAACATCAAGTGCAGTTTACTTTATTAAAACCAACTGTGTGGAGACAGAAATACAAGAAGCCAAGACCATCAGGTACAAAGTCCTGGACAGTGCTCGAATCTGACCATGTTTGGTTTAACCCAAACCCAACCCAGGAAAGGACTTGGGTTTGGGACATCTCGAACTCAAGCTTTACCATTACTTTAGCCATAACTGCAAACCTAACCATGATCCTGACCATAACTGTAACCCTTAACCCAAGCCTAACCCGAATCCTGATCATAACTCCCTCTATCATACAACCCTATATATCACAGAGCTCAGCTCCATCTCCTCTCCTCTATCATATAACCCTATATATCACAGAGCTCAGCTTCTCTCCTCTATCATATAACCCTTTATATATCACAGAGCTCAGCTTCTCTCCTCTTTTCATACACCCTTTTATATCACAGAGCTCAGCTCCTCTCCTCATATATACCCTATATATAAAGAGCTCAGCTTCTCTCATCTATCCTATAACCATATATATCACAGAGCTCAGCTTCTCTCCTCTATCATGTAACCCTATATATCACAGAGCTCAGCTCTCTCCTCTATCATATAACCCTATATATCACAGAGCTCAGCTTCTCTCCTCTATCATTCAACCCTATATATCACAGAGTTCAGCTTCTCTCCTCTATCATATAACCCTATATATCACAGAGCTCAGCTTCTCCCCCTCTATCATATAACCCTATATATCACAGAGCTCAGCTCCTTTCCCTTATCATATAACCCTATATATCACAGAGCTCAGTCCTTTTCCTTATTATAACCCTATATATCACAGAGCTCAGCTCCCCTCCCTCTATCATATAACCCTATTTATCACAGAGCTCAGCTCTTCTCCCTCTATCATATAACCCGATATATCACAGAGCTCAGCTTCTCTCCTCTATCATACAACCCCATATATCACAGAGCTCAGCTCCTCTCCTCTATCATATAACCCTATATATCCCAGAGCTCAGCTTCTCTTCTTTATCATATATTCCTATATATCACAGAGATCAGCTTCTCTACATGAACATATAACCCTATATATCACAGAGCTCAGCTCCTCTGCCTCTATCATATAACCCTATATATCACAGAGCTAAGCTCCTCTATCATATAACCTATCTATCACAGAGCTCAGCTCCTCCCCTCTATCATATAACCCTATATATCACAGAGCTCAGCTCCTCTCCTCTATCATATAACCCTATATATCACAGAGCTCAGCTTCTCTCCTCTATCATATAACCCTATATATCACAGAGCTCAGCTTCTCTCCTCTATCATATAACCCTATATATCACAGAGCTCAGCTCCTTTCCCTCTATCATATAACCCTATATATCACAGAGCTCAGCTTCTCTCCTCTATCATATAACCCTATATATCAGAGCTCAGCTCCTCTCACTCTATCATATAACCCTATATATCACAGAGCTCAGCTCTCTCCTCTATCATATAACCCTATATATCACAGAGCTCAGCTCCTCTCCTTTATCATATAACCCTATATATCACAGAGCTCAGCTTCTCTCCTCTATCATATAACCCTATATATCACAGAGCTCAGCTCCATTACCTCTATCATATAACCCTATATATCACAGAGCTCAGCTCCTCTCCTATCACATAACCCTATATATCACAGAGCTCAGCTCCTTTCCTCTATCATATAACCCTATATATCACAGAGCTCAGCTTCTCTCCCTCTGTTATATAACCCTATATATCACAGAGCTCAGCTTCTCTCCTCTATCATATAACCCTATATATCACAGAGCTCAGCTTCTCTCCTCTATCATATAACCCTATATATCACAGAGCTCAGCTTCTCTCCTCTATCATATAACCCTATATATCACAGAGCTCAGCTTCTCACCTCTATCATATAACCCTATATATCACAGAGCTCAGCTTCTCTCCTCTATCATATAACCCTATATATCACAGAGCTCAGCTTCTCTCCTCTATCATATAACCCTTTATATCACAGAGCTCAGCTTCTCTCCTCTATCATATAACCCTATATATCACAGAGCTCAGCTTCTCTCCTCTATCATATAACCCTATATATCACAGAGCTCAGCTCTCTCCTCTATCATATAACCCTATATATCACAGAGCTCAGCTTCTCTCCTCTCCCACACTCAAAGCCTGACAGAATCCTGAACATGTGAACAAGCCTTAGAAATATGGCGCTCACCCACCCAGCGTAGAGTCACATTATTGGATCTGGAGCCTTTTGTTATGAATGCATTGGACGCTGTCTGACCCGGGGTGTTCGGGGCTGAAGAGATCGCTGGTCTTGACTGTTTACCCTTGTATCAACAAGTAGGTGTGGATCTGCTTCAGATTCTCTGTCTACATTTTATGTTCAGAAAATTCACAGTGTATTAGGCCTCGTTCACACACGTAACTCAGGATCAGTACAGGATAAGTAATGTATGTACAGTGACTGCACCAGCAGAATAGTGAGTGCAGCTCTGGAGGATAATAAAGGATGTAACTCAGGATCGTCAGGATAAAATAATGTATGTAACGAGTGACTGCACCAGCAGAATTTGTGAGTGCAGCTCTGGAGGATAATACAGGACGTAACTCAGGATCAGTACAGGATAAGTAATGTATGTACACAGTGACTGCACAGCAGAATAGTGAAATGCAGCTTGGAGAATATACAGGATGTAACTCAGGTTCAGTACAGGGTAAGTTTAAAGTATGTACACAGTTGATTGCACCAGCAGGGAAAAGTGACTGCAGCTTGGAGAATAATACTGATGTAATCAGGATCAGTACCAGGATAATATGTATGTACACAGTGACTGCACCAGGGAAAATGTGAGTGCAGCTCTAGAGGAATACAGGATGTAACTCGGGATCAGTACAGGATCAGTAATGTATGTACACGTGACTGCACCAGAGAATTAGTGAGTGCAGCTTGGAGGATAATACAGGATGTAATCAGGATCAGTTCGGATAGTAATGTATTTACATCAGTGACTGCACAGCAGAATAGTGAGGCAGTCTGGAGCATAATAAAGGATGTAACTCAGAATCAGTACAGGATTAAGTGAATGTAGTGTACACAGTGACTGCACCAGCAGAATAGTGAGTGCAGCTCTGGAGTATAATACAGGATGTAATCAGGATCAGTACAGGAATAATGTATGTACACAGTGACTGCACCAGAGAATAGTGAGCGCAGCTCTGGAGTATAATACAGGATGTAACTCAGGATTCAGTACAGGATCAGTAATGTATGTAAACAGTGATGCACCAGCAGAAATAGTGAGTGCAGCTCTGGGGTATAATACAGGATGTAACTCAGGATCAGTACAGGATCAGTAATGTTGTAAACAGTGACTGCACCAGCAGAATAGTGAGCGCAGCTACGGAGTATAATACAGGTATGTATCTCAGGATCCAGTATGGATAAGTAATGTTGTACAGTGACTGCACAGCAGAATAGTGAGTTCAGGCTCTGGGGAATATACAGGATGTAACCAGGATAGTACAGGTAAGTAATGTATGTACACAGTGACTGCACCAGCAGAATAGTGAGTTGCAGCTCTGGAGTTTAATACAGGATGTAACTCAGGATCAGTACAGGATAAGTAATGGTATGTACACAGTGACTGCACCAGCAGAATTAGTGAGTGCAGCTCTGGAGTATAGTACAGGATGTAACTCAGGATCAAGTACGGATAGTAATGTATGTTCACAGTGATGCTACCAGCAGAATAGTGAGTGCAGCTCTGGAGTATAATACAGGATGTAACTCAGGATCAGTACAGGTAAGTAATGTATGTACATAGTGACTGCACAGCAGAATAGTGAGTGCAGCTCTGGGTATAATACAGGATGTAGCTCAGGGTCAGTACTGGATAAGTAATATATATACACAGTGACTACACCAGCAGAATAGTGAGTTCAGCTCTGGGGTATAATACAGGATGTAACTCAGGATCAGTACAGGATAAGTAATGTATGTTCACAGTGACTGCACCAGCACAATAGTGAGTGCAGCTCTGGAGTATATACAGGATGTAACTCAGGGTCAGTCTGGATAAGTAATAATATTTCCAGGACTCAACGAGAATAGTGAGTTCAGCTCTTGGGTATAATACAGGATGTACAGTGTAAGCACACAGTGACTCGTCTTGTAATATTGATTCTATTCATATACATACTGTGAGCTGTGTACAGATACATACACTCCCCCTGAACACCGTACATATTTTCTATTCTTTAGATGTTAGATAATCTGTTACAAGTTCTGTTCTCACATATTCTTTGATTGTTGGACATATTACTGTGGATTTCTTGAATACCGTTCTGATGACGACTTCAATGCAACATTTCTGCCGGTTTTTTAGATGTTTTTTATCGCGCATCTTTCTCCCCATTATTAGATGTTTTTTATCGCGCATCTTGCTCCCCATTATTAGATGTTTTTTATCGCGCATCTTGCTCCCCATTATTAGATGTTTTGCCCGTCTTCCTCACACAGTGTTATGTGTAATTTGTCGTTCGGTATTGGAGCGGCGGAAGCAGCTTTATTGCAAAGATTCCAAAAACATACGTTGATATTGAATATTGAGATGCAGCCCCGAGACCTGACAGCGCTGCATGTATCATGGAGGTAAAACGTATGAGGTCCCCTCCACACAGGGGTAGTAGTCCCAGCAGAACCCTGGTGCCCCGGACCTGCTGCCACTTTGGAAGACACTGGTATTATCCAAAAATCATAAAGATATGAAAAAGCTGCAGAGGCCAGTGAGGGTGTCAGCATTGCCCAGGCTTCTCCTTGGAGTTATATCCCAGGTACAGACTTTTTCTGCAATGAGACAAATTATGAGTGTACACTGGCAAGCTCAAAATATCTCCATAGGCCCCTGGGCACGATGGGGCCATGCGGATGACACAACTGGGCTGCTTTTTATGAGAAACTGCAGAAGAGAGATTCGGAAAGCAAAAGGCATATGCAGCAGCATTAGGGTGAGCCCCAAGAATCAACTCCATTGTGGCCCCAAGAATCAATTCCACCGGTGGGCCCCAAAAATCAACTCCACTGGTGGACCCCAAGAATCAACTCCACTGGTGGGCCCCAAGAATCAACTTCACTGGTGGACCCCAAGAATCAACTCCACTGGTGGGCTCCAAGAATCAACTCCACTGGTGGCCCCAAGAGTCAACTACACTAGTGGGCCCCGAGAATCAACTCTACTGGTGGTCCCCAAGAATCAACTCCATTGGTGGGCCCCGAGAATCAACTCCACTGGTAGGATCCAAGAATCAACTCTACTGGTGGGCCTCTATAATCAACTCCACTGTTGTCCCCAAGAGTCAACTACACTAGTGGGCCCCAAGAATCAACTCCACTGGTGGATCCCAAGAGTCAACTACACTGGTGGACCCCAAGAATCATCTCCACTGGTGGGCCCCAAGAATCAAGTACACTGGTGTACCCCAAGTATCATTTCCTCTGTTGGGCCCCAAGAATAACCTCCACTGGTGGAACCATGAATCAACTCCACTGGTGGGGCCCAAGAATCAACTCCAATGGTGGGGCCCAAGAATCAACTACACTGGTGGGGCCCAAAAATCACCTCCACTGGTGGCCCAAGAATCAACTCCACTGGTGGCCCCAAGAATAAATTTCACTGGTGGCCCCAAGAATCAACTCCACTGGTGGCCCCAAGAATCATCTCCACTGGTGACCCCAAGAATCATCTCCACTGGTGGGCCCCAAGAATCATCTCCACTGGTGGACTACAAGAATCATCTCCACTGGTGGGCCCCAAGAATCATCTCCACTGGTGGGCCCCAAGAATCATCTCCACTGGTGGGCCCCAAGAATCATCTCCACTGGTGGGCCCAAGAATCATCTCCACTGGTGGGCCCCAAGAATCAGCTCCACTGGTGGTCCCCAAGAATCATCTCCACTGGTGGGTTCCAGGCACCCCAGTCTAGCCCTGTATAATGGTTACCTATAACAAGAATCATGTGCCCCACTCCTAGTAGGCATACCATTGTTGAAATTTTTAAGTTGTGGTGACAATTTATTACATGTAGACTAGATAGATGAACACCAGATACGGTGTCTGTATTCTACCCAAGAAAAACAAATTATCAAGATGTCAATACGTGAAGCTGCAACGTTCCCGGATCATATGGAAATCCACAGTGTGGAAAATCCGCGCTGTACCTCACTGTGTGAACTAGAGCACTGAGTGCTAATTCAAATGCATGGGAATGAGCATGCACAAGGATGTAAATCTGGAAACAAATATGGAATCCGCGTCCAATTCCACATTAAAGGGATTTTCCAAGACTTTTAACCCCCTCCCCCCACTGTGCCAAAATAGAAAGGTACCCCGTACCTACCTCTCCAATCACCACCGTTCCAAAGCCCCGGTCTCTCACTGATGATGTCACGTACACGGATCCCATGATGCTGCAGCCAATCCCTGACCTCCGCTGCACATGCAGATTGGCTGCAGCATCATGTGACCTAAAAACATGACGTCATCAGTGATGATGGGAGAGGTAAGTATGCTATTTTGACACAGCGGGAGGTCATTTTGGTAAAAACCCATTGCGTGAACATAGCCTTATTGTGGGTGTCAGTCTTCACTGCAGTTCTGGCATTCTGTTCACGGACGGAGGACGTTTGCTGATCCACCTGGTATTAAGGCCAGGGTCACACCTTCCAGCATGTGACCGCACAAGTGACGTCAGTGACAATCTCGCGCTGCTGTTTCGCCTGTACTCGTCTGTCGGACCGTATGACCCCAGGATTTAAATAGTAAAATTCTTTCTATACGACCTGTGGCCGGTCCCCATGGAGGAACATGAGTCACAGAGCAAAATTCGAACATCCCCCTGGCTACTATGTGGATTTAGCTCTATGTTCAGGGGCGCAGCTATAGGGGGGCAGGTATAGCAGTCGCAAAGCCTAAGGCTATGTTCACACGGCGTAATTGCGGCGCGTACAGTACGGCTGCAATTGCTCCGGGTGCTTTGGGAGTCGCACTAATACGCACACAATCCGGCGGCACGGGGGGGGGGGGGGGGAGAGGTACCCCACCGGCCCCAAAGACATACATTACTCGCGGCGCAAATTCCCCACAAGTAATTTACATGTAACTTATCAATACGATCGTATTGTACGAGCGGGGAGAGGAGGCGTAATCCATAGTTCTCTATGAGAGCTATGGATTACCGTAATTTCACCGCGCATCTTGCCCGTATTAGAGCGCAAATACGGGGCGAAATGCGCGCCGAAATTACCCCGTGTGAACACAGCCTAAGAGGGCCCAAAGGAGCCATTGCCACAAGAGAAGACACCAGTATTTTAATGGTACATGGGAGGTGGGGGCCCTTTCAAACATTTTGCATTGGGGGCCAAGAGATTTAACAAAACAGACAATCCCCTCACCCAAATTGCAATAGAGGGCATCTGGAGGAGGAGGCAAGGTTGAAGCGAAGCCAATCTTCAGGCAATGAGGCAAGGTCATATAGCCAACGGGTAAAACGAATCCTTTTATTATAATCCATATACTACGATACATAGCTGCGTCTATGTGTCACCTTGCCGACGCGTTTCGGGCGGGATTTCTGTGGAGGCTTTTTCCACCCCTGGTTTGGCTGCGCATTATATTATTTGGGCTACGGCTCGGTTCACATCATGTTTATCTTTTCCTGATTATACTCTAAATTTATCTATAGGATTAAACGGCTTGATGTGTTCTTTTGACCTCCGTTTGGCCATATATGTCTGTATACCCCCAAAAATAGGAATACAGGACCTTTACTTAACAAAGGCATTTTCCACCCCTGGTTTGGCTACGGATTATATTATTTGGGCTATGGCTCGATTCACATCATGTTTATCTTGTCCTGACATATACTCAATCCATAGGATTAAATGGCCCAATGTGCTCTTTTGGCCTCTGTTTGGCCAAATATGTCTGTATACCACAAAAAAGGTATAGACAAGCGAAGGAGCCTGCGCTGCTCTATACAACAGCATTATTTTAAAAAAAATGCATACGTTTTTACAGTAGGACCCTGTGGGTGACGGAAGACACAACTTGGCATCCGTTTAACATATACGGCTAACTAAGCAAAAATGTGATGTGAACCGCGCCTAAACCCTTCCATCATGTTACTATATTGTCTATCGTAGGGTGCACATATTTTTGCAATCGTAGAGTCTGCGCTATAGTTAGGTTAAAAGGGAGCTCCGGAACTAATAAATGTTCATCAAAAAGGAAAAAAAAACACTGTGTAAATCCTCTCGTTCCAGCGCCGAACCTAGTCTCATCATACGTCAAAGCGTGTACGTTATATTATGTACCCTAAACGTATGCCAAGCGTGCACTATTTCCTATTGGCTGTCACTCATTTGTCCCTGCAATTTGAATGGGTGGGTTTGTTTATGACTGATAGAAACGTATATATTTACAACATAGGCACGTTGACATATATTTAAAAAAATCGTATATCGTAACATATGCATTTTATTTTTCAACTTGAAAAAATTGCAGCGTCCGCATTTTCCATCTGTTAAAATTAAACGCATTTTTGACGGAAAGTGTAAAATCGGACACTGTGTCAACGTACAGTGCACGTCCCTCCATCTATACGCGTCAATGCGCACAGTAACGCATACATTTTCCTTTCCGTCAGAACGGGTCCATTATCCGTTCAAAATAGCGCAGCGTGCCCTAAGCGGGGGCGTAGCTATAGAGGGTGCAGAGATAGCAGCCGCTACCGGGCCCTGCAGCCTGAGGGGGTCCAAAAGCCCTTCGAACACATAAGGAGACAGTAGCATTGTTAGTGGCACATGATACCTGGGGGGCCCTTTTCACTTTTTGCAACAGGGTCCAGAGGCTTCAAGTTACGCCTGTGGCACTAAACCTTACCTGCATCCCTCCTGGTCAAGTGGGATCCACTCCAAAAAATTAAAGGGGTTGTCTCATTACAAGGATTGCTGCTTTTTATGTTATAAATCTTGCAAAAACAAGCCATTAACAGTGTCCTACCTTTCCTAGATACCCCCGCATGTATGGGCTGCATCAGCTCCTCAGTTCACTATAGCTACAGACCTGTTCAGTCTTTCCTGATTGGCTGCCAGCACTGGTTGCTATATCTACATAACTGTTCCATATCTCCTGATAGGCTGCCAGAGATGGTGGCTCTAGCTACATACCTGTTCCATCCCTCCTGATAGGCTGCCAGTGCTGGTTGCTATAGCTACAGCCCTGTGTTATCTCTTCTCATAGGCTGCGAACACTGGTTTCTATAGCTACAGACCTGTGTGATCTCTGCTCAAGGCTGTGAACACTGGTTGCTATAGCTACAGACCTGTTCTATCTCTCCTGATAGGCTGCCAGCACTGTTTGCTATAGCTACAGACCTGTTTGATCTCTCCTGATAGGCTGCCAAAGCTGGTTGCTATAGCTACAGACCTGTTCTATCTCTCCTGATAGGCTGCCAGTGCTGGTTGCTATATCTACAGACCTGTGTTATCTCTTCTCATACGCTGCGAACACTGGTTTCTATAGCTACAGACCTGTGTGATCTCTTCTCATAGGCTGTGAACACTGGTTGCTATAGCTACAGACCTGTTTGATCTCTCCTGATAGGCTGTCAGCACTGGTTGCTATAGCTAAAGACCTGGCTTCTACTGCAGCCTAGTGGAAGCCAGTAAACACACCCCTGAATCCAAAATGAAACCAAGAAAACAGGACTGAGGTGAGAGGAATCAATGTAGTGAGACAACCTCTTTGACACATCCATTAATTTTTTTTCCCAACACTACGGACCTAAAATCCATGGTATGGAAAATCCACGCTGTAGTTCACACTGTCCGGAACGACCGATTCACGTGAACGACCCTCGGAATGCACGAGGATTCCAACGCGGAATCTGCATCAAATTCCTCCCTCCTGTTAAAAGTAAGCTCTGCAGAGCCCCATTCACTGACAGCAAGCAGAGATTTTGCAAACGGCGAGGAATATTATCAAATTGCCCTCTGGGGCTGTGGCGACAGCGAGACGTCACCTGCAATATTTTGAGGCTCTTCCCATTATGTGAGATCGCAGTGTAAGCCCGAAATCTATAGGTTACAGGTGAAGATCCAGCTCTGTGCAGCCTTAGGCCATGTTCACACGGCTTAAAATGGGCCGTATTTCGGTCCGTAATCACGCGCCGAAGTGCGCCAATTACGGGCTGAAAACGGCCCATTCATTACAGTAATTCACAGTTCTCATAGAGAACTATGGATTACGTCTCCTCCCCCCGCCAGGCAAAGCCGCCGGGCGGGGAGATAATTGACTTGTGATTTACTCGCGGCGTATACGCGCCGATAGCAATTACTTTATAGGGGCGGGCGACGTGCGGGCCCCCCCGCTCACTCCCCCGCTCCCGCCCCGCCCCCGTCCACACGGCGTAATTGCAGGACGAAATTACGTCCCGCAGTTCAGCCATGTGAACATAGCTTTAGGGTACACGGTGGATTTCAGAGATAGTGCCAAAATACGCCTAAAACAATGTTGAAGTATACGTCCAATAGACTGTGATGTAAAATATTTACCATCATTCAGACGACGCGTATTTTACGGTCGTAATTTTGCACACACCTGAAACTGACATGTCAATTCTTATAGACGCATATACGCCAAAAATCTGCCAGAAATCTGCAGATGCACCTCTTAATCACGTTGAAATTAAGCTCTGGCAAGGACGTAATTCCAACAACGGAACAAACGCGTTTTACGCCGCAATACATCATGTGAACTCCCCCTTAGGGTCTGTTCACACGGCGTAAATGCTGGGCGTACAGTACGCCTCGCAATTACGGCGGGTGTTTGGGAGTCACGCTGATTGGCGTGCACTCCCGCGCGGAAGCATGTCACTTATCTCCCTGCGCATACAATACGATCGTACGAGCGGGGAGAGGAGGCGTAATCCATAGTTCTCTATGAGAGCTATGGATTACCATAATTTCAGCGCACATCTCGCCCGTATAGAGCGCAAATAAACTGCAAAATGCGCGCCGCAATTACGCCATGCGAACATAGCCTTAGTGTAATGATTGAGCTTCTGGCCAGGAAAGGGTGCAGGCTGATTTGCACATATTTTGGGTGGCGCTCCTCTAGTAACGTGTGATACAGGACATATCCGTCTTCCTGTCACTTTGCAAAATCTCAGCCGGTAGAAGTAAATTGATCCGACTGTATGCACTGTGATGTTAAGGCGGCGACAGACAGCGCCTGTGTCTGCAGCTAAGCCAGGGGAGCCTTCCCCTTTAAATAGGCTTGAAACTCCAGGCGACATGCAGGAGGGGCTCATCTGCATCACTCCGCCCCCCTGCCGGTGAATGCAGCAAAGTGCGTTTCCCCTAAAATCCAGCGAGGGTGCAGGAGGGGGATCTGTCTTTGAGGCTTAGGATTTATTTACTTCTATTACAGGCTCAGCTAAATCATTGATTTTAAAATCAAAACAATCTGACGGCAATTTAAAGTCTCAACAGAGTCCACAGCGGCCGGCGTGAAACGCAAAAAGCCAACGCGAATTAGTTCACAGGGCAGAAAGAAGAAGGACTGGGCTAAGTTCACACAGCGCCTTTTTATGGTCACATGCGTTTGAAAAAAATGTAACATGTGAACCCGGCTTAAAGGGGTTGTCTCACTACAGGGATTGATTTTTATGTTAAATATCTTCCAAAACAAGTCACTTTGCAATATGTGACCATTAACGGCGTCCTACCTATTCCTAGATATCCCCTCTTGTTTGGCTGCATCAGCTCCTTAGGTCGCTTTAGCTACAGACCTGTTCAATCTCTCCTGATAGGCTGCCAGCGCTGGTCACTATAGCTACAGACCTGTTTGATCTCTCCTGATAGGCTGCCAGCACTGGTTGCTATAGCTACAGACCTGTTCAATCTCTCCTGATAGGCTGCCAGCACTGGTTGCTATAGCTACAGACCTGTTTGATCTCTCTTGATAGGCTGCCAGTGCTGGTCGCTATAGCTACAGACCTGGCTTCAACTGCAGCCTAGTAGAAGCCAGTAAGCGCGCCCCTGAATTCAATGAAACCAAGAAAACAGGACTGAGGTGAAAGCACTCAGTTTAGTGAGACAACCCCTTTAAGGAGACCGGGGCTCTGTGTTCACATGTTGCATTACTGCAAGTGGTTTTTTTATTGGAAGGTTTTTTTTGTTATTAAAGGGGTATTTCATATTTTCAAATAAAAAGCAAAAAAAAAAAAAAAAAAACTCAAAAAATGACGCCACGTTTATTCTTCAGGTGACCTTACAGCTAGTCGCAGGCTTTGGCGGTCTCACCCCAGATATACCACACGTGACTGCTGAGTGTTACATGGGCCCTGATCGGTGGAATCATCATCGGGCGAATAACGAGAGGGTTTAAGTGCCCGTTCACACGTCTTATTTGCCGACGGATTGGCGCCGTATTAAGCGCCGGATTTGCGCTTCAGTACGGCGCCAATCCGTCGGAGTCATTACGGTAATGCACTGCTCTCATAGAGAACAGTGGATTCCGACGCTCCTCCCCGCGCGGCGAATCCGCCGCGGTGGGAGAAAGTGACACGCACATTATTTACGGCGCGGACGCGCCGTAAACAATGCATTGTCTATGGGGCCGGGAGCGGCGCCCCCGCCGCGCTCCGCCCCCGTCCCGCCCCGTATTCACGGCGGATTTGTGCGCTCAATACCGCGCACAAATCCGCCGTGAATAAGCCGTGTGAACATAGAAGCAATGTATGAGCCCCGGCCAATATGCTTTACATACCCCACATCTAATATATAACCACAGCACTTAAATCTAATTATCAGACCAAAACAATGTGAGACCAATTTACCTACCAGTGTAGGAATGTGGGGACCCAGAAGCGCGCGCAGGATGCATTTAGAATCTGGGACAAACTGTCGCTTAAGGATGCTAAGGCGAGCCAGAGGCAATATATTATGTCTGTTCATGCCAGCTGTTATACTTTATGTACAAACGTCTCTCTAGGGTCCCATTGTATAAAACCACATGTATGTTGATAATTGCTTGAATTTTGTAACAGAATATGGGTAGCAGCGCAGCACGGTGGCTTCATGTTAACAGAGTGCAGCACGGTCAGTGGTTCTCAAGTGCAGCACGTGCTCAGTGTTAGCTCATGACAGCACGTGGCTCAGTGATTAGCACAGTGCAGCAGTGGTAGTGGTTAGCACAGTGAGCACGGTGGTCAGGGTACCAGTGCAGCACGGGGGTCAGTGGTTAAGCACAGTGCAGCACGGTGGTCGTGTGCACATGCAGCACGGGGGCTCAAATGGTTAAGCAATGGATCCAAGGGGCGCCGTGGAGCACATGCACCAGAGGGAAAGTGTTAGCCCAGGCCCCAATAGCTTATACTACCCCCATACTAATAATGAACCACAGCAGCTTACAATCTAATTATCAGACCAAAACAATGTGAGACCAATTTACCTACCAGTGTAGGAATGTGGGGGGAACCCCAGAGAGGCGCGCGCAGGTGCATTTTAGAATCTGGGACAAACTGTAGGTTAAGGATCTAAGGCGAGCAGATGGCAAATATATTATGTCTGTTCATGCCAGCTTTATACTTTATGTTACAAAGGATGCCGAAAAGTGGCAAACGTCTCCTCTAGGGTCCCATTGTAAAAATCACATGTATGTGAAATGCTGTGAATTTTTGTACAGAATATGGGTAGCACAGCGCAGCCCGGTGGCTCAGTGGTTAACAGAGTGCAGCACGGGTCAGTGGTTCTCAGTGCAGCACGGTGGCTCAGTGGTTAGCTCAGTGCAGCACGGTGGCTCAGTGGTTAGCACAGTGCATCATGGTGGCTCAGTGGTTAGCACAGTGCAGCATGGTGGCTCAGTGGTTAGCACAGTGCAGCACATTGGCTCAGTGGTTAGCACAGTGCAGCACGGTGGCTCAGTGGTCAGCACAGTGCAGCACGGGGGGCTCAGTGGTCAGCACAGTACAGCACGGGGGCTCAGTGGTTAGCACAGTGCAGCACGGTGGTTTAGTGGGTAGCACAGTGCAGCATGTGGCTCAGTGGTTAGCACAGTGCAGTCCGGGGATTCAGTGGTTAGCACAGTGCAGAACGATGCCTCAGTGGGTAGCACAGCACACTGACTTTGTTGTTAGCACAGTGCAGCCTGGTGGCTCAGTGATTAGCAGAGTGCAGTACAGTGGCTCAGTGGTTAGCATGGGGCTGTGCTATTTTCTCCTTAATTCCTAAGGGAACTTGTGATGGAGATTATGAACGAAATCTTTGCTGAAAGTGTGAACCAGGCCTAAATCTGTAGAATTTTTTAACATACTGTGGATTCAAAATTTTAACAAATGGAGGAAGCACGGTGCTGTGCTTTTTCAAGTTTAAAAAAAAAAAAAAAAAAAACTTATCCGTCACAGTATTTTTATTTTTTTTTCGGAATCTCCGTCGGGAATGACGGAAAAAATAGCGTAACAAGCTGCAGTATTTTCTCCCGCTAAACAACGGACACCTCGTTGGAAATAGGGTCCATCAGGCGGCGTGGCTGACCGGTGTGAAGCGGAGCCTAAGGCCTCGTTCAGACGGCTTATTCAAGCCGGAATTGCGAGCCGGATTGTGCTCGCAATTCTGGCTTGAATAAGGGGTTGGGGCGCACGTCCGCTGGCCCCATAGACTTACATTATCCACGGCGCGTATTGCGCCTGGATAATGTGCATGTCAGCGGATTACCGTAATTACTGCAACGGATTGGCGCCGTACTGCAGCGAAAATCCGGCGTGCTGTACGGTGCCAATCCGCGGTGAAATAAGCCGTGTGAACACGGCCTAAGGCTCTGTCTACACAGCTATGTTAAAATACCATCGAAAATCCGACGGTGCGGGCTTGCGCTAAAAACCACAGTCGGAATTCCCGCTGGTCGAGTACATTGACTGTATGGGAATCCACAGGAAGATGGAACATGTTCTATATTCCGGCAGAGGCCGGCGGCTTACAAATCTGACAGTAGAAAATCCGTGCTGTGTAGACTTTTCTATTGCGGTCTATGGGGCTCTGGTTGCACTGGTCATTGGTTACAGTCGGATTTTTGGATGTATTCTAAATATTGAATCCGACCAGAAACCAGAGCTGTGTCCCCTAAGTGCCCGTTCTTAACCCTGCGACGCAGGTCTCCGACGTAATTGGGAACCAAAGCTGAAATGTAACTACATGAGCCTCTTGCTGCGCTGTCGAGTGCCTTGTGTTTGCCATCTGATCCATGTTTCGGACCCAAACTCGCATCTAACAATGTGCAGTGTAATTTGCATTGCTTTCAATATAAACCCCGCATTGGTGTTCAGACGATACGTGTTTTACTTGCGTCTTTCTGATCCGTTCTAAGAATTGTCATGTCAATTCTTGATCCGAAAGACGCAGCAGACGCCCTATTTAAAACTATAGGGTGCGTTTCTGCTGCAGCAAAAAATGCATCCAAACACACACCTGCATTTTAGATGCGATTTATGCAGCACTTTTGAATGCGTTTTTCGGATCTAAAAAACGGATCCAACACTCCGTGTGAACATCCCCTAACATAGCTTAGGCGATGTTACACGGCTTATTTTGGGATGGATTTGGTCCCGTATTCCGCGCCGTACTGTGCGAAATACGGGCTGAAATCCGTCCCAGTCATTACGGTAATCCACAGTTCTCATCGACACGCACATTATCCTGGCGGGATACGCGCTGTGGATAATGGATATCTATGGGGCC
Source organism: Phyllomedusa bahiana (assembly GCA_025379985.1). NCBI lineage: Eukaryota > Metazoa > Chordata > Amphibia > Anura > Hylidae > Phyllomedusa > Phyllomedusa bahiana. The sequence goes on along the minus strand of JAODAL010000467.1, from coordinate 120,739 downwards.
GGCGAGCTGCCGGCCCCCTTCTGCACAGCACCCGGCGTAATTGCGGGCGAAATCCGTCCCTGCAATTACGCCGGCAATAAGTCGTGTGAACATAGCCTAAAAATTTAACTAAGAAACACAAAGCCCATAGGATTCATGCCTACCCCTACATTATGGCTATGCTTTGTATGGAACTATAGTTGGGCACCCACAGGGGAGGGCTTTACTAAATGGGTATGTACACACGGTGTGTTGGATCCGTTTTGGATCCGAAAAACGCATCCAGCTGCGTGTTTGGATGCGTTTTGGCTGCAGCAGGATCGTACCCTATAGTTTTAAATAGGGCGTCTCCTGCATCTTTCAGATTAAGAATTGACCTGACAATTCTTTGAACGGATCCAAAAGACACAAGTACACCCGCATGGGCAATCTCTCGTCTGAACGCCAATCCGTGTTTTACATTGAAGGCAATGCAAAATCACACAGCTCATTGTTAGATGTGTGTTTGGGTATGTTCACACAATGTGCTGCGGCGCGTAAAGTGCGCGCCGCAGTACATCGTGTCTTTCGGGGGCTTGCGCTATTACGCGCGTACTATCGCGGCGCATGGGGCGGCCCCATTGACATTCATTACTTGCGGCGCATATTCGCCGCAAATAATTGACATGTCACTTATCTCCCCGTGCGTACAGTACGATCGTATTGTACGAGCGGGGAGAAGAGGCGTAATCCATAATTCTCTATGAGAGCTATGGATTACCGTAATTTCGCCGCGCATCTCTCCTGTATTAGAGCGCAAATACGCCGAAATTACCCCGTGTGAACATAGCCTTTGGGTCTATTTAGGGTCTGAAACACAGATCCAAACACGCATCTAAAAACGGATCCAAAATCGGATCCAACCCGCCGTGTGAACATCCCCTACCTCAAAGCAAGGACTGGGACAAGGTATTCCGGTGCCTTAGGCAAATGAGGGATATGGCGCCCCCTCAATGCAAAATTCAGCCCACTTCTTACCTCCTCGCGCCCCCTAAGCGGTCACCTACCTGGCACTGCCTCAGAGCAGCACGGCATCATCAGGCTCTTGCGGCACGCTTTGGCGGCACACCCCATGACACCTCCAACTTTTCTTGTTTTGTAAACTTTTGCAACTATGATTACACATGTTCCCACTTTCTCCCTCTTCTTGTTACATTGTTGCGTATTTGTGTTACATTGTATCACAGTCACTTCCCAGTCCTATGTGTTTGCTGGTTGCCTAACTCCTCACCCCACAAGGGGTTAAAGCCCTTGCCGCGCCGCCCCCCCCCCTTCAGACACCGGCATGGGACTAGTAAACAGACACCTCCCTTTTTGCATAGAGAAGACCCAGCTCCCACCGCTATAGGCTTCTCTCCCGGGGGCTCCTCCCCTCCCTTTGCATCTCATTAGCATACATTAGTGGCAGGGCAGGTGCAGAGGGAGGCAGAGAGAAGACGGCAGCATAGGAAGGCACTTGTACACCATGGCTGTTGGACACACGCTATTACATGGCAGCTTTGTCCTGGGGATCGTACTGCTCAGCTCTGCAGGGACAGGTAGGAATGCAATGATTCTGTCTCGGATACGAGGGTTTGGGGGCTACGTGCAACCTGGGGCCGGCGGACGAGGGGTTAAAGCCACATCTTGTCTCCTTTTCCGTGCACGCGAGTCCTGGGTTAAGCTACCAGGTCAAGGTGTGCGGCAGGTGACCCTGGCAGGTGCGGAGTTAGTGGCGGGGGTCGCCGCGTCTGATCGGAGGTCTTTGGAAGGTAACACATAGGGCATTTGCAGAGCCGATCAGGGCTTGTTTTCTATGTGCTCTAGCTGCAGCCGGTTTTAAACAAAGAGATGTGTGTTTAAGGGGCAGAATCATTTGCCGAATGCTGTTCCCCCTTCCTCTCATCCTTTTCCCCATTTTTCTGTTCTTCTATCCATACCCCCCCCACCCCACCTCCTATGAGTGTGATGGATGCTGCAGCAAAGAAAGGGTTAACCCTTGTGGTCCAAGAGAGCAAGCTCGGCCGCTCTGTGCCCTTGTCATCCGCCCCGGTGCCAAAGCCAGCAGGAGAGATTCCACCCAATTGTCCGCATTGTCCATTCAGGAAGACTGGCAGTGGTACCCACGGCGCGGGGATTACACACAGTCCTATGTCCATTGATGCCGCCTGGGTGTTTGTGTCACTCCGAGACTGCAGATGACTCTATGAAATGTGTCAGAGGAGTCCAGATTGATGATGGGGAGCCCGGCCTCTGACACTGTGATCTGCTGGGAGGTCGCTGGTGTCTGCTGTGACTTGTAGTCCCACCCTGCAGTTTAGTTCAGCTACTTTTTAACACCTACTTCTCCCTCTGACTTTTTACTTCTCACCTCTCTAGTGGGGTTTTTTGGTATTTTTTTGACTCCTCTAAAGTCGAAAAGGTCATTTTACTTCCCGTTTTGTTCTTTTCTGGGAGATCAAGACATGGATATAATAACACTAATAATATTCCAGCCTTACGGGAGGATATAATTAACCACAGCGGGAACCGGACAGGAAATGATATTTACATTTTTTTTATTTAAATTTATTTTTTTCTGACCTGACGAATAGTCAAGAAGTAATAATAAATAGTAAATAATTTGGTGACAGAATTACCAACAGCAGGGGGCAAAAATCTCAAATATTGTCTTTTTATTGTACTTTAAGCTTCCTGCTGCTTTTTTTTTTCTTTGCTTGCACATTGCTGGCTTTTTAGTATATTTTATTTGTGGGTTTTTTTTTTTTACGCATTTTTATTGCACTTTTATTTTTACGCGCTTGCAGATAATTTTCGTTTTTACTTGTATATTTCTAAATTTTTTCCGAATATTTTTTGTTGCTTTTTTTATTGTATATTTTTATGCTAATTACTGTTGCAGCCTTTTTACCTTGATTGCATTTTGTTTTATACTTTGCTATTTTTTTTGCTGCATGTTTTATTTGTTCAAAACCTTAGCAGCCTCTTTACTCTTCCTGCTAATTTTTTTTTGATTTGCTCATTATTTTTATTTTATTGTATGTTTTATATGCTGTTTATTTTTGCAGCATTTAGAACTTTACGGCAGATTATTTTTACTTTGCTCATTATTATTTGCTGCGTTTTTATTTTATTGTAATGTTTTATATGCTCTTTATTTTTGCACGATTTATAACTTTATGCAGATTTTTTTACTTTGCTAATTATTTTGCTGCGTTTTTATTTGATGGTGGATTTTATAGGCTCTATATTCTTGCAGCATTTTTACTCTCATTGCATTTTTTTTTTTTTTTACTTGGCTAATTTTTTGCTGCAAGTTTTGCATTTTATGCAGTTATTACATTCCATTATTTTTTTTTTTTTTTTTTTTTTACGAATTTTTGCTCTGTTTTTTCCATTTATGTCCATTTCTGGTCTCGTTAATGGCAGCGTTCACACAGGTCCACCGGATACTCTTCCACTCGTCCTATATTTTGCAGCACCTTATCACATGGATCGCTGCATTAATCGTGGGAAATCTGATGGCTCAAGCACCTGACATCACTGAGCGGAGTGGCCTGCTTGTGTCAGTGCTAATATGCCCCTGTGGTTATTAGAAATGCCTTGTGCTTCCTCCTCCGTTTTTGTTGTGTGCTGACCAGTTCTTCAGTAGGGGGCAGTGTGGTTGGCGAGGTCCTCCACATACCGCAGGGACCTTGTGAGATTAAAAACACAATCCTGGGAGTTTGCAAACACGTTTCTGCAATGTATGTCCATTGCAGAGGGTTAGGGGAGTATGTCCGCACCAGCGGCTCATCCATCAGGGGAGTCCCTTTAAGCCTCCCAGTCATGATCCTATCTGGGACTGTTGCTATGAATGTTCTCTACTGTGTAAATAGGAAGCTCTGATTCTTTATGAATGGTTCCAGGAGAGCGGGGCTGCTGCCAAATGTTATAGCTCCCTGCAAAATGAACATTTGCAGCACTGTAGTTTCAGTGTCTGGAAAGTCGTCTGTTTCTGACTGCTGAGAGTATGTGGGGTGGGGGTATATGATGACATTGATGGGTCTTCCGGAATGATTATTCTTCTATATTTATCACATCTGGGAATAATAATTGTATAAATATCCCATTCCAATACAGAGATCAGTGGCGGTCATAGGCGCTGCTGATCTCCTCATATAGAAGCACAGAGCACTATTGCTGATGTGAAGCTCTAGATCGTTAAAAAGAGGTTCTTCAGCAGCTTTAAGGTTTATAGTTCTGCTCTTGTAGAATGCCATTGCACGCGCCCCAAGCTGCGGAACCTCATTGCACGCGCCCCAATTTCTGCAACCTCATTGCACTGCCCCAGATGCGCGGGAACCTCATTGCAAAGTGCCCCAATCTGCGGAACCTCATTGAAACCGCCCCAAACCGCGAAGCTCTAGATCTTAAAGAGGCCCCAGAAGTTTGCTCGTAGAATCCATTGTACGCGCCTCAGATGCTGCGGAACCTCATTGCACGCGCCCCAGATGCTGCGGAACCTCATTGCACGCGCCCCAGATGCTGCGGAACCTCACTGCTCGCGCCCCAGCTGCTGCTGAACGTCACTGCACGCGCCCCAGATGCTGCGGAACCTCACTGCACGCGCCCCAGATGCCGCGGAACCTCACTGCACGCGCCCCAGATGCCGCGGAACCTCACTGCACGCGCCCCAGATGCCGCGGAACCTCACTGCACGCGCCCCAGATGCCGCGCAACCTCACTGCACGCGCCCCAGATGCCGCGCAACCTCACTGCACGCGCCCCAGATGCCGCGCAACCTCACTGCACGCGCCCCAGATGCCGCGCAACCTCACTGCACGCGCCTCAGATGCTGATGAAAAGGGTGGTTGTATATGAATCATAAAGAGTTTCTTCAGCAGCTGCAGTTTATATCATAAGGATACTAGAAGATGGGTCAGAAGTCCGTGACTTGTGCACAGATGCTCAACCTGCGGCCTTGTGCTTTTCTGGGTCCCCAAACTCCTCGGTGACTGTCTGAAGCTGGCACTGGGTATCTAGGGAGATATGCATGTGGCATACGGATTCCACTCCTTGGGGCTGTGGCTGGAGGAGAGTGGAGGTAGTAGTCCGCTGTATAAAGCCACTACTATACTGCAATCTTTGGCTGCAGGTTATCATATAATCTATTGAGAGTTAGTCTTGCCTCCTCACAGGCTGCTCTGTCACTTCGCCATGCTTTACACTGCAGTTTTGATTGCTCAGATAAGTCTGTATGCAGGAGAGCAGAACAAATTTACCAAGATACTGGTGCCTGTATGGGGAGATCAAATACCCTGATGATTTCAGAAAGCTGTACAGCAGAAGATGTGATTGTCCGCATAACGTGCTCTCTCCTTCCAGTGAATATAGGTCCTCAAGTTTTCTGTTGCTTGGAAAGCTGGGTGGACAACCAATATCAGGTAGCTGTTATGGTTATGCAGGGCACAAGACCTGTCTCGACTGAACCCCCAATCCCTATGGAAAGAGCGCATCAGCTTCATTCCCTGCCTAATGATTGGGCAGTGTTATATGGCACGCTATAGGGAGGCATACATAGACGGTCACCCAGCTTTCCCGGATCCTTGCCTGCTCCTCAGCTACTGCAATTTAAATGTATAACTTGGCAGATATGCTGATCTGGAGTCTGGGCAAGCTGGGTGGACAACCACTGTCAGTCTGGTTAGGTAGGAGGCAAAACCTGTCTCTCCTGCACCTGATGCATGAACCCTCCAATAGCCCAATTCTATGGGAAGCTTTGGCTTGATCCCCCTAGCATTTGGCAGTGTACCACTATGCGATATGCTATGGAGGGGCGAGGATGAAAGATACTGCACAAGGCATCTTGCTAAGGCCTGATGGGCACACAGTTTTCTGAGACCCCTTCTTATTCCTCAACTTCTGCAATATAGCTGTATAACTGGACGGATGTGCTATGCTAGAGCCTGGGAAAGCTGGGTGATCATACTGCATAATAGTATATGTGTCAGTAACCAGGCTTTCCTTATAGTGGGACTGGGGTGCCTAGGGGCCCACCGGTGGAGCGGATTCCTGGGGTCCTGCTGGTGGAGTTGAATCCTGGTGCCCACTGGTGGATTTGATTCTTGGGGCCCATGGGTGGAGCTGAATCCTGGGGGCCCCAATGGTGGAGTTGATACCTGGGGGGTCTGCCGGGGGAGCTGATTTATGGGGGGGGGTCCTCTGGTGAAGTTGATTCTGGGGGGGTGGGGGATGATCCCCCGGTGGAGTTGATTCTTGGGGCCCATGGGTGGAGTTGAATCCTGGTGGCTCCACCGGCGGCGTTGATTCTGGGGCCCCATTCTACAGCTCCAGTGCACGTCTCTTACTTTCTGCCTCTCTCTCCCTGAAAAACAGCCCCAGAGCTTCCATGCCCAGGGTCCCCCCATAGGTCTCCTCCGCTCCCCTGTGGGTCCGCCTGAGCCTGTGACTGTCTCGCCTCCGGTTTGTAAAATCCACCCCTGCTGACGTCACGTTTTGAGGTGAAAGGTAACGTCTTCAGAATTCGGATAATGCAGTCCTAACGCTGCGGTGGGAAAGTCTTGTATGAATGCTGCGGAGCGAGGCAGGAGCGCGGCGTGCACTACTGGTCGTGTTACTTTCCTGTCATCAACGGAGAAAACTTGTTGACAAGTTAAATACAAGTTGCTTGAACTCCCGCAGAGCTGCCCGCAAGACGCCGGCGCGTAGAACAAATATAGTAAAAATCTGCTGGATGTGCGTGTACAAGATAAAATCCAAATAATCCAGTATAGCCAGGACTAGAGGAGCTGAACCAACACAGGGTGGGAATATAGGTTCCATATTATATCCTCCAGAATCTCCAAAGGGACATTAAAGGGAACCTTGCGCCTGCTATCAGGCAGAGGGATATAGAGCTGGAGGAGCGGAGTAGATGGATCTAGAGTTTTATAGGAAAAAAATTCTATCAAATTGATAATTTTTTTCATTTAAATCTGTTTAGTCTGGGTTAAGGAGTCCAGTAGGTGGTCCTTGCACTGATTGACAGCTATCTTTGTATACACCAGTGGTCTGCAAAGTGCGGCCCTCCAGCTGTTGGGAAACTACAACTCCCGTCATTCCCACTGTTATAGATTATATAAATGCATGATAGGAGTTGTAGTTTCCCAACAGCTGGAGGGCTGCAGTTTGAGGATGCCTGGTGTAACCCATTTTTTCTGCAACGTGCGGCTCTCCAGCTGTTGGGAAACTACAACTCCCATCATGCCCACTGTTAGAGAGTATATAAATGCATGATAGGAGTTGTAGTTTCCCAACAGCTGGAGGGCTGCAGTTTGAGGATGCCTGGTGTAACCCATTGGTCTGCAACGTGCGGCTCTCCAGCTGTTGGGAAACTACAACTCCCATCATGCCCACTGTTAGAGATTATATAAATGCATGATGGGAGTTGTAGTTAGTGCAGCTCGCCAGCTGTTGGGAAACTACAACTCCCATCATGCCCACTGTTAGAGATTATATAAATGCATGATAGGAGTTGTAGTTTCCCAACAGCTGGAGGGCTGCAGTTTGAGGATGCCTGGTGTAACCCATTGGTCTGCAACGTGCGGCTCTCCAACTGTTGGGAAACTACAACTCCTATCATGCCCACTGATATAGATTATATTAATCCATGATGGGAGTTGTAGTTAGTGGGGCTCTCCAGCTGCTAACTATAACTCCCATCATGGATTAATATAATCTATATCAGTGGGCATGATGGGAGTTGTAGTTTCCCAACAGCTGGAGAGCCGCACTTTGCAGACCACTGGTATACACACTGTTATAGAAGGCTGTTGTTCACTGACTAGGACCGCCCACTGGACTCCTTAATCCTGAACAAGGAGACTTTTAACTGAATAAATTACAATTTACACTAATTTATATTCCCCCTAAAAAAAAAAAAAAAACTATATATCAATCTGCTCAACTCCTCCTGCAAATCAGAGAGCCCATTAATGTTCCCTTTAAAGGGGCGTTCTCATCAAAGACAGTAGTGGCATAGCGATAGGATATACCATAAATGTCTGATCGGTATGGGTCCCACTTCTGAGACCTACATTTATCTCCCCAATAGTCTCCATGGAGACCGAGAGGAGATTTGCGCATGCGCAATATTCTACATGTCTTTTATGCAAGTTTTCATAGAACGGAACGGAGATTACTGCGCAAGCGCGACCTTCATTTTGTTCTGCATGGAGACTTTCGGGAGATAAATGTAGGTCCTATCGGACATTTTTGGCAGAGCCTATTGATATGCAGATGGGAATACCCCTCTAATTAGGAGTAGTTGGGATGTACCAGGGACACGTTATAACGATCACATCTACATGATATGTTATAACTGTCCAGTAATCCAGGAAATCAGGTAATCCATTTTAGTGGTGCCAGTTTAACGGAATTTTACATATATACCAAGTAGTCTGCCTGGGTGTCCCCATTGGCCTAAGTCTCCAATAGTTATGGGCACATACTAACCTGGAGCATTACTCCAACCCTCCAATTCATCGCTGCCCTGCCAGATTATCAAGTCTTCTGCTAATCGGGCACAGGATTTAAAAAATTTTTTGCATTTAGGATATCCAAGCCATCAGGTAACAGAATATTAATATTACATCTGTGCCTCTGCTCCAAATTTGGTCAAAAATGGCAGAAAATTAGCGTAGCATGCAGCACTCATTTTTTTCTGTTAAAATGATGGAAATTGGACTGACTCATTATAGTGAATGGGGGTCATGTAATTGATACCTCCAAATGGAATCTCCGTTGAATACCCTAAAGGGGTATTCTAAGTTTATAAAGGGATTTCGTATCACTAGGATATGCCAGCACTTCATGTTTGTTTGGGACCCATTGCATTAGACCCCATTCAAGTGTTTAGGGAAACAATATGGAGAGGTCCCAGCAATTCAGCACTCTTCTCTGATTTGGTGGGAATGCAACCTGTAGGGCCCCCACTCTGCACCACAGTCCCCTCGGCGGAGCTGCAGCCGGCTCCATTTAACAGTGTAGGGAAACGCAATGAGGAGGCTGCAGCCAATGCAACTCCATTCTCAGGTTTGATGAGGATCCAACCTGTAGGACCCCAACTCCGCACCACAGCCCCCTAAGCGGGCTGCAGCCGACTCCATTCAATGCAGTGAAGAGGCCGCAGCAGTGCAGCTCCATTCCTGGGTTTGATGGGGGTCCTAAAGGTCAGACGCTTGTCTATCATCTCTATGAATAGGTCATCACTTTATGAGGTGAGAATACCCCTTTAAGTTTGGTGAACCCTATTACTGGAACAGGGTCATGCACAAGCTGCAAGTACCTAACTTATGTTATGACCTTCACATTTTCTTCCATAGACGGGGTATAGGTGCCTTCATACTGTCCATGGAGTGATAAACACAGGCTGCCAAAAACAGCCCATGTCTGCAGATGGGATATCGGAGAATGTTGTCCCAGGTGTCATGCAGGTCACACATAGAGAAGTGTCCGCTGAGGTCTCTGTCGTGTAGCGTCCCCCGTACACGCCTTCTACATACCATTACTATTCGTCGTCCCTTCCTGAAGACCTGGATGAGACGGCACAAGCTGCATCTGTCCTCAGCCAGTTCTTCTACTGTAGTCAACCCCCTGCATTCCTATACTGTGCTGGAGATGGTCCTATTCCGCCTGATGAGCTGGAGGGTTTTGGTAACTCCCTTTTTTTTAATGCCCTGATGAGATCAAGAAGGGGGTCCCATTTTTCACGGTCATAACGCAAAGCACTTGGCATCTAAAAAAAAAAAAAAAAATTCCACTAGAACCCATTTATAAGCACATCATATTTGGTTTTCTCCAAAGCTGCTCTAGATGTGGATCACAACCTGGTCATAGCACAGCATAGGTGGTACAGAGGTAATAGTTGCACCCTGGTCCTGGTGGTTGTAGGAGCCATAAGACCCTTCTGCCACTAAAGAAGACCTGAAGCCTCCAGGTCTCTGTGCAAAATGTATCATGTACTATTTATAACTGTGATGTCTTCTTTGGTGGCAGAGTGGTCTTAAAGGGGTTTTGCCATGATCTCATTTCATACCTCCTGTATCCAGCTCTTCAGCTCTGTGTGCTCAGAAGGGGGTGTGTGTGATTTGTTTGACTTGCCAATCATGTGACCCAGCAGGATGACATCACCAGGCCTTTCTTCTCTAGTGAAAGAAAGGTCTTTATGTATAGAATTGTAAGTAGCTACAATGTAGCTCAGAGGTAACATTGTTGCTTTACAGCACAAGGGTCCTTGGTTCAAATCCCTGTAGAAACTTAACCTGTGGATTTTTTTTTCCTCTTTATCAATGCACAGACCTCATTGAGGGTTCTTTCTTTTTATTTGAACTGTTTGTCTTATTACAAACTAGTCCAAAGGACGGGAGTAGAGTGACAGCACCCGGGGTTTGAACACTCAGTAGCTGCCTGAGAGGTGATGTCTGAGCATGTGTGACCAGGACTGAGGAGCTCTCATCCCTGGTCGTATCCCCTGGAGATGAGCTGTAAACAATGGATCACTAAAGGAGCAGCTAAGACAAAAACGGTGCAGAATTTTTAATAATGATGAATGAGGAAAATGTTTATTATTTCATTTACAAACTTCCCACATCAAATGGCCAGGTTGTGAACCACATCTATAGCCGTTCTGGAGGAAACCATATATGATGTGGTTATTAACTGCACATGATCCATTTTGTAGAGAAACCCAGAGGTTTGAAGTCTTCTTTGCTGATAGTGGGGTCTTGGGGCTCCTCCAGCCACCAAGACTAGGGTGCGACCTGTGTGCTATGCCATGGCCAGGTTGTGAATAACATCTAGAGCAGTTCTAGAGGAAACAATATATGATGTGGTTATTAACTGCACGTGATCCAGTTTGTACAGAGGCTTTGAGTCTTCTTTAGTGGCAGAGGGGTCTTAGGGCTCCTCCAGGACCAGGGTGTGACTGGTACCTCTGTACTTCCTGTGCTATGTCAGGGCCAGGTTGTGACCCATATCTAGAGCAGCTTTGGAGAAAATCACGTATAATGTGGCTGTGACGCTCATAGTGGCAAATAGCGGTCTAGATCTCCCTTCGCCTAAATACCCCTAAAATTAAAAGGGGCACAATCGATATAATCTGGGGCATACATTTAGATTTCAAGGGTCATGATGTGTGGAAGGGTCCGTCTACTCCAACAGAGCGTGCTCCGAGAAGATGACAATGATTTAGTCTAGGACCTGTCAGCATCTTGGTTTTTCCCAGCATGCCCTGCAACACGTTCTCGAAGGCCACCGTTCAGAATTGTCATTTTTTTTCCCCCCCCATCATTTCCATCATCCTCTCACATAAGGGGGTGTTTTCTCTCCTCGTGTAATGAGAACATTAATATGCAGTTTTGCCCTTGCTTTGCCACCCTCATAAAATTATTAAAAAAGGTTTATGGTGATATATAAAATGTGAGCAGAAAATAGTTATTAAAGGATTTATTAACATAATCCCCGGCATATGTTGTAACCTGGCCCCCGGGACCTGACATGTCAGGGCTACTGCTCTGCTGGATGAGGAATAATTGAAGGTAGTCCGTCACTTAAGAGAGTCTGCCTTGTTGGGCCCACAAATGGGACTCTCTATGTGCCAAATATTAGATGAGCCCTCCCAGCCAGTTTTATGAGCTTTGAAATTTTATATATATATATATATAATATATATATATATATAATATATATATATATATATATATATATATATATATATATATATGTGTAAATATCTATAGATCTAAGGGTATGTTCACACAGCTTATTTTGGGACGGATTTCGCGCCGTACTGCGCTTAATACGTGGGGAAATGTGCCCCATAATTACGATTATCCATAGCTCTCATAGAGAACTATGGATTACGCCTTCTCTCCCCGCTCGGACAATACGATTGTATTGTACTTGCCTGGAGATAAGTGACATGTCAATTACTTGTGGCGAATACGCGCCGCGAGTAATGAATGTCTATGGGGCAGACGGGCTGCCGCCCCCACCCCAACCCCCGCACCTCGGAAGTCCGCGCCGATCAGCGCGACTCCCAAAACAGGCCGTACTGTACGCGCCGCAATTACGCCGTGTGAACATACTCTAAGGCTGTATGTATGTGTGTGTGTGTGTGTGTGTGTTGGTATATATATATAATATAATATATATATATATATATATATATTATACATATACATACATGTAGCCTAGATCTATAGATATGCACATACATGAAATTCGCCCCAAAATAAGCTGTGTGAACATACCCTTAGATCTATAGATATTTATATATGTACATACACATAGCCTTGGATCTATAGATATGCATATATGTATGTGTGTGTATGTGTGTATATATATATATATATATATATATATATATATATATATATATATACTATATATATATATATATATATATATATATATATACATACACACACTTGCAATACTCACGTCTTCACCCCTTAGACCCAATAACGTTATCATAATAGTCCACCTGAGTCAGTGAGAAGACTCCTAGGGGTAAATCTTATTAAAATATGCCCCCTCCCACCAGAAGCATCAGCAGCACCAGGGCCAAGTAGACTTGGTCTATGGTGCAGGGTGCAGGTGACACCAGGCCTACTTTGACGCCCACATACATCCCAAGCAGAACCACATAGGGTGTGTCAGGGGTAGTTTAATTTAACTCATTGACCCAAGGGCAACTTTTCAGCATCTAGGTGTTTATTTTTGCATATGTACCGTAGACCAGGATTGGCATGGGTGTAGTGGGCCCTGGTACTGCTGCTGGTTCTGGTGGGAGGGTGCAACTATTGATAGACCTCACCCCCTAGGAGTCCTCTCATTCAGATGGACTACCGTGATAACCTTAGTGGTCTAAGGGTGAAGATGTGTATGTGTTTTAGATAAGTCTAAAACATGGGGCATTATGTATGAAAACTGTCTAGCTGTAAGACTTTGTTGCCCATGGCGACCAATCAGAGCCCATGGCGACCAATCAGAGTTCAGCTTTCATTTTTTTCAGAGCACCATATGAAATGAAAGCTGAGCTCTGATTGGTTGATATTGGCTCTAAATGGTTGTTATGGGCAACAGACAGCCTTACTTTAAGGCCTCGTTCACACGGCTTATTTCGCCGCGTATTTGCCGACGGATTGACGATCGTCAATCCGTCGGCAAATCAGTCAGAAATAAGTCACAGCCTATTTTCTATTGATTTCAATAGAAAATACGGCTCGTCGTCATCACACGACGCGTAGTTTCCGTTCCGGATTGCCGCCGCGGATTGACGACGGCAAATCCGGACGGAAAAACAATTCACATGTCAATTATTTACGGACGGATTCACCACCTACAATGATTGGAGATGGTGAATTCGTCGGGAAATCAGTTACAAATACGTGCCAGACTTAGTGACACTTATTTGCAACTGATTTTCAACTGATTTCAGAACGTATTTACGATCGGCAATCCGTTGTAAATACGTTCTGAAATAAGCCGTGTGAACGAGGCCTAAGGGTATGTTCACACAACAGATTTTTCCAGTCAAAATAACCCAGCGTGTTTTCCCTGGCAACACCTTGGATTCCTGATGGGGATTTTTTGTTTCAAAGAGGTGGTACTCGCCTCTTATTCGGATGCGGGGTGGTCCCGAATCAAATGGGGTAACTTGCATCACTCCTGCCGAATCCAAAAAGCAGGACTGGGACAAGGGATTCTGGTACCCTAGTCAAATAAAGCATATAGCGCCTCCACACAATGGAAAATTCAGCCCACTCCAGCCCTCCTTGCACCCACTTCCTGGCTGGGATGGCGCCCTCAGTGGTCACCTACCTTCGCCTGCCCGTCGCCCCAGTCCTGCCAATGACAATCTGGTCAAGAATAAACATACCCATCTCTCTTTTTTTTTTTTTTTTTTTTTTCCACCTCCCACATCATGGATTGGAAATCTGCGTTGTGGAAAATGCGCACTGTGTGAACTAGAGCGAGGACTGGCCATTCTAATGAACGGCTGTCGGACCCTATGAGGATTTTATATGGGGAATCATTACCCTTTAGACTGTTTTGATACATGAGGCCCAATGTGTTTTGCTATGATGTTCATTTTTTTTTTTTTTTTTTTTAAAAAAATTGCCGCCTACAATTTGGTCGCGAACCCTCACAATTAGGCATAGAAAGGAAAAGGGTTTTGATTCACTACCCCGGCACCCTGCGAAAAACCTGCGTACTCCGATTTTAAAACCACTTTCATTATATCAACAACATGCATTTACATTGTACCTAGCAATTACACATTGTTCAGCTCGCCGACTTCAAAGGCTCTTGCTTAATGTCGGATTTCAGTGCCGCGGTTTACAGGACCCTCTGGCAAATAAGGGGAGATTGCACATTACTACCACTCCGCTCCGAAAGCAAAGATACCAGCAATTATAGTGCTATAATTACAATAACACAGCCATAGAGGACTAAGTGGGGCACCGGAGGGTGAGGGGTGTGCTTGGGTATCGGAAGGATCTTTTGCTGGCAGTAGCGTAGCTACAGCTTTTGCCGCCTGGTGGGGGAGGGGGCTCCGGGGTTCAAAGGGAGAGGGCCCGATGGGCAGGTGGTGCGCCCTCTGCTGCTCTGGCAGAGAGGATGGTTTCTGGCCCTTGTCTTTATTTTGTTGGCATGAGCTTGATGCCCAAAAAGATACACCGTCCTTTGAAATTCCCCACCTAGGACGAACCTAGGTGAATGTGCTCCATGGGCAGGAAGTAATGTCTTTTTTTGTACACTGTTCTGCTATATATTACTATTGCTGAACAGTGTACAGATAGTGGTCCCAATGTGGTCAAGTATCTGAGGGGGATAAAAGATCAAGTAAAAATACATTTTAAAAATTGAAAAAAGTTCCACTGAAACTACACCTCGGCCTGCAAAACAAGCCCACCCTTGGGTCCATAGGTTGAAAAATATTGTGCCCGGTAGTGGTCAAGTACCCTAAGGGACTAAGAGTGACATGTGTGTATGGGGCTGCACCAGTATTTTGGGGTCCTTTCAGCCCAAAACCTGTCGCAGCCCTATTCTCTAGAATTATAATCAAGTGCAGTTGAAAATTCGGCATATTATCGGGCGCCCATGACACTTTGTAATGCGCCTGAGATGTGGGGGCGTTCTGGAGGCGTGGCACCACAACCGTATGACTCTACACATTTATGACTGGAGGACGACAAAACCAGGCACATCACTGATGGAACAGGTAGAACAAGTTAAAAGTGCTTTGCCTGAGTTGGCGTTTTGGTAGAAAGCGGCAAATCTATGACTCGCAGTAGAACAGGTGCATAAATGCACGCGCATTCTACGCTGATAATGCGCGCAATAACATGGACTTCGGTGACCTCATATGGTGCAGTCAATAGGACCCCTGAGAAGAAAAAAAAAAAAAAAAAAGACCCATATGGCGATGTAGACGCAAAAATGAAAAAGTTACGGGTCTTGGAAGGAGCAGAGGAAAAAAATATCATGACCTCAGTTTGCCAACCCAAAAAAACCTAAAATTCTTCTGATTCCTATGGCCTATCTACAAGATCCTGGTGCCAGGGCTGGGATGACTGGTAGGAGACCGCCTAGGGTGCCACTTTATCCCAGGCAGGAATGGGGCACAGAGGCACGGAGTGGGCTGAATTTTCAATATACCTTGCCTAGGGCACCAGAATACCTTGTCAATTATGCCTATTTGATAATTGGACCAGTGCCTTAAAATCCCACCGCAAAAATAGAATCTTGGCTCTGCTACATACATCCAAATCTGGACATACCATACCATTGGCCTATTGTGCTGGGCATACCCTGTTCTGGCGCACAGCGCTCTATGTAGCCGATACCTCTAGATCTTTGTGTTTTTACTCCCCCCTCCACTATGTCTTCAGCTTCTATCTGTATCTATATCGCTCCATCTTCTCCGCTCTCTCCCACAGTCTTTCCATCTTCTTTTCTCAGTGACGCTTGACTCGGCTCAAATTAGCGAATCAAAGCTGTTGAGGAAGGTTAAGCCATGAAGAGGACACACAGGCGGCTCCTTCCACGTCTGGATTTGTGTACGGGTGTGCGTTGTCCTGTGAACATCCTTCTGTTCTTCCCACCTCTGGAGCTTGGGGCCAACTTATCGTGGCCAGCAGATGCCTCCGGCAGAATTACACTTCTACAGATCAATAGCTGAACTAGTTCCAGAGTCCAGGTCACTGCAACCCCCGCAGTGCCCGGAGAAGCTGCATAGGGCGATACACCTGCTGCCTTCCTGCTCAACGCCTTCTTTTTTTGCTATGCTGTATTGTTATTAAAGGGGAACCCACCAGAAGTCCTCTTCTGACACGACCTTGAAGGAGGTCCATGACCTAGAATGACCAGGAGACTCTAGAGTGCCCAAGACCCTTTACTTGGAGTGCTCAAGTGTCTTTTATGGTCCATAGAGGGCCTCAATTGGATGCACATCTCTGCTCATGGACACGAATGGTTGTCCTTAAAGGGGTATTCCCACCATAGACATTGATGGCATATTGAGTGACGTTCTTGGCTATACTCAGAATTCCCATTGATTTCAGAGAGTCCTGACAACTTTTGGCATTCAAAATGGAAAGGTTTTGGGGGCTCGTTCTCGGGAGGTGGGACCCGTCCTATCAGACACTGATGGCATATCAGTGTACTATTTTTACTACTGATATCGTATGTGTCCCACTCAGGTTCCAGCGATTGTTAGTGACTACCTCTGCCCTATGGCAGGGCATAGCTGTAAGAGGTGCAAAGGTGTCGTATGTGGCCCCCTCAGGCTCCAGGGCCCGGTAGCATTCTCTACCTCGGCATCCCCTATGGCTATGCCCCTGCCTTAGATGGTCCATGGTATGGCAGCTCAGCCCCATTCAGTTCAATGGACAGGAGCAGGTGTGATGCTGTTTTTGGAAGAAAGCAGCCATTTTTTCCCTCATCCTGCACAACCCCTTTAAGGGCTTGTCCCCACGGCACAGGTTATTGGTCGGTTTCTCAGATGGTTTGCGGTTTTACAAACTTTCTAAAAATCGACATGCAACGCTCCCCCATAGACTTCTATGGAAAATCCAAGCAGCAGACCCCACTGCACAGATTTTGTGCCGGATGTTTTATTTACACCACCGATGGTCCGAAAACTTGGAACATGTTCATTCTTCCGCCCGGTTTTCGGGCAGAACGTGAACATGGGGGAGGGCTTGAATCCGCAAATCACAGACAAAACCCGTCCCCTGCCCCCTGTCAAAAAAGGATTAAATACTGGTCGGGAAATCCGACCGGTATTTGGTCTTTGCCGTGCAAACGCACCCTAAGGGGCCGTTCACACGGCACATCGGAAATCCTGACTGGTATTTGCTCTGTTTTGGGGCCGTGCACACGGCGGCAGCGGGACGGCTTTTCTCCGCTGTTTGCGGATCAAGCCGTCCCCTTTCACACTGAAATGTTCATATTACGCCGGAAAACCGGGCGGTAGAATGAACATGCTCAATATTTTTTTGACCGCCGGCGGTCTAAAAAAACCGCCCGGCGGAAAATCCGTGCAGTGGGGACCGCTGCACGGAATTTTCTTTAAGGTCTGTGTAAAAGTTCGTCAGCCGGTTTGCCGACTGTTTTCAAAACCGAAAAACCGTCTGCAAAACGGGCTGAAAAACCGTGCAGTGGGGACAAGCCCTAAGGCTTCTATAGACCTAGTTCCCATTGCTGTCTGCGTTCGTCCTAAGGGCCCATTTACACGGCAATGGACAAATACTGGTCGGTTCATCCGACTGGTATTTGTCCTGTTTTTGTGCCGTGCACGCAGCCACGGGGGGACGGCTTTTCTCCATGATGAGCGGAGAAAAGCCCTCCCCCCTTCACATTCACTTGCACATATTCCGTGCAAAAACCAGACGTAAGAATGTGCACCTCGAATGTTTTTCGGGTGACCCGCAGGCGGAAAAACCGCCGGACGGAAAATCCGTGCAGTGGGGACTGCTGCTCGGGTTTTCCATAGGAGCCCGTAGTGCTTGTTTGCAGCCGGTTTTTCAGCCGGTCTGGAAAACCGCAAACCATCTGAAAAACCAGCCGCAAACCCATGCCGTGGGGACATGCCCTAAGTGTCGTCCTCCCTTCCATCGAGCTGCTTATTATAATTGTGCGCTATGTAATCCATCCGGCCATTTGTGCTTTGCATAGCCTGTTGTATTGTGGGCCTCCCCTGTGCACTGCAGCCCTCGCTGTGCAGCTGCTAGACATTGAGTAGCTGGGCCTCTCCTGGGGGTTGTGTGCACGGCTCTGCGGACCTTGCATGCACATTGACGCAGCATATCCCCCCCCCCCCCCCCTGTGTAGCGCTTACCCCTCTACTCCATCCTGCTGCACTGCACTGGTGTGATTCAGAGCGTTTCACCTTGAGTTTGGCTGCACTGCCCTTCTGCACCGTATGATGTACGTCCCCTCCACCTTCATCCGCTGAGTATTTACCGGCTTCTCCAAACTATTTTATTCTGCATTAAAATTGCCTTCATTTCAGCTCCAGTAGAAAACTTCATTTGCTTAACCCCACGGAAATGTTTCCGTTCACTGCCCTAATCGCCTGCAGCAAAGATGTGGAAACAGGGTTGTCATCCCACAGCCTGCTACCTGTCTAATACATCCCCGGCTCTGCAGGCTTCTGAAGGAACCGGGAAGCTTGTCTGGACTGCCAGCAACCTGGATCTCCTATGAAGATGCTCTCTGACAACTTTGTTCCCACGCTCTGTGTCAAGCTCGTTGAGCGTTTTTTGCTAAGCACGGCTTTTAAATAAACTGCATATATCTTAAGGTGAATGCACCGGACAGATTTATTGTGGATTTTCCATGTGGAAATCCTCGGAGGATTAAAGTAGATTGCAAATCTTATTCACATACTGCAGAGTTTTATTTTTTTGCAAATTTTAAAATTTTATTTTTTTTAGTGAAGGGAGTTTCCCACCGTGCACTTTGATGGTGTGTCAGCCAGATAGGTCATCAAAATGTAATAGGGGCTGGTACCACCTCTGGGATCCTCAACAATCTCTGGAATGGGACCCTGAAAGCCTTGGCTTAGAATGGAGAACTGTCTGCACTTGTGTACAATTCTCCATTCTGTTCTCTGTATTGTGAACTCCCATAGAACAGAATGGAGAACACGGCGCTCCCCTTTACTGGAAACTTCCATAGGAGCACTGTGTTCTCCATTCTGCTCTATGGGAGTTCTCAGTACAGGGGAGCGCTGTGTTCTCCATTCTCCTCTATGGGAGTTCTCAGTACAGGGGAGCGCTGTGTTCTCCATTCTCCTCTATGGGAGTTCCCAGTACAGGGGAGCGCTGTGTTCTCCATTCTCCTCTATGGGAGTTCCCAGTACAGGGGAGCGCTGTGTTCTCCATTCTCCTCTATGGGAGTTCCCAGTACAGGGGAGCGCTGTGTTCTCTCCATTCTCCTCTATGGGAGTTCCCAGTACAGGGAAGCGCTGTGTTCTCTTCATTCTCTTCTATGGCTGTTCCCAGTACAGGGGAGCGCCGTGTTCTCCTCTATGGGAATTCCCAGTACAGGGGAGCGCTGTGTTCTCCATTCTGCTCTATGGGAGTTCCCAGTACAGGGGAGCGCTGTGTTTTTCTCCATTCTGCTCTATGGGAGTTCCCAGTACAGGGGCGCGCTGTGTTTTATCCATTCTGAACTATGGGAGTTCCCAGTACAGGGGAGCAGAATGTTTGGCCGTACTCAGACCTCCCCTAGAACAGAATGGAGAGTCGTGAGCAACTGTGACCGGATCTCCAGTCTGAAGGGAGACGGAGATAGGTGAGGATCCAGAAGTGGTTACTGGTTACTACACATTGATGGCTTTTCCTATCCTATTTGCCATCAAAGTCTTTGGTGGGAGAATCTTTTTAACAGAAAAACACAACTTTGCTTTATCCGTTTAAATCTTTTATTACAGTATTTGCCAATGTTTTACAGGAATTCCTTACTTTCCCGATCGTCACCGTCCCGTATACCGACGCCGCGCTGCCCCCTCATAATGAAATGACTCCTGGATTGGATTAGAAAATCCTTATTTTGCATTTCAATTAGTCTTGTTCAATAAATATTAAGTTAATGATCCTCGGGATTGATGGCAGCAATTATATCAGAATGGATCATATTAATAATACATTATGCAGAAGGTTGAGGTAAACAAAATTTGTGCCAAGGAAGTACATTACATGAGTTTGACCCCTCCCCCCCGCCGTCCCCGTAGAAAATGCAAAGAATTATTTGACATGCAATTTTGCTTGTCAGTCCTTACTGTTCTCGCATTGTATTCATTCACCAGGAGGCTCTGGATGAAAGTTGTCAGCTCTAGGAAACAAGTAATAACGGCTGCTACTGTGATCATAAGAGGGTTCATCCCACCCCCATGGGGATCTTCACCATAACTAGTATGGGGGAGGCGAGGACCCCCAATCTGAGCGTCAACCATCAGGAGGAGCCACTTGAGGAATTATCTGTACTATTCTCCCTCACGGAAGCTGACAACTTTCATCCTGATCTTAATGGTAAATGAATAGAATCCTAGAACTCCAGTAAAGACTGACACATATGTGCCGGGAGATAAATCCGCTCCGTTTTATCAGTCGGGATACCCCTTTAAGGAACATCATCCAGCTTTTCCAAGACCCTAAATGACCATATGCTACTAAATTAGATCAGCCTCCTGTTCTCCGAGTATGCAGGAGCACCATCAGGGCAGTATTGGCAGTACTCCTGACCCAACTTATAACTTTTTGCAAGATAGGAACCGGTAACTGGTCGACGGGTAAAGGAGGGGCAATTGTTTTGGCTACATGGGGCCCTAACGTTACTGATGGCAGCCCTGCCTGTATGTCAGTCATTCTTGCTGTTCTCTGGCATGATATTCATGAACCAGGAAGCTCAGGATGAGCAATGTCCTTGCTTGATCTAATGCAGCAGTGATCGGAATTAGAAGAGGACGGAGAAAAAAAATGAACGTGTTTTACCTGTCAGATTTCAGATTTTTATAGACGCGTATTCTTAGCACAAAAAATACAAAACAACCTCAAATGAATGTAAATGTAAACTTATGTATAGACAAATACAGTGGAAACTAGAAGCCTGGAAGAGTAGGGATCTAGAGACCGCTATAACCCCACCTATTTAAAGGAACACTATGGGCAATACTGATCATAGTGTAGGGGCGGGGCATGACACCAGGCTTCTACCTGGATAGTCTTAGGGGTTGACTACGGTATTTTTGAAGTTCACACGGCTTATTTTGCTGCGTATTTGCTTACGCATTTCGCCGCGTATTGCGCTTTATACACGGTGAAATGCGCACCTCAATTACGATAATTCATAGCTCTCCTAGAGAGCTATGAATTACGCGTCGTCTCCTCGGGGCGTACAATATGATCGTATCGTACACCCGGAGAGAGAAGTGACCGTGTCAATTATTCGCGGCGCTTACGCGCCACTGACAATGCTCTCCCCCCCCCCCCCCCCCCCGACCACCTCAGTGCTTTGCGCGACTTCCTATGTTCATACGGCACACTGGTGCGCGTACTGTATGCGCCTCAATACGCCGATTGTTTTGGAAGTCGCGCTGATCATTCGCTTCTATTAAGCGCCGCAAAGAAGTGACCTGTCACTTCTCTTCCCCGGTGTATAATGCGATTGTATTGCACGCCGGGAGAGACGAGGTGTAATTCATAGCTTTCTATGAGATTGCCCAGTATAGTACGCGCCGCAATACACCGTGTGCTTTGGAACCACGTGTAATACCAAAGCACGGGGGGCAGCCGGGCACCGGCGCCATTGACATGCATGGTTCGCGGCGCGTAATTGCCACAAACAATTGACATGTCAATTCTCCCCCCGCGCGTACAATATGATCGTATTGTACACATGGGGGGGGGATGACGCGTAATCCATAGCACTCTGAGAACTATGAATTACTGTAATTGCAGAAATACGCGGTGAAATGCGTGCCAAAATAAGCCGTGTGAACATACCCTTAGGCGTAATTGTGGCGCGTACAATACAATTACGCCGGGTGATTTGGGAGTCGCGCTGATTAGCACGTACTCCCGCGGTGCTGGAGGGCCGGCAGCCCGCCGGCCCCATTGACATGCATTACTCGCGCCGCGTATTCGCCGCAAGTAATTGACTTGTCACTTATCTCCCCGCACGCACAATACGATCGTATTGTACGCGGGGAGACGAGGCGTTATCCATAGTTCTCTGAGAGCTATGGATTACCGTAATTTCGGCGCCCGTATTAGAGCGCAAATATGACGCGAAATGCGTGCCGAAATTTCCCCGTGTGAACATAGCCTTAGAGATGGGAGCCTAGAGGTCATTGCTACAAGGATGTGGATCCTATGGACTCTCTCAGCTCTGCTAAGATGTGGGGGACTACACCAGCGGGCAATTAGGACAACATATCAGTTTTCTGGGTGAAATTTTAAGCAGTGTTTATTTGTGGGGAATGGCACCTATAAACCCCCCCATAGTTAAGGGTCCTTTACATAAAAGGGGCTTGAATATGGTTGATGTTGAACTTGCTTAAACCCAGCACTAAGGGCCACATGTATGAACCTGTTTAGGTCTAAAACTCACTTTTTGGCCCATAGTAACCTATGAGCAAGAGTGGGTTTTAGACCTAAACAGTTTTCATACATGTGGCCCTATGTGTCAGGGTGGACAGAGCAGGGCAGTGTTGGGCAGTTGGGGCACTAGTTCTTCTTAATCTTTCCTTATTCCATGTATGAGTCATGTTGATTTAAAAGTCTGTTTTCGCTAAATGTGGGTTAGTTTGTTTTATAGGGTGTTTAGTAGATGGAGCATCGGGTACCAGAGATGATTCCTGCCGAGCAGATTCATGTCATCTCGGCTAGAGATCGTCATTTGTCACTTAAATGCGGGTTTCAGTAGTGAAGAAGGCAATATTCCTCCTTAAAGTTGATTGCATAATTAATATATGCCAGCACAATGCATTCTCCTCTGCTAGTTGCCAGAGGGGTTATGGTGTCTACACCTACACTAGTGGTGGTAATGCCAGTCATAGTCATGTGGGTATGTGGCTTATCATAGTGGTAACATGGGCGATACACCTCTTTGCGGGCCAGTACTTTATATTTTTTTTCCTCTGGTTTTCACATATGTCCACCAAAGCCAAGTGTGAGGTATTTTAGGTTTTCTGTTCATTGGCTGTCAACGTTTTTGGCAGGGTTTGGGATTGAGGGCCATTTGTTCACATTTTGTTAGATGTTGACCTTTTTGAGAAACCCAGCTGCATTAGGATATTTTTTGGTCCTTGGTGAACCAGTGGACATCTTTATGCCCTAAGATTATTTTTTATGTTGGCACCATTTCCTTTTGGGTACATTGACGATGCAATATATATATTTGGGTCTACCAGACTTCTGCTTATGGGAATAAGACTCAAAGGGTCATAATTTACTTGTTTTCTTGTAAGTAGAACATCTGCAGAAAAGTTTCCCTGCCTGTGATACCCAAGGGAACAACAAATCAAACTTGCATGTTAATGTGGTCTCCAGGGGAGTGGCAGAGCTTTAGCTTGAAGCTCGTGTCCCACTTCATTCCAACTCAACCACCATTGTGGACTACTTTTATTATTACTGTCTGTGTCTAAGAAGACTTTGGTGTGAATTTAATAGCTGTAACCAATATACCTATACCATAAACTGACTTGAAGCTCATGTCTCAATGCAACCCAACCATCATGGTATACTTTATTATTACTGTTTGTATGTAAGAAGTCTTTGGTGTAACTGCAACACCAGCAACCAATATACCTATCACAAAGACTGGCTCGAAGCGCTCACCTCATCCCAACTCAACCACTGTGGACTACTTTTCATACTACTGTATATACTTTCTGTATATAAGAGGTTTTAGGTAGGACAACACCAGCAACCGATATACCTATACTATAAACTGGATTGAAACTCAGTTCTCATCTCATCCCAACTTAACACAACTATTAAGGCCTACTTTTAATACTACTATCTGTCTCTAAATAAGAAGACGACTTTCGAAGAAGACTAAATAATAATAAGACTTTTGTGTGATTCCACCACCTTCAACCAATATACCTATACTATATAGACTGTACCATAAGCTGATTTGAAGATCATATCCAACCTTATCTTCACCCCGTGGACTGCTTCTAATACTGCTATTTGTATCTAAGAAGACTTTGGTGTAACTGCAACACCTGCAACCAATACTATAGACTGGCTTGAAGCTCTTGTCCCACTTCAACCCCAATTTGTGGTCTACTTCTAATACTACTGTCTATATCTAACAAGTTTTTGGTAGGACAATATCTGTAGCCAACATACCTGTACCATAGACTGGCTTGAAGCTCAGGTCCCAACTCAACCCAACCATCATAAACTACTTCTAATACATTTTGGGCCCACACTATGGCCTTCTCTAGTTCCACCCCAGGCTCTGATAAAGTAACCTAGTAGAGAAGTCCTCCCTCTGTTTACCAGCTGAATATGCTGATAAGATTTTCCTAGCTCTGACGTGAACATCTTAATTTTGTCAGAGCAGAGGGGTTTTTTTTGTTTTTTTTTTCGTTTTCACTTCTTCTGCGACTTGGATTCTGTAAAACCAAGAACATTGAGTTTGACCAAAATTAGCTGCGACGTAGAGGGCAAAGCAAGGGAGACCTGTCACCATGAGAAGATGTGATTATTTCACTACAAAATGACCTTTTTCTCCCTGGACAAATGTTAACCAGCTCATCCCCGGCCACCAGCTCTTCGTGTTACAGTCGTGTCCAATATTAAACATTTCATGCCCGGGATAGAATGGGCTTTGATTTTTAGGAACCTACTCCTTTGCAAAGTGGGGTCCAGAGCGTGGGCGATGTATTAATCTTCCGGTGACCATAGATGTTGTCAAAGGTTTGAGGGAGTCGAGATTTGAATCAAATCCTAAAACCATGACCATGTAAAACTATATTGCTTTCAATTTTTTTGAATGACGATAGAATAGCGGCTTAGTTTTAGTCTGTCGCACTTTGAAGGAAGGATGTATAGTTTTAGGTTCTTCAGGCTATAGCAGGAGGACTCGCAATAATCTTATATAAAAAAAAAAAAAATTAAATTTCTTGCATTGTTCATTAAAGTTGTACAATTACAGGAAAACGTAAACATTGTAGTTTACATTCACTATATTTTATATTAAGCCTCTGTCAATGTGTGTGTATATGCGGTTCTTGTCCTTCTTTGTCTCCTCTTGCATCACCTGTTGCGACTCTTCATCCCTCATAATTCAACCCCTTCCTGCCACCCAATTATGATGAGGAATTGACGTGACTATTCCCTCTACTCCTCCCTTCATCCACATCTTTCCCCACTCTTGGTTGAACTTGATGAACATTTGTCTCTTTTCAGCTATATTGACTATATAACTATGACTAACAGTTCAACATTTATGTTCATATATAGAAATCTACTAAAATATCCTGCTCTCTAGTTCTAACCAGTCTTAAAGGGGTTGTCTCACTACAAGGATTGTTTATTATGTTAAAGATCTTGCAAAAACAAGTCACTTTGCAATATGTGTCCATTAACAGTGTCCTACCTATTTCTAGATATTCCCTCTTGTATGGGTTGCATCAGCTCCTCAGGTCGCTATAGCTACAGACCTGTGCGACCTCTCCTGATAGGCTGCCAGCACTGGTCGCTGTAGCTACAGGCCTGTTTGATCTCTCCTGATAGGCTGCCAGTGCTGGTCGCTTTAGCTACAGACCTGTTCGATCTCTCCTGATAGGCTGCCAGCCACTGTTGTCTCCACTATGTCGCTCACAACCCGTTCGCTCTCCTGATAGGCTGCCAGCACTGGTTGCTATAGCTACAGACCTGTTCAATCTCTCATGATAGGCTGCCAGCGCTGGTTGCTATAGCTACAGACCTGGTTTCTACTGCAGCCTAGTAGAAGCCAGTAAACACACCCCAGAATTCAAAGTGAAACCAAGAAAACAGGACTGAGGTCAGATGAATCAATGTAGTGAGACAACCCCTTTAACCCCTATCACTGCAAGATGCAAAGTTTAACCCTATAAATATTGATTGCTATATGTTCAGATTTAACAGGCCATTAATGGTGCAGCCAATAAGGAGCATTATCCGACGTCATGGGTGGATAATATTCCCATAATGCTTTGCCATATAGATGCACCATATGGTGCCATAGCCACGGATTATCCGATCTGCTCCTCATCTACCACATTCTATCTAATTCAGATCAGGCCGTGGATTTTGGACCGGTCTGTCCAGCTTTCCTGAGCTATGTGCTTAAAAAAGATGTACGGCTTGTAACCCTTTGGCTTCCAAAAAAAAGAAATCATTACATAGTCAGGGCTGCCATCAGTCATCTATTAACCGTTTCAGGGCCCCATACAGCCAAATAAAATGGGGCACCCACCTATTATTAGTTCCTATGTTTTAACATATCAGTGGACCCCTTTTTGATTGGGGTCCCTGACAGGAGTACTGCCTATTTGGAAACCCCGATAGGAGACATGACCGTCATCATCATCACTGTCTCCTATGTCCGCATGGAGATCCGACTCTAGGGCAGGCATTCTCAAACTGCCGGCCCTCCAGCTGTTGGGAAACTACAAACTTCCATATGAAATTAACATAATCTTAACAGGGGCCCGGGAGGGATTTGGTAGTTTCCCAACAGCTGGAGAGCCGCAGTTTGAGGATGCCTGCTCTAGGGTATGCAGGAACACACATACGGGCACTGCTTTTTTTTTTTAGATGTTGCTTTTGGCAGTACTCTTAGGGGTGTGGATACGCCGATAGGCATACCTCCCAACTTTTAGAGGGACGCATCAGGCCACGCCTCTAACCACAGCAAAAAACATGACATCACACCAAGACACACCTCTAACCACGTCCCCAAACGTACATGCCAACTTTTCAGACAGGCAAAAAGGGAGACATTTTCAGGATTGCTTTGTATCCGATGATGAAATATTTAGTGAATTGTTATGTAATATACAACGAGGAAGCAATCAGGTACTTTTACAGCAAGTTAGTCAGTTTATTGATGCAAATCTGTTTCCTAAATGAAAAAGAGGGACATTTATAGAGCGAAGAGGGACAAGGGTAAAAAATAGGGACTGTCCCTCCAAAATAGGGACAGTTGGGAGGTATGCGATAGGCTCTTAGACCTTTTACCCACTTTTTGTAGCACAGGCCCTCAGGCAGGGAAGGGTTAGTCCTGAGGTGCAGCCCTTGTGAAGTAGCGGGGACCTGCGCCTGTGGTGGGGTCTCCACATGACTATGATTAGCAGGGACAGTGTGAGGCCGGCCCTGTTAGCTGGAGATTTCCCTCAGGACACACTTCACTGATGTGAAGGAGGATGAGAGGTCGTCCATGGAATTCGGGATTAGTTATTTCTCCCCGAGCAGGAGCGGGGCACACGAGCAGAATGTGCGGCGGTAAATATCAGTGCGCAGCGCGGATACTTTGCATCGAGATCTGTGCGGAATCCTAATTGGAAACATAGGAGTTGACAGCTGAGGAAAACCAATTGGCTCGTCGCCTCTGCATATGTCCCCGTCGGTTTACAAGCTTCTGCTTGCTTCGTTTTCGCGATGGCCTTTTTCTGACATCTGTCTCTTGGCTTGGAAAATTGTGCCTCGCTGAAGTGGAAGACTGGGACTTGCAGTGCTTCAGTCACTTGCTTCCTATATACTGTATGCTAACATTTCCTTTCCAGATCCTACTGGTCCTAGGTTCAGCAATACTTTCAACTCCTGATCTACTCAAAACTTTTCCAACAGCGCCACTCTTGTCTATTGGCAGCATCTGGTATTGCAGTTGAGTCCCATTTCAATGAGCTTGCGTTTAAAGGGGTTTTTCCGCTACAAGATTGGTTTTAAATAAAAGATCTTTAAAACAAGCAGTTTGAATATAGTTCTTTACAAATTCCTACTGATTTTGAGCTACCCTTTTTGCAGGAGTCTCACTCCTCAAACTCTATAGCACCGATTTGATCCTTACTTACTGGCTTAGGTTTTATGACCCCTCAGTTTTGAAACGGGTCGGACAAGACCCCCCTCCCCACAGAATGTTTTCTGTAGTGGAGGGAGGAGGGGGGGGGGGAGGGAGGATTTGGGCGTCTGGCCATGCTCCCTGGATTACCCGTGTCCCTGCTTCCTTGCTTCTCACAAAAGGGTGAAGAGTGACCCTGCTTTTTACAAATCATGATATGTTTTTGGGAAACTGTGATTTACTAATACTTACGATCAGGGGCATGTAAATTTATTTTATGTTCCTGTATTGGGGGCACACCCGAGATAGTAACCTCCCCTTTGGTTGCGGAGTGTAACTTGTAGCTAGGCAGGGGATATAGGAAACTTCATCCTCTCGCTCTGTTATTGACACCACTTCACATTCCTCTCTACATCTAGATAGCCCTCTCTGCAACAGACCTAGGGAGGGACACCAGGGGGAACCTGGCAGCAAACCCCTCCCCCCCCGTATGAAGTTTTCGTGCTGCCCGTGTGCTGATGGGGGGGGGGAGGGGGCAGAACAGACAGACAAGCTAGCACCCCCTCAGTTCAACTTACCGGTCACTGACGGGCTAAAAGCTCAAAATGAGACAACCCCTTTAAAAAGGGAATGTGTATCAAAAATAGCTTTTTTAAGCCCCTTTTTTTTAGGTTAAACACATTTTTTTTGGGAAATTTTTTTTTTTTTAATTTTTCATTCATTTTTAAAATATTTTTTAAATTTTAAAGTTTT
Organism: Phyllomedusa bahiana; assembly: GCA_025379985.1. Taxonomy (NCBI): domain Eukaryota; kingdom Metazoa; phylum Chordata; class Amphibia; order Anura; family Hylidae; genus Phyllomedusa; species Phyllomedusa bahiana. Next base: position 91,891 of record JAODAL010000467.1, on the reverse strand, counting down.
CAGTTTTACTTTCCCACTAGGCCTTTTTTCAACTGCTTTAAAGGGGTTTTGCCAAGAAGGAGTTGTTTTCCCTTTTATTGGTCGGGAAAATAAAAAATCAGAACACTGCAGAGGGGAGGGGGGAGGGGGCTGGCAGCGAGGAGCACAGAGGGAAAAATAAGGGAGGTCTGCAATGTTCACTCAAAAAAACATTACAAACTGGCTTGCGATACAGCCAAAAACCCTCATACACGCATTTTTCCCACGCCCCTTTGGAAGCTCATTCATGTTCCTGTCATCAGTAAGAATGAGACAATGCTGCGGGCCTGTCAGCTCTCCTGGTCTGTCTAATGCAAACTTTTTAAGGGAAAACTAAGGGTTGTAAAGAAAGCTGTAGCTCTGAGGCTTCACTTTTTGCAACACATTTTTTTAGAAAATGATTAAATCCCCATTTTTGAGGATCCTAGTCAACTTTACATCGTGGAAAAAACCCTTTAACACAGTCAGACAGATTTTTTTCAGTAGCTTCATGCACATAGAGTGAAAAAAGAGAAAAAAACCACGGGGGGGCTCCCTTTTAGTAAATATATCAGACGATTTAGTAAAATACACTTTAAAAGTATAGGATCACCTAGTGCAGTTGTGCAGCTATTATAGAGGCAAACTCTCATAAGCCGTATAGAAACCCTTCAGGTTTATCTGCGGCAGCCCTGGAAATCGTCTCCAAAACCCAAAAAAAATGTGGGGGGAGGGGCTAGACCATAGGAATCAAAGAAAAGCTATCTTTTTCTTTGAGTTCCCCATCATGCCTTTGGAGACGTAAGACTGTTTTTGTCCATTCACTTTTTACAGGGGAGTTTTCTATTCAGTTCTGTGACCGGGAAGAAGTCACTGTGCGGAAGGGGAAAGGGTGAACTGTGGCTATCTCTATTGTGATGGGGATCTTTTCTATTCACACTGTGTCTCCTTTCGTTTGCCCTCTTTTTGGATAAAAGTAGGGCAAATGAAACCCTTTTTGTACAAACGGAAGTGCAGAAATTATTGGCCCCGTGGGCCCAAAATGAAAAAATGCAGGTTAGGAAAAATTTAAATATATTGAAAGTGATATGGGAAAAAAATTTATATAGACCATATAATTCAAATTAAATGTGTTTAACATAAAAAAATGTGAGTTAAACAAGAAGTCATTTTTGGTGACACATTCCCTTTAAGTGAATGGGGATGAGCAGCATACTCAAGTGCTAATCCTAGAACTGCTTACTTAGTATGATCATAAGGCTGCTTTCACACAGCGCAGTTTTAACTGCGTTCCAATTAAACTGCCTTTATTACCAGCAAGCTTCTTTCACTTATCTAAACTGTTTGGAAAGTGATGTGATCAATTACGTGCTGTATAATCTACCAAGGTTGCTTTCACACGAGCGTTTTTTAATGCGTTTTTTTGTCATGAAGGCCACAGCAATTGAATTACTATACAGTGCTGCACAAAAAAACACAGCAAAAATCGCGGTTAAAATTACTTTTTTCTTACCGACGATTTTTTTCGCGTTTTTTGTGCAGCAATGTATAGTATTGAAAAAAAGCTGAAAAAAACACGGCAAAAACGCACCGCGTGTAAGCACCCTAATTGGAGCGCAATTAAAACTGCACCATAACTGCTGCGTGAAAGTACCATTAGGCCATATCCATTGGGATAAATTATCTTAAAGGTCTGTGCTCTAACACATATGGAGGCCATAAAAGGGGTTCCCCAATTGTTCCCTCTTGGGATTGCCTTTATAATAATAATAATAATCTTTATTTATATAGCGCCAACATATTTCGCAGAACTTTACAATGTAGAGGGGAAATAAGCACAGACAAGAACCAGAATACATTTAAAAAAAAGTAAATCTCGGACATGTGACACAAGGTGTTGAAGCACTGCTCGCGCAAGATGCTTACAATCTCAAGAGGTGCTCTGGGGGAAATACAAAGGGGGAGAAGTGTGCTAATATTTACAATGTCCAAGCCATGCTTTATAAATATGGGGAAGGTTATTAAATAACAAGAAATTGGTGGACCTTCCACCATGTCTGTACTTCTATATACAGAATAATTGCTCGTGAGTGCCTAGTGTAGGGAGTGGACAAATGTGTGTGATTATGAAAGGTGTTGGGTTATTAAACGAATTAGTGGTTTTGGTCGCCTGCTGAGAAGATGTGTTTTCAGGAACTTTTAAAACTGCGAGGGCTGGGATCTGTGCCTGATGGTACGTTGGTAGGATTGTTCAAGAGAATGGGTGCAGCACGTGGCAAAATCTTGAAGACGGGCAATGGGGGTTCGGATGAATGTAGTCTGATGTCCGTAGCTGAGGGAGAGAGTGGGCTGGGTGGATACGACTGAGATGAGGGAGGGAGATGTATGGGGGTGCACACTGTGGAGAGCTTTATGAGTGGGTGATTAGTTTATTGCTGGATTCTGTTATGGATGGGCAGAAACCAGTTGCAGTGACTGACACAGGGTAGAGGATCTGTATAGCGGCTGGAGAGAAATGTCAACCTGGCTGCGTGCATTTCAGGATAGATTGGAGAGGGAGAGTTTACAGAGAGGGAGGACCGATAAGCAGGGTGTTGCTAGTAGTCAAGACGTGGCAATGAATAAGTGCAACAATGAGAGTTTGAGTGTGTTTCGACAGTGAGAAAAGGACGGATTCTGGAGATTGTTCTTGAGTTGCAGGTGTCATGGAGCGGGGCAAGGGTTTGGATATATGGGGAAGAAGGTCAGTCAGAGTCTAGAATAACCTCCAAGGACTCCGGGGACTGCTGCCTAGGAGTTATGGTGATGCTCCACAACACTGTGAGTGACATAGCAGATGGGGGGTGGTTAGTAAGGATCGGGGGAAAACAAGAATGTTTCGGTTTTGGTGAGGTGTAGTTGGAGATAGAGAGAGGACATGATGTCGGAGAGACAGCGGTCAGACAGTCACTTGTGTTTTGTTGCAGGGCAGGTGGTGAGTCTCGGGAGAGGTTGTATAATTGGGTGTCATCAGCATAGTAGATGGTATGGAAGCCAATGTTACTGATGTTTGTCCAATGGGGGCTGTGTAGTTTGTGAAGAGAGTGGACCAGAACTGAGGGACCCCTACGGGCAAGAGGGGATGAGGAGAGGAAGTAGAACCTGCTCAAATGAGAGTCACTGAAGAACGGTAAGAGAAGATAGGAAGAGAACCCATGAGTGAGCAGTGTCCTGGATGGCCATGGTGCTTGAGCCAAATGTAGGTGAGGAGAAGGTGGTGGATCTACACAGTGTCAAATGCTGCCTGAGAGATCCAGAAGAACCATCAAAAGTGTTTTGCCTGTGAGATTTTGCAGTGTGGAGTTCGTTAGAGACTTTTGTTAACTAGAAGCAGTTTCTGTGGAGTGTAAAGAGCGGAATACCTGATTGTCATGGGGATCCAGAAGAGAGAGTTAGCAGAAGAGATTAGCGGATTGGGACGAGAGTAGACAGGCGTTCCAGGAGCTTATGAGATAAAGGAAGGTTAGAGACTCTGGGTACGGTAGTTTGCTAGCGCAGGATCGGGTCCAGTGGAGGGCTTTTGTTAGTAGGGGAGTTATAGTTAGCCTGTTTAAAGGAGGATGGGAAGATCCCTCAGTGGAGAGAGTAGAGTTACAAGATTGGCGAGTAAGGTGAGCGAGGATAGCTGTGATAGAAATAGACTGGAGAAGGTGTGGTGGGAATGGGGTCGCTAGGCAGGTGGGTGGGCGAGCAGACAGGAGAAGCCTGGGATATGTTCTGGCGGTTTGGTATCACTTTGCCCACCTACTAATCTTGCCATTGGACCTTCACACGATTCCACTGTTGTCTACCATGTAATACTCAACCTTTATTGTATAAGTAAAAGTTAATTAGTTGCTTAAGGTTTTTTTTCCATCACAGTGATAAGCTTTTAACATGTAGGGAAAACTAAATCAAGCCTATTACCAAATACATTGCTGTTTTGTTTTTGCTTATTCCAGTGTCCATCATGTAATGCTCAGTTCTCTATGTAAGACCCCCTGAAAGATTTAATAAGGTTGTCCATTCTGTTCCCTACTATGACATGCAGAACATAGATACTGGTCCTTCGACAATATGTCCCCCCCCCCCGCCTCCCCTCTTAGATCAGCATTTGTCCATCTATTAATCTGTGTTGACCCCTACTGACTCCATTATCGATCATGTAATAGTCAACTATGTATAAGTAAGAGGTTGCTAATTGCTTATGGGGTCTTATCCTTTTAGTAGGACCCCCTATACGTTTTTAAAGATGTTACGGTTTCATTCCTTGCTAAAAAGTAGGATGGAGATGGTAGAATAGGTCCTTCACTTGTTCCCTCTCTGGGTCACCACTGCCAATCTTTTCCTATGTGCCGACTTCGATGTTATTCACCAGCCGTCCATTATGTAATGCTCAGCTTTCTATGTATAAGAGGTTGCTAATTGCTTAAGGGGTCTTGTCCGTTTAATGGGACCCTCAATATATTTTAAATGGTTTGCCCTCTAAGACCTATGAAGATCATAGAAAGGTGGGGCCTTAACTTGGCCCACCCCATCTTTATGATTGCTCTTCTGTACCTCGCATTGCCCAACGTTAAATCCAATGTCCGTCATGCTTAACGTTCCATGTATGAGGAAGAGCTTGCTTAACGCGGGGTCTTGTCCATTTAGTAGGACCTCCCTAATACTATTGCTATAAGGAGTTGACCCTCTAAAAGACCTATGAAGATCATAGAAGAGGTCCTTCACTTGTTCCCTCCTTAGATCGCCATCTGTACCTTTGCGTTGACCAACACTAAATCCAGTGTCCATCATGCTTAATGTTCTATGTATGAGGAAGAGCTTGCTTAACGCTTAAGGGGGCTTCTACACTTAGTAAGACACCCCATGAATAGTAAATGATCAGAAGATCTGTCCAAAGTAGGAGACCCCTTTAGATCAAGATTACGGAGTGTTCCCTTATTCAGTCATCTTGCACTTTATTGATGGAGCTGTACTTAGGAACTAGGGCAGGGGTCTGCAACGTCGGCTCTCCAGCTGTTGGGGAAACTACGACTCCCATCATACATTTATATAATCTATATTAGTGGGCATGATGGGAGATGTAGTTTCCTAGTTTGTAGCTGGAGAGCCGACGTTTGCAGACCCCTGAACTAGAGCATTGGTCAAGGACTCTTCCCAAGAGGACTTTTGCCAATGACCTTGGCCTCTCATACCAGGTTAATGGAGTGCCCTGTTTTGTACAAGTTAAATTTCACTTCACACAGAAGAAGAGCAACTTCACCCTAAATACTCCCCCGAATGACGCCTGAGGTCACACAGAACCTGTCTTGCCGGTGTCTGTTGTCTCTCTGGGGTTAACACCTAATCCAACTCCATGGTTCCCTATCACTCAGAAGGGCCGGGGCCCTGTTAAGTCTCACAATTGGATATTTGATAGGACAAAAGGATGCGTGTATACATGACACAATGGGAGGCATTCTACAGAATGGCCGCATTGTGTGGCAGCTTTGTAGTGGGTGACATTACAGGGAGTGGTAATGTCATTAAGGACTCGGTTATATGGAGCATTAGCGGCGGTTGCACTGAAGGTCTATTATTATATGAGGTTTTATAGAGCGGTAACGACGGGTAAGTGGAGGGACCCGGTGATATAGAATCGGTCAAGGACCCCTCTGGCAATAAAAGGTTTAAGATGGAAGTGTCACCCTACTTAATATCTTAAATCCTCTCAGCCCTTTAATAGAGTCGTTCTTGTGAAAGACATCCCTGTGTGTTTGTTTTTACCCCCCCCCCCCCCCCCCCCCCCCCCCCCCCCCCCCCCCCCCCCCCCCCCCACCCCCACCCCCCCCCCCCCCCCCCCCCCCTGTTGGGCCCCCCCCCCCCCCCCCCCCCCCCCCCACCCCCCCCCCACCCCCCCCCCCCCCCCCCCCCCCCCCCCCTTAGGAAGTGAATGGGTTGACGACGGTCTGGAATACCAAAGGAGGAGAGGCCGAGAAGCAAAAAATCTGCTCGGCAAATTGGAAAATTTTCCACATTCCTTTCTGTGACTCAGAGCAATTACTTCATCTGAATAGAACACCTTGCAGCTCGTGTCTAGTCACTTGGCACAAATCCCCGTGCGTTACCTGTGACTTTCCATAGGACTGCAAGGGAACCTCCAGCGTTACAGGGGTTGTGCCACTATGCAGAGCAGTGGGCCATGCCCAGATACATGACATCACATATGACCATGCCTCGAAGCCAGAGACTAAAAGGGGTTGTCTCACTATATTGATTCATTTTACCTCAGTCCTGTTTTCTTGGTTTCTTTTGAATTCAGGGAGTGTTTACTGGCTTTCCACTAGACTGCCGTAGAAGCCTAAGTTCTGTTGCTATTAGCAAACCAGTGATGCAGCCTCTCAGGAGAGAGGCAAAAACAGGTCTGTAGCTATAAGCCAACCTGTGCTGGAAGCCTAATCTGGAGAGAGCAAACAGGTCTGTTGCTATAGCAACCAGTGTGGCAGCCTATCAGGACGAGAGCAATCAGGTCTGTTGCTATAGCGACCTGAGGAGAGCTGATGAGCCCATGTGATCAAGAGGGGATAATTCTAGGAATCGTTAGGACACTGACTTTTTGGACACTTATTGACAATGTGACTTGTTTTTGCATACATTCTTTGTTAAATAAAAGCAAGCAATCCTTGTAGTGAGATCAACCCTATAACTTTCAAGCTCTTAGGCCCCTGTGCAAAGCAGTGACAATGCCCCCCCCCACCTCCACCAATACAATGTGCAAATTTAGAAATAACTGGTGTCTTATGTGGCAGAAGGGCTTTTGGGCCCCCTCAGGCTGCACCGCTGCACCCCCTATAGTTACACTCCTGCTCGAGCACCCCTCAAGCCCACCCATATTATCAGGCCCCCTTCTTTCTGATCAGATTACTGATCACTGGGGATCTGAACACCTTTTTGATCAGTTTACAGTCAGGGGACCCTTCTGATAATAAGGGATTGTCCAAAACTGGGTTAAAGGGGTTGTGCCACCATAGACATTTGCTACTCATCCACAGCATGGGAAATACATGTCTGACCAATGAGGGTCCTACCACTGGGATCTCCACCGATCGTCAAAGGTATTGTCACACCATAGATATGCCATCGATGTCTGATAGGTGCGGGTCCCACCTATCTCAAGAATAAACCTCTAAACTTCTCCATTTTGAATGGAGAGATGGTCGGGACCCCCCATTGAAATCAATTGGAGTTCCAAATACGGCCGAGCACACCATTCAATATGGGAGCATCATGGTGGAAATGTGCATCCAATAAAGATCCCAAAGAGACCATAGAAGACACCGGAGTCCATAGAGTGCCACAGATCATTCATTTCAAGTCTCGTGGGCATACTAGCTCATGACCCTCCATCAAGGTCATATCTATAGAGACATCCTCATTATATTGGAGACCCTTCACTGCACTCGTGCATTTAGGAAGTCTTTGAATGGAGCAATGGTTGAACAAGCGCATTGCTCCTCCATTGAGGTCCTGTAGACCTTGAACCACGGCTGTCAACTGCTGCTCCATTCAAAGACTTCCTTGCTCTGCAAGTACAGGGAGCAATGATGGGAGGATTGGGGGCGCCCCAGTGGTCGGACCCCCAGCGATCAGGCATCTATCACCTATGCTATGGATAGCTGATAAAGGTCCATATTGGGGTCCATAGTGGCAGGGCCATCTTTTCCATTGGGCACAATGGGCAGTTGCCCAGGGGCCCCATGTGGGGTATGCTTGTCCCAGGAATACATGAAACATACCCTGGATCCCATGGTTGGCTTTTCTTATTTTACTGTTTGTGTATTTTTTAGGATGTGCAAACTGTTAAAAACCATGGTGGAGAATGGAGCCAAAGGCTCCCTGCCCTGCTAAATAGTCTTGTTGGCTGCCGGTGTCCAGACATAAATGGCATGATTATATGGGTGTGCCGGTTTTGTGGGGGGGGGGGGGGGGGTTGAGGCATGGCCAAGTGTAATGTCATGTATGTGGGCAGGGCCCACTGCAGTGCTCTCCCCAGGAGCCCAGAATGCTGTTAATACGGCTCTGACTTGAGGCACAGTTTTCAGTTAGGGCACCTCTTGGGTACTAATCCAGTCCTGAAAACACAGAAACAAGGCCATACTCGCAGCTCAAAGGCTGGACCGAAAACTGAACCCAGTAAAGAGCTGGCCCCTATGCTACTTGAGAAAGATAAACAGGTGCAGCTGACTGCTGAGCAGTACCTCACACACCCCACCACTAGGGGAACAATTAGACTGCACATTGAATTGATATCTGTTCACACCAGTATACAGAAAAGCCACAGTATAATACATGGGGAGATTGCACAAATGCAAAAATACCAAGAAGACAACCACTCGCACACCTTCAGTATATGAGGGAGGTGGTTGCTGGTATTATAATTGCATAAGAATAAGGCGATACAAAAGGTGCCATTAATGCAGAGACGTGTGGTGCACCATGCTGGCTTACAGACTATTATGCCACTACTCTTCGATTGGGCGGGCTGCCCAGCAGTTTTTAGGGTGTCCAACACAAATACAGACCCCCTCCTGCCATGTCATGTTTCTGCAGGTCTGGTTCTTCTCTCCGGTTTATACAATGTTGCAGTCACTATTTGTCTTAGCAGAGGTTTCCTTTAACTTGTAAAAAACAATGTATCCTTTTACTACAGCAATTTTTTTTTTTTTTTTTTTGCACCCTTTTTCTCCTTTCTGACCCCCTGACTAATGAATTCCTGCTCCACCCACTACCCCAATTCCTGAATGTTTGGGCTTCTCCCCATTCCATCTCCTTGGCTGAGGATCCCAAAACCCTTCAGTGGAGAGCAGTGAGGGGGAGCAATGTTTGTCTTAGCTGACAACAATGCTTCATTTACATGGGGGTTAACCCTTTGCTGCTCGGAGTCAAGTCTCCATCTTTTTTTTTTTTTTTTAAGCATATTAGAGAATCTCGGGGTGATCTCGAATCTCCATTGCTTTACGGCTCCTGAGCAGATCTGATGAAGCTGTAATGGGGCCTCTGGTAACAGGAGCACAGTTCTGGTTTACAGGACATCATTTACTAATAGATTTGCTTTCAAGGAGTCGGCCACATTGTTAAGTTATTGTTCGATATGGATTTTCCCCCCTCCTGCTGGAGCCCGGGGTTGATTATAACCTTTGATGCTGGGAAACTGACAGTGTAAAATGCTGCGCACATGTAGAGGAGCAGAGAAAATGATGCATAAAGGAGAACTCCACCCAGCGTGTTCACTTAAAGGGGTCGTCTCGCTACGAGGATTGCTGCTTTTTATGTTAAAGATCTTGCAAAAACAAGTCACTTTGCAATATGTGTCCATTACCAGTGTCCTACCTATTCCTAGATGTCCCCTCTTGTATGGGCTGCATCAGCTCCTCAGGTCGCTATAGCAACAGACCTGTTCTATCTCTCCTGATAGGCTGCCAGCACTGGTTGCTATAGCTATAGACCTGTTTGATCTATCCTGATAGGCTGCCAGTGCTAGTTGCCATAGCTACAGACCTGGCTTCTACAGCAGACTAGTAGAAGCCAGAAAACACACCCCTGAATTCAAAATGAAACCATGAAAACAGGACTGAGGTGAGATGAATCAATGCAGTGAGTCAACCCCTTTAAAACTCCCCAGTAAATCTAAATCCTTGTGTCCCCGTCCTCTATTCAGCCCTATCTTCTATCTGGGAAAGCTGGGTGGCAACCAGTATGGTTCACATCAAAGCTGCCATAGGAGCGGTCAACCAGCTTAGTCATCTCCTTTGCTCCAACTTTGCTCTGTAACCAGGTGGTTTTTGTGTTTTGGAGTCTGGGAAAGCTGGGTGCCACCGGTTTATAATCCATGGTTCAGCTATAATCCACAGTTGAGCTCTCACTCAACTTTCCAGAGTCCTGCATGGTAGCTCAGTACAGTCCTGCAGCAACAGTGGAGCTATATGGGTTATGACTGCATAACTAGGCAGATCTAGTGTTCAGGAGCCTAGGAAAGCTGGATACCATATGTTTATAATCCACAGTTAAGGTCTGGCTCCAACTTTCCAGAGTCCTGCAGGGTAGCTCATTACAGTCCTGCATCGATAGTAGATTCATGGGGGATATCACTACTTAACTAGGCAGATACAGGGTATAAGAGCCTCGGAAAGCTGCATACCATCTATTTATAATCCATAGCTTAGCTCTCACCCAGCTTTCCAGAGCTCTGCAGGGTAGCTCATTACAGTAATGCAGACACAGTGGAGCTATATGGGTTATTAATGCATAACTAGGCAGATACAGGGTATGAGAGTCTAGGAAAGCTGGATACCATCTATTTATAATCCACAGTTCAGCTCTCACCCAACTTTCCAGAGTCCTGCAGGATAGCGGATTACAGTCCTGCATCAATATTAGATTCATGGGGGGGTTATCATTACATAACTAGGCAGATATCATAGTTATGAGAGTCTAGGAAAGCTGGGTACCATTCATTTATATTCCAGGTCTCGCCCAACTTTCTAGAGTCCTGCATGGTAGCTCAGTACAGTCCTGCGGAAACAGTGGAGCTGTATGGGTTACCCATCCATAACTAGGCAGATCTAGTGTTCAGGAGCCTAGGAAAGCTGGATACCATATGTTTATAATCCACAGTTCAACTCTCACCCAACTTTCCAAAGTCCTGCAGGGTAGTTCATTACAGTCTTGCAGCAATAGTAGATGCATGGAGGGGTGGGTTTATAACTACATAACTAGGCAGATACAGGGTATGAGAGTCTAGGAAAGCTGGGTACCAGCTGCTGTGACCACTCCCAGCAGTTTTTAGACACTTTTGCTATACAGCATTGGTCTCTAAGCTTTGCTCCCCTCGAGCGGTGGTGACACTACAACTCCCAGCAGTCCCTGGTGGCAACAGGAGTTATCTACAACCCAGCTTTGGTGACCATGCAGGTGTCTGGGAAAGCTGGGTGACTCTGGTCACTGCATTGGACGCCGTCCGTGCAGGGGTTTTTTTTTTTTTTTTTGCATTCCTACATTGGAGCTCTTCCTATTGGTGATGAGAGGGTTAATCCCTGTCCCCTGCATGTGGGCTCAGCAGAATGGGGTTCCTGGACATGTCCAAAATAAAAGAATTGAATTCCTCGTCGATTGGTATGCAAGACGGGCGCCTCCTCGCCCCACTGCCAGCTCCTACATTCTGTATCGCCCCGCAAAGACTTGTGAACAAGCAAAATCAGCCACTCATTGGGAGACGGGGGCAAAAAAAATAAAAAAAACTGAGCGCCTTGTGTGTCGGGTATAATGACACACTTGTCCTCAGCTCGCCTTGCAAATCAGATCCTAACCTCCCGCCGCCGTGCAGTGACAGGCAGCTGACAGGCCTCCTCCACCGCCCCGTACCTGTGCACCTGCCACCAATCCCAGGGCACGGGGAGAACGGCGCGGCCCTCGTCTCCATATTCCCATCACATCCGCCAGGGACATGATCTGCAGCTGACAAACTCAAATTGATGCTTATGATAAACCATGGGCAGATCAGTGGCGCGGGCTGGAAGCAAAACCCGCAATCTCCTCGGACCCAGCAATGGAGGAGACGCCGCAGAGGTTAAGTGATGGCGACGAGCGGGCCTCCAAGAGCAGGAGAAGAGGCGCGGGGACGAGATCTTGGCTGTGTTATCTAGAACGGACTTGCTGCAGGAAAACGAGTCAAGGATTTTACTCTGACGCCTGCTTGGTGTGAACAGCGCTTCAGCTTATAAATAACCGGCCTCATTCAGCAAAATGGTCTAATGGTAAAACAGTCTGTTGCCCATAGCAACCAGTCATAGCCCATAGTAACCAAACAGAGCTGATTGCAACCAATGAGAGCGAATAGTAACCAGAGTTCACAGCAACCAAATCACAAGCTAATAGCAACCAGTCGTAACCCATAGTAACCAAAAGAGTTCCGATGCAACCAATAAGTCATAGCAAAGTCTAACCCAGTAGTAACCCAACAGTGATCAACCAAATCGAATAGTCCAGTCTACCCATAGTAATAAATCGGCCCCTATAGCAACCAGTCATAGCCCATAGTAACCAGAGTTCACAGCAACCAATCAAAGCTCATAGCAACCAGTCATAGCCCATAGTAACCAGAGTTCACAGCAACCAGTCATAGCCCATAGTAACCAGACAGAGCTGATTGCAACCAATGAGAGCGAATAGTAACCAGTCATAACCCATAGTAACCAATCGGAGCTTATAGCAACCAGTCATAGACCATAGTAACCATTCATAACCATACTAACCAATCAGAGCTCACAGTGACCAGTCAAAGCCCAGAGTAACCAGACATAACCCATAACAACAATCATAATCCGTAGCAGCTAATTATAGCCCATAGCAACCAGTTAGTTCATAGCAACCAAACAGAGCTGATTGCAACCAATGAGAGCTAATGGCAACCAGTCATAACCCATACCAACCAATCATAGCCCGTAGCAGCTAATTAGAGCCCATAGCAACCAGTTGGTTTATAGCAACCAGTCATAGCCCACAGCAACCGGTCATAACCCATAGTAACCAAACAGAGCTGACTGTAACCAATGAGAGCTAATGGCAACCAGTCATAACCCATAACAACCACTAAGAGCTCATAGTAATGAATCAGAGCCCATAGTAACCAGACATAGCCCATAGCAACTAGTCATAACCCATAGTAACCAAACAGAGCTGATTGCAACCAATGAGAGCAAATGGCAACCATTTATAACTCATAGCAACCACTTGGAGCTAATTGCAACTAATCAGGGCTCAAAGCAACCAGTCATAACCCATACCAACCAGTTAGAGATCATAGTAACGAATCAGAGCCCATAGCAACCAGTCATAATCCTTAATAACCAATCAGAATTCATAGCAGCCAGTCAACACCCATAGTAACCAATTGTAGCCCCTAGCAACCAGAGTCCATAGTAGCTAGTCATAACCAGTAGCAACCAATAAGATTGTTGCTACAAGTTATAACCCATAACATCCAATTGGAGCCCATAGCAACCAGTCATAACCCCTAGAAACCAAACATAGCTCCTAGAACCCAATCGATTCGCTTTTGTTTTTCTAGGCGCGGGGGGGGCGGCGGACGCCTGGCCCCATTGACATGTCAATCCCCCCCCGCGCGTACAATGATCATCTTGTACGTGCGGGGAGAGGACCCAACATGTGCTCTATGAGAGCGAATTGCTTTATAAACGCAATATGCGGCGAAATGAGCCCCTAAAACGCGCTGCAATTTAAGCCGTGTGAACATACCCTAACGGAAAAGTAGCACTGGCTCCTGCTGCAACCAGAAACTCCAGCACAGGCGTGAGCCGGGTTTTATCTGTGATAAATCCGTGACTAAACGCGCACTAATTGGGTTGGGTTTCTCAGTACGATCGCCCCGGGAAAACCTGCATGGGCCCGCCCCGTGAAAAACGTCCCCTTCGCCATTTTTTTAACCCGTGTAATTTGTTCCCTTTCTTGTGCCGCTGTCCAGGGGAAGTTGCGGGGGGAAATAGGTTTTGCGGATTTAAAAAACGCTGCTTTCTACGGTTTTCCCCCAAATCGCTTTTTTTCCCCTTTAAGCAAATAGAGGGGGGCTGGATGACCCCCGGGCTGTGATCTGGGGGGGACCAGGAAGGCTTTGCTAATGTTCTCATTCTCCCGATTTTTTGATCTTCCAAGCTTCTGCTTCTCAATGCTCTGAACATTTGCATCCTCTGGATCCCTTTCAAAGGGCGAAACCATCCTGCCCAATTTTTTTTATTTTTTTTTCCCCTACAAAAAAAAGCCTCCGCTCCGATCATTTGAGGAGAAGCAGCCGCCACTTTAATATGAATCTTCTTTGTGCCAAATAAGAACATTTGTAATATGTTAACTTTTTGGATAATAGGGCGGGGCACAATGGCCCCGTCACCCGAATTTCGTTTAAGAGAAAACCAAGCAAAGAAAATTACTATTTCAAACTGCCCTTTTTTTTATTTTTGCAGAGGGCGGCACGAACCATTTTTTGCTCCGAAGGGGAAAAATATGTGGCGTGCCGCTTAGATAGGCGTCAAAACCGCCGAGAGTTGGGGTTTTTTAGGACAGGAGCTTCCACCATGGCTTAGAGGGGGAAACTTTCCCCTGTTCAAACCCAAAAAAAATTCATTTTTTTCCCCCCCAAAAACCAGCTAAGGCTTCTTATTTTGGAAATACCATAAAATTTTGTTTTGGTGTGTTGGGAAGGGGCCCCAAACAACTAATGTCTGCAAGGGAAAAAGGGGGCGTCAGGAGGACCCCAGAACGCTTTTATTTTATAGTTCTTTAAAAAGTTTTAAAACAAAAGGGGGGGGGCATGATAAGGGGGCGCCCCGTTTTTGGTGACTTTGAGCCAAAAAAAAATGTAGAACCCGGCCACTCCAAAATTTGGCCATAAGGCCCCTTTTTAGTGCGCCCAAAAATTTGGGAGTTCGGGGGGAAAGTCGCACCCCATTTATGAAGTAGACACATTTATGAGCTTTGACACCAATCTTCTGCGCAGAACAGTTAAAACAGCCAGACCAGGGTAAAGGTGGTGCCTGAGCCAGACTTGTGGAAATTGGCTCTACACTGCCCTGTATGTATGAACCTGCAGAAGAACAGCCAACCAGGGTAAAGGTGGTGCCTGAGCCAGACTTGTGGATTGGCTCAAACACGCCCTGTATGTATGACCTGCAGAAGAACAGACCAGGGAAAAGGGGTGCCTGAACCAGACTTGTGGTATTGCGCTACACTGCCCTGTATGTATGATCTGCAGAAGAACAGCCAGACCGGGGTAAAGATTTGGCCTGAGCCAACAAAATTGTATTGCTCTACACTGCCCTGTATGTAATGACCTGCAGAAACACCAGACCAGGGTAAAGTGGGTGCCTGAGCCAGACTGGGAAATTGGCTCTACACTGCCTTGTATGTATACCTGCAGAAAGAACGACCAGGTAAAGGTTGCCGACCAGACTTTGTGGTATTGGCTCTACACTGCCCTGTAGTATGACCTGCAGAAGAACAGCCAGAACCAGGGTAAAAGGTGTTTGCCTGAGCCAGACTTGGTGGTAATTGGCCCTACAGGGGGCCCTGTATTTTATGACCCGGGCAGAAGACACCCAGACCAGGGTAAATGTGGGTGCCTGAGCCAGACTTGTGGTATTGCTCTACACTCCCCCTGTATGTATGACCTGCAGAAGAGCGCCCAGGGGTAAAGGGGGTGCCCTGAGCCAGACTTGTGGTATTGGCTCTACACTGCCCTGTTTGTATGACCTGCAGAAGAACAGACCAGGTAAAGTTGTTGCCTGAGCCAGACTTGTGGTATTGGCTCTACACTGCTCTGTTTGTTGCCTGCAGAAGATCAGACCAGGGTAAAGGGGGTTTTTCCTACCACATTGGGGTTTTGGGGCCTTACACTGCCTGTATGATACCTGCAGAAAAACAGACCGGGGTAAAGGTGGTGCCTACCAGATTTGGGTATTGCTCTACACTGCCCGTATTATGACCTGCAAAGAACAGACAGGGAAAAAGGGGCTGAGCCAGACTTGTGGATTGTCTCTACCTGCCCTTATGTATGCCCCTGCAAAGAAAAACCAGGGTAAGGGTGGTGCCTGAGCCAACTTGGGGGATTGTCTCTACCTCCCTGTATGTATACTTGCAGAAGAACAGTCATACATTTTGGCGCAGCTACACTGTTTAAAGCGTTTTTAGAACGGGCCGTCGCACCAACATTCATACCCTCCCCCAAGGGTCGGGACAAATCCCACTTTCCTGGGGGTGCAGCAGGGTGGCCCCAACAGAAGGAGAAGGCACACTTGGATTCAGAGCTCCAGTGTGCACCTCCTGTACTGCACTTCCCAGATGGTGGCACCTCTCTGATAGCCCCTGCCACCCTTCTAGACCATCCAGTGGTGCACAGAGGGCACCCATAACATTGGTGTGGCCTTTGGTGAAAAACTTTTTGTCTCTGTTTTATAGTTTTATGATTTTAGTTTTGGGTTTGGGGCTCGGGAACGATCTCGATTTTTACATTTTTGTCCGTTCTCCAGATCACTGCAGCTCCGCCATGTTCCTGCTGCTCTCTATACATTTAATTTATTTGAACCTTATTTCACCGTCCCAGGTAAAACCCTAAATCACTTTAATATATTTACAAAAGTGGAAATTTAAAAATAAGAACGGGGGCGGGGTCGTCAGGAAAGGCAGGGCCTTAATGAAACGCAAACGTGGCCGAAAACCCTCCCGCAGAATGAAGTACACAGCGTTGTTTCCCGGGCCCACAAAACAGTCCTTTAAAACCCCTGTTGACAAAAATGAAATCCATTAGTGGGAGGCGGGCAATGAGGCCCCAGTCCCGGGGGCATCGGGGTTGGAATGTTTCAAATTCTAGACTTTTTTGAAATCTAGACGTTATGAAGATGTTTTGTGCCACCCATCTTATTAAACAAGTTACAACAATCTGGCAGCTCTTAGATATTGTGCCAAAGGGAACGCCACCCAAATTCTTCACTCCCTTTTCCTTATTTATCCCTGATTTACCTCCGCAGACGTTCTGCTGTTTAGTTAGGAGATCGCGCCCACACACTTGTTTCATGTATAGGATTAGATAAATGACTGATTAAAAAAAAAAAGCGCCACACCTGCCTAAAGGTTGTAAGTGGTACTGCGCTCAAAACCAGACACAACCCATGGACAGGTGGGGCAGCCATGTTTTTCTAATCCTGTACAATACCTTCAGCGGAGAAGTAGAGGGTCTCTTGATGGGTTATAGAGAGGTAAAGTAGGATCCGATGAAATGCTATGGGCAGGCTTGGACTGGCCCACAGGGGAAAAGGGGAAACCCCCAGTGGGCCCCTGAGCATGGCCGACCTGGAGTTGTTTTTTAGATGCATATACATCAGAAGAGGCAAAAACGCGTAAAAAGAGAGTCAAAAAGCAAGAGGCAGAGTATAGGAAGCATGTACAGTCATTTACAGTAGCTGTATGGTGGGCCCTCAAAATAAACTCCACCAGTGGGCCCTGAAATGGATCAACTGGCGGGCCCCTAGAACCAACTCCACCTGTGGGCCCTAGTTACCCCAGTTCGACGCTGGCTATGGGTGTAATCTAGCACTGTAGATATAGGACTGGCAGAGGCATAACTTGAAGCTCGGGGGCCGTAGTGCAAAAAGTGAATGGGCCCCCAGCTACCATGTGCCACTTACAATGCTGGTGTCTTCTAATGTGGCAGGAGAGCTTTTGGGCCCCCTCAGGCTGCAGGGCCCGGTAGCGACTGCTACCTCTGCACCCCCTATAGCTGTCCACTGAGGACAGGTGTGTGAAACTTGTTGTCGCCAATGGCCAGATCAGAATTCTGGTTGCCCTTGAAGGGACATTGGAAGGCTTTGGAGGGTGCCCAGGGTGACTGGGTAGTTCTTGAAGGAAGCGGTGTGGAGGTGTGCAGGGCCACCATCAGAAATTTCAGGGCCCCATACAGCTGAAGCGTCTGGGCCCCTCGTTCCCCATAAACCCCGCTTGCAACGGGCCCCCTTCGTTCACTGGGCCCCGTACAGCAGTACCCCCTGTACTGCCTTTAGGCGGCCCTGGAGGTGTGTACCAGAGATTTGAATAAGTTTTGATGCCCGCTCCTTAGGCTGGCATCGCCACCTCTTTTTTGCCAAGCGCAGGCTGTGTCCACCGAGAAATTATGTATTGTAGAGCGCCATTGATTCCAGGGTGCTGTACATTCAAGGGGGTTACATGCATAACACAAGTCAAACAAGTACATTGGTGACGATAGATGACTAGCAACTGGTACAGAGGGAGAGAGGACCCTGCCCACGAGGGCTTACAGCCTAGAAATGTGAAGAGCTGGTTCTTTTTTGTGTCTGAACCTGCCCGCTGTGTCTAAGCTATCGCTGGTCATATCAACTGCCGTGGTTGGCCGCATTCGGCCAACAGGACTTATTTGACACATGTGGTCTAGGAAGTTCCAGGGAACTGCAATACAGCCTAAGGGCGCGTTCACACGGCACAGGACAAATACCGGTCGGTTTGCCGGCCGGTATTTGTCCTGTTTTGCGCCCGTCCCCACGGCCGCGGGGGGGGGGACGGCTTTTCTCCGTGATAAACGGAGAACAGCCCTCCCCCTCCCATTAAGCAGCACATCTTCCGTCCGGAAACCGGACGGAAGATGGTGCATGTTCTATGTTTTGCCGCCGGACCGCCGGAGACAAAACCGCCAGGCGGAAAACCCGTGCAGTGGGGACTGCTGCACGGGTTTTCCATAGAGCACAATTGTGCTCATTTTCGGCCGGTTTTTCAGGCGGTCTGAAAAACCGCAAACCGCCGAAAAACCAGCCGAAAACCCGTGCAGTGCGGACATGCCCTAATAGTGCAAGAATAAGAGCTGGTCATAGCCCCGCTTCTCATTAGTATTATGTACGGTAATAATTTTCCACCTTTAATAGGTTAAGGGTGTTGAAGTCCCTCTTACTCTACTACCACGTAGAGAGACAATTCAGGCTTGTTTTATGAAGGTTACTGCATACTTGCCAACTGTCCTGATCCTTTCAATAGTCTCTCTCAGAAAGTGAGTTGTAAAAAGTGTGAGATTTTAGACAAACACCATCTAAAAGTGGATGGTCTAGAAGTGTTTTCAGGTGGGTTGGGACAGTTCTAGGGGCAGGGTGCAAATCCTCCCCCCTACCCTGCATTACGGTTTAGCAAGGTTGGCCAGTATGGTGTTGTATGATTTGCAAGTGAAGGAGTGTTGGTTAATACTTTTCACTGCCCAGCTTCATAATAGGTTTGTTCTTGTAGGTATACCAGAAAATTTAAAAAAAATTAGAAATCTCCAATTGGAAAAAAAAAATCACTTTTGACTTTGGCCTCAATCAGACTAGAGGTGGTGGCGCTGTTGAATTAGAGTCTATGAAAATATTTTATTGTTGAATAGTGGTGAAAAGAGGTACTGCATGGGGCAAACACTTTATGATGCTTCAATCCATTTAGACAAAATTACCTGCTGCTAATAATAACCAAACCAGACTGAGCTCTATTTTATGTATTATATACTACAGGACGGCAAAAGGGCATATGTACATGAACTTTTGTTTAGAGGTGGTGGCGCTGTTGCTTTAGTCTATGGAAATATTGTATTGTTGAATAGTGGTAAAAAGGGGTACTGCATTGTGCAATAACTTAATAAAGCTTTAATCCATTTAGACAAAAATATTTGCTGCTAATAACCAAACCAGGCTTTTATATATTACATAATCCAGGAGGGCAAGAGGGCATGTGTACTTCAACTTTTGTTTAGAGGTGTTGGCGCTGTTGCATTAGTCTATGGAAATATTGTGTTGTTGAATAGTGGTGAAAAAGGGGTACTGCATGGGGCAAAAAGTTCATGACGCTTTAATCAGTTAAGACAGAAGAATATGCTGCTAATAAACCAGACTGAGCTCTCTGTTATATATTATATGAACTAAGATGGCTAAAGGTCATGCATACATGCCCTTTAGATTAGAGGTAGAGTCTATGGAAATATTATATTATTGGGTAGTGGTGAAAAAGGGTAATGTATGGGGCAAAAACTTTTATAAAGCTTTAGTCCATTTATACCAGGGGTTCCCAAACTCCAGTCCTCAAGCCCCACCAACAGGTCATGTTTTCTGGCTTTCCTTAGCAGTGCAAAAGTGATTTAATTATGCTGCATAGGTAACTTATTTATTGTCAGTGCATTCATTCTGTGGGATATCCTGAAAACATGACCTGTTGGTGGGGCGTCAGGACTGGAGTTTGGGAACCCTTGATTTAGACAAAAATATCCACTGGTAATACTCAAACCAGACTGAGCTCTATTTTATGATTTATATGACCCTAGATGGCAAAAAGGGCATATGTACATACTCTTTAGCTTGGAGATGGTGGCGCTGTTGCATTGGAGTCTATAGAAATATTGTATTGTTGAATAGTGGCGAAAAGAGGTACTGCATTGCATTGTGCATATTATTGCTAACTCCCCTGATGAACCCGGTTACATCATACTGGGGGAAACGCGTCGGGAAAAGGAAGATGTTGGAGTAACAGAGACTATGGAGTGACATTTAAGGTCGTATTTTTTGGTTTGATATCCATGCGACCTCACCACTAGGATCTCTATCATTAGTAGACCTAGATTATTCTATACAATATTAAATTCCTAGTCAGACCAACTTTGTATGGGTTCTGATGGAGTATGAACCTTAGATCTATGTAGTTACGTTTTTGCATATGTTTTATAGTGATGACTAATATATGCTCTTGCTAAAAATAGTGGTTCATGTAGCACATTACTACTTGTTTCGAATGGACATGTGAGATATCTGCTTTATTGATGAGATATTTATATCTGAGGTAGGTCAGGGATAGGATAGTTAATTTGATAGGGTGAGCCTCCTTACGGTGGGGCCGTCCTTTTCGGGACGATCACTCGACCTGTCCATAGGTTATTGTAGGGTCTGCCTAGGGAAAGATATATAGATTTATTTTTTGATATCTTGTAATGAATATCTTGGAATATAGGTAGTGGTTTTTTGCCTTTGTTCTTTTTGGATGTGATAGTATTGTAAGTAATTTTAATGATAATATAATAAAAGGTAGATTTTAGATTAGGAGCTTTGTGTTTTGGTTTCAGTGATTTTTGTAGTTTCCAGGCTCATAAAAGGATTTAGTTACTGTACTGTGAAGTGTTACTGCATTGCATGGGGCAAGAATTTAACAAAGCTTTAATATGTTTTGACAAAAGCATCCGTTGGTAATAACCAAACCAGAATGAGCTCTATTAAGTATATTCTATGACCCAAGATGGCTGAAGGGCGTACATACATGTCTTTTTAGTGCTGGTGATGCTATTGCGTTGGAGTCTGTGGAAATATTGTATTGTTGAATAGTGGTGAAAAGAGGTACTGCATGGGGCAAAAACTTAAAAAGCTTTAATCTTTTTAGACAAAAGTATTTGCTGCTAATAACCAAACCAGACTGAGCTCTTTTTATATGTATTCCATAATCCAGGAGGACAAAAGGATATATACATGAACTTTTGTTTAGAGGTGGTGGCGCTGTTGCATTAGAGTTTATGGGAATATTGTATTGTTGAATAGTTGTAAAAAGGGGTACTGCATGGGGCAAAAACTTCATATCCATTTAGTCAAAAGTATCCGCTGCTAATAACCAAACCAGACTGAGCTCTATTTTATGTATTAAAAAATCGAGGAGGGCAAAAGGGCATTTGTACATGAACTTTTGTTTAGAGATGGTGGCGCTGTTGCATTAGAGTCTATAGAAATATTGTACTGTTGAATAGTGGTGAAAAGAGGTACTGCATGGGGCAAAAACTTAACGTTTTAATCCATTTATACAAAAGTATCTGCTGCAAATAACCAAACCAGACCGAGCTCTTTTACATATTCTATGATCCAAGATGGCAAATGTTTATCTGTACATGCCCTTTAACCAGGGATACATTTTTGCTTCCTTTTTAAGGTGAATTCTGTATTCTACAAATGCAAAGTGGTGCGTTTGCTGTTTTCTCTGCTTTTCATAACCAAGTCATTTACTTTTATCTCTTGATCTATGTTATAACACTTGTGTTTTTTGTGCGGTGCATCTGAGTTTATCCAGGTTATTAGACCCAGGCATCTGTAATTTAATGCAGATTTTTATTTTTCCTGATGAGAATTGGAAGAAAACAAACAACTTAATCCTGTATGTGTTTTTTTTTTATTTTTCTTTCTTAAATGAGCTTTGCTTTTTACGACTATTGAGGGGCGAGATTTTTATTTGTGTTTAAATGTGTAATGAGTTTCAAGCTATGTGGAATATTTGAAGATGTTCGGAAAGACTGGTAGGTGATATTGTACGTGCCATAAACAATATACCGTGAAAAAAACAATAGTTATTTTGTTTAACTGACTGTATTATATGAAACGTTTCTCTCCGGGATCATTTAGAAATCCATATCGACTGCGGCAATTGTATCTGGCTATTAACCATTGGCAGGCGGACTTGTCGCGCTAACGACGGACCATATGTAGATTTGCGGTAGAGTCTGGACGCCTAGGGGTTGGAGCATTTCCCCTTGAAATTACAAAAAATACCAGAAAAAGATTTCAATTTTTTTTTAGTTCTCTCTTCCTCTGTAAAAAGCTGGTTGACAACATACATGGCTGCCGTAAAGACGTCTTTTTACCCAAGGGTGTATAACAAGGTGATGGCTTAAAGGGGATGTCTCACTACAAGGATTGCTGCCTTTTATGTTAAAGATCTTGCAAAAATAAGTCACTTTGTAATATATGTCCATTACCAGTGTGCTTCCTATTCTGAGATATCCCCTCTTGTATGGGCTGCATCAGCTCCTCAGGTCGCTATAGCTACAGTCCTGTTTACTCTCTCCTGATAGGCTGCCAGCACTGGTCACTATAGCTACAGACCTGTTCCATGTCTGCTGATAGACTGCCGGTACTGGTTGCTATAGCTACAGACAGGCTTGGACTGGCCCACAGGGGAATAGGGGAAACCCCCGGTGGGCCCCTGAGCATGGCAGACCTGGAGTTGTTTTTTCTAACTGCCTATACATCCTCAGAAGAGGCAAAAAAGCAAGAGGCAGAGTATAGGAGGCAATTACAGTGATCTATAGTAGCTCTAGGGTTGGCCCCTAAAATAAACCCACCGGTGGGCCCAGAAACAGCTCAACTGGTGGGCACCTAGAATCAAATTCACCTGCGGGCTCTAAGCACCCCAGTCCGACACTGGCTACAGACCTGTGATCTCTCCTGATAGGCTGCCAGCACTGGTTGCTATAGCTACAGACCTGGCTTCTACTGCAGCCTAGTATAAGCCAGTAAACACGCCCCTGAATTCAAAAGGAAACCAAGAAAACAGGACTGAGGTGAGATGAATCAATGTAGTGAGACAACCCCATTAAAGAGGACCCTAGACAGGTCTGTTTTAGTAAATCCTTGTGTTCCCTGTGATATAACAATCCTGGAGCCTCTTCTCTTATATCTCTGTGTTGTGCTGTTCCCCTGTTATTCCTCCTAGAAATGTATGACTGAATCAGTCAACTGGGCGTTTCCATTCTTATTCTTAAAGAGTGTGTCCCTGTATACACAGAGTATGTCAGACTGTGCAGTTAAACACCCCAAATTGGTAATACCTAGAGGACTGACTGGTTATGAATTATAACTCTGTGTTGTGGTGTTCTCAGAAATTCCTTCTGGTAATATATCACAATCTGTCAGCTGGGTGTTACCACTGGGGATGGGGTCCTGCACAGTCTGATATTGTCCAATCCGCGCTGACAGAATAAGTGTGTGTAGGGACACACCCCTATCCAAACTGGATTGGTAACACCCATCTGACAGATTCAGTCATACATTTCTAGGAGGAATAACAGAGGAGCAGCACAACACAGAGATATAAGAGAAGAGGCTCCAGAATTGTAGGAGGAATAACAGAGGAACAGCACAACACAGAGATATAGGAAAAGAGGCTGCAGGATTATTTCATAGGGAATGCAAAAAAAACAAAACCTTTCTGGAACCTTTTTTCTAAGAACTCTGAGCCGTGCTGTTCCTCGGTTATCCCTCCTAGAAATGTATTACTGAATCTGTCAGCTGGGCGTTGACCATTGGGGGGGTGTTCATGCATAGTCTGACATTGTCCAATCAGTACTGACAGAGTTAGTGTGTATAGGGACATGCCCCTTTGACCGTTCGACACATCTGCTTTAGTAAATCCCTGTGAAATAACAATCCTGCAGCCTCTTCTCTTATATCTCTGTGTTGTGCTGTTCCTCTGTTATTCCTCTTGGAAATGTATCACTGAATCTGTCAGATGGGTGTTACCATTCCAGTTTCAAAGGGGCGTGTCCCTTCATATACTGACTATCAGCACGAATTGGATAATGGCAAACAGCAGGGTTACGCCCCTTTGACCGTTCGACACATCTGCTTTAGTAAATCCCGGTGAAATAACAATTCTGGAGCCTCTTCTCATATCTCTGTGTTGTGCTGTTCCTCTGTTATTCCTCCTATAAATGTATTATTGAATCTGTCAGATGGGTGTTACCAATTGGGGGGCGGGTGGGGGGGGGGGTCCCGGCTCAGTCTGACAGTGCTGTTCATGTATTACTGAATCTGTCAGCTGGGTGTTGGGGTCCATCCACACAGCATATATAAAATTGCCAATTGGATTCTGCTTAAGAATTTGGCCGGTATTTTATCGTCTTTCAAAGCTTTTGGGGGACGGTTCTGTCTGCGGATTCGCCCGTCCTCCATAACCATTGAATTGCATACCTTCTGACATACTCTTTTATATACAGGGACACACCCTTTCAGAACAAGAATGGAAACGCCCATCTGACGGATTCAGTCATACATTTCCAGGAGGAATAACAGAGGAACAGCACAACCCAGAGATATAAGAGGCTCCAGGATTGTTATTTCACAGAAAACTTAAAGATTAGCTAAAACAGACAGGTCAAGAGATATCAGGGGTCTCCTTTAAAGGGGTCATCCAAATTTAGGATTAAAGAAACACAAAGTTTTTTTTTTTGTTTTTTTTTTTTATCTAGACTCCATAAAGCCATAGTGTTGCCCGGTACACAAGGCGTAATGTAAGGGGGAAACCACACAAACAAGGCAAGAACTTGCAATGATATAAATGAGCAAACACGCATGCACCAAACTTTTCAATTTATTACTGCGAGGATGTATAGAGCTAATGGAATGGGATTTGAGCTCGGTAATAAATAGCAGTTGCACTTCAGTACTTACCAACATTACCAGCCATAAAGCATAGAGTATTCTGCAGTGATTTAGATGTGAAATTACACAAAAGTGCAGCACAGGAAACATCAAATA
Organism: Phyllomedusa bahiana; assembly: GCA_025379985.1. Lineage (NCBI taxonomy): Eukaryota > Metazoa > Chordata > Amphibia > Anura > Hylidae > Phyllomedusa > Phyllomedusa bahiana. The sequence goes on along the minus strand of JAODAL010000467.1, from coordinate 66,965 downwards.
AAGTGCAGCTCCAAAGGGTAACATACATTAAAAAGAGACATCAACCGAGGGAACCAGAGTGGTTCAAGTTATGGAATTAGAGGAGAAGGAGGGGGACACAAAGGCTCTGCTGTCATATAAAGTAATAAGCTGTTTCACCCACAGTGAGGTCACAGTACAGACATAATGCACACAGGGATGTCACAGTACAGGGACAAAGCACACAGGGATGTCACAGTACAGGGACAATGCACACAGGGATGTAACGGTACAGGGACAATGTACACAGGGATGTCACGGTAAAGGGACAATGCACACAGGGATGTCACAGTAAAGGGACAATGCACACAGGAATGTCACAGGAGAGGGACAATGCACACAGGGAGGTCACGTATAGGGACAATGCACACAGGGAGGTCACTGTATAGGGACAATGCACACGGGGGTCACGGTATAGGGACAATGCACACAGGGAGGTCACAGTATAGGGACAATGCACACAGGGAGGTCACAGTATAGGGACAATGCACACAGGGATGTCACAGTACAGGGACAATGCACACAGTGATGTCACAGTACAGGGACAATGCACACAGGGATGTCACAGTATAGGGACAAAGCACACAGGGATGTCACAGTACAGGGACAATGCACACAGGGATGTCACAGTACAGGGACAAAGCACACAGGGATGTCACAGTACAGGGACAATGCACACAGGGATGTCACAGTATAGGGACAAAGCACACAGTGATGTTACAGTATATGCGTAATGCACACAGTCCTACCCAGTGTAGGGGAACATGCACAGGAGTTGTCACAGATAAAGGACAATGCGCACAGTGAGGTCACAGTATATGGATAATGCACACAGGGAGGTCACAGTACAGGGACAATGCGCACAGTGAGGTCACAGTATAGGGACAATGCACACAGGGAGGTCACAGTATAGGGACAATGCACACAGGGAGGTCACAGTACAGGGACAATGCGCACAGGGAGGTCACAGTACAGGGATAATGTGCATAGTAATGTTACAGCACAGGGACAATGCACACAGTCCTGACCCAGTGTAGGGGTAATGCACAGAGTTCTGTCACAGCATAAGGATAATGCTCACAGTGATGTCCCAGTGTAGGAGTAATGCACAGAGTCATGCCACAGGATTAGGGTAATGCTCACAGTACAGGGTTAAAGTGTGCAGTGCTGTCATGGTACAGGGGTAATGCACACAGCCACGTTATGTACAGGGGTGACACAAACAGTGATGTCACAGTACTGGGGTAATGTACACTGGGATAGTGCAAAAAAAAACAAAAACCCCAACATGTCCTGTATAATAAACCTATAATAGCACAGGACACAGCAAGTACACGAAAGAGAAGGGTTAATGCCCAAAGCAGGAGCGTTCACTTTCCATAGCCATGAACTATACGTAACCTGTGGCCCCTCTCAGTTGTTGGGCCCCATCAGTACAATGTGCGTATTCTGTGCTGTCATTTTCCTCCCTCGAGCAGCTCTAAGGCAGCAAATATTCCAGTTACTTAAGATCTTGAGCTGCATCATCCATCCACTCACAGAAAATTATGACTATTTTTGTGTTCCCAGCAGGGAAAAAAAAATCAGGACTAAATATTTGTCTGGCAATTGACAGATGACATTAGATTGAGAAATGACTGAATGTGGAAGTACCTGGAGGTCAGGACTCGCGCGCTTCCGAGTAAATGACTGTGGTGTTCTTTTTGGAAACGTTGTGCGGTAATTTCGGATAAAAGCCTGTTTTGTAGGGAGAGGAAGTCAAGAAAAGCTCCAAGGTTGGAGGAGTGTGCGGCAGCGGTCTGACGTTATTATGACAATTCTGTACTTGTTCTTTTTTATTTTGCAGCTATTGGAACAATAAGGAAACAAGTGATTGGGCTCGGGCCCCCTATACATTATGCATATTGGGAAGGGGATTGTGTTATATCTCATTTTTAAAGGGCTTGTACACCTTGCATAGGGCTATACACTAAGGGCCCGAGTCACACCGAGCCCCATACAACCTATTAGTAGGGGGAAAAAAGGACCTTTAATCCCACTCCATAGAAATATACTGTATGCGACAGGTTATTGTAGCCTGGGCCCCTACCTACCCATATAATTGTACATGGAGGGCCCACAATTTGGAGTTGTACTTTGCTGTGCTGGGGCGGACATGTTACTGGTGCAAACTGTGACAAAGGAGCCCAATAGGGAAGTGGTTTTTCTCCTTAAGTTTGGATCCCCATTCCTATACAGCCCCCATACTTCCAAGAGTAGAGGATCCAGCACCAAATAGTTAAAAAATTATGCTATGACTAAGAGCCCATATTGGTTTGAAACGCGTCAGCGTTCTATACCCGTGCCATTACCCTGCATCTGTGTGTGACACCAATAAAGGATTGAACTTTCATGGATATTCGCATGCTGCTGACTTTCTCCACTTTATATTAAAAAAAATAGTCTTTATTATAAATCCATTAAAACATGACAATGGTCTGACGGCTAGGCAAACCAGCTGACGCGTTTCGGGTGAAAAACCCCAACATTTTTGGCTGGCTCATGCTCCTAGCAGGATTTTTTTTGGGGGGGGGACAACCTCATCTTGTTGGTCCACAGGTATCTTGTCCTGCCATGTTCATACAGGGAAGACCTACTGTGTGTCTTTGGCTTCTTAATGGTCATAGAATATTTTTTGTGACAACCTTCTATCATTGATGGTTCACACGTATCTTGTCCTACCATGTTCATACAGTTAAGACCTACTATGTGTGTATTTTTGGCTGGCTCATGCTCATAACAGGTTTTTTTTGGGACAACCTCATCTTGTTGATGGTTCACAGGTATCTTGTCCTACCGTGTTCATTCAGGGAAGGCCTACTATGTGTCTCTTGGTCTTTTAAAGGTCATATAATATGTTTGGGACAACTTCCTCTCGTTGATGGTTCACAACCTCCTCTCGTTGGTAGTTCTCAGATATCCTGTTTATACCATGTGTTTTTATTTTTGGCTGGCTCAAGCTCATAGCAGGCTATTTTGGGACAACCTCCTTTCGTTGATGGTTCACAGGTATCTTGTCCCACCATGTTCATACAGGGAAGGCCTACTATGTGTCTTTTTGGCTTGTTAAAGGTCATAGAATATTTTGTGATAACCTTTCCTCTGTTGGTGGGTTCTCAGGATCTTTTTACCATGTGTTTTTAATTTTTGGTGGCTCAAGCTCCATTGGATATTTTGGGACAACCTCATCTCGTTGATGGTTCACAGGTATCTTGTCCCACCATGTTCATACAGGGAAGGCCTACTATGTGTCTTTTTGGCTTGTTAAAGGTCATAGAATATTTTTGGGACAACCTTTTCTCGTTGATGGTTCACAGGTATTCCTGTTCTACAAGCCATGTGTATATTTTTGTTGCTCAAGCTCCTACGGATTTTTGGACAACCCCCTCCCGTTGTTGGTTCACAGGTATCTTGTCCTACCATGTTCATACAGAGATGGCCTTCTATGTGTCTCTTTGGCTGGATCATGGTCATAGAATATTTTTGGGACAACCTCCTCTCGTTGATGGTTCACAGGTATCTTGTCCTACCATGTTCTTACAGGGGAGACCTACTAGGTATGTATTTTTGGTTGTCTCGGGCTCCTAACTGGATATTTTGGGACAACCTCCTCTCGCTGATAGTTCAGGTATCTTGTTATACATTTTGTCTCTTTTTGGCTTGGTCATGCTCCTAGCAGGATTTTTTGGGGACAAGTTCCTTTCGTTAATGGTTCACAGGTATCTTGTCCTACCATGTTCATACAGAGAAGGCCTACTTTGTGTCTCTGGTTTGTTAATGGTCATAGAATATTTTTGGGACAACCTCCTCTTGTTGGTAGTTCACAGGTATCTTGTCCTATCATGTGTGTTATTTTTGGCTGGCTCATGCTCCTAGCAGGATATTTTGGGACAACCTCCTCTCGTTGATGGTTCACGTATATCTTGTCTTACCATGTTCATACAGGAAAGGACTACTATGTGTCTTTTTGGCTTTTTAAAGGTCATAGAATATTTTTCAGGTATCTTGTTCTACCATTTTGTCTTTTTGGCTGGCTCATGCTCATAGCAGGATAAATTGGGACAACCTACTCTCATTAATGGTTCACATGTATCTTATCCTACCATGTTCATACAGGGAAGACCTACTATGTGTGTATTTTTAGGTTGGCTCAAGCTCCTATCAGGATATTTTGGGAAAACCTCCTCCCATTGATAGTTCAGGTATCTTGTTCTACCATTTGTCTCTTTGGCTGGTTCATGCTCCTAGCAGGATATTTTGGGACTACGTCCTATCGTTGATAGTTCAGGTATCTTGTTCTACCATTTTGTCTTTTTGGCTGGTTCATGCTCATAGCAGGATAAATTGGGAGAACCTCCTCGCATTAATGGTTCAAATGTATCTTATCCTACCATGTTCATACAGGGAAGACCTACTATGTGTGTATTTTTGGTTGGCTCAAGCTCCTATCGGGATATTTTGGGACAACTTCCTTTCGTTGATAGTTCAGGTATCTTGTTCTACCATTTGTCTCTTTGGCTGGGTCTTGCTCCTAGCAGGATATTTTTTGGGACAACCTCCTCTTCTTCATGGTGCACAAGTATCCTATTTTATCTTATCCTACCATATCATACAACGAAGGCCTATAATGTGTATATTTTTGGAAGGCTCAAGCTCATAGAAGGATTTACATTTTTTTTCTTTTTTTAGAACTTTTTAACCCAAGGATCTGAAGTTCTCATGGAATGATTGATACATAAAAAAGACATTAAACATTAATTGCTTCTGGGAGTTGTATAGTCCGGAGGTGCCAGGATGAATGGACATGCTGGCAGGGTAATGAAAAACCTCCAAAGTGTGTTTTACAAGCTAAATTATATGTGTACCTTTTTATTATACAGAATATATTTGTATGTGAATTCTACATTGCTGCCATTTACAGAGATTGATTATTTTTTTTTATTTTTTTTTCGCCGCTGCAGAATACATTAGCTCCTGTGAATGCTGTAGCTTGTATGCGCCACTGACTACTAATGTGTCGGTCTTCATGACTGCACAAGATTCATGCAAGTATCAATGTAGACCCTATATCCTGTCCCCCAGGCCTGGAGTAGCACCCCACGCTGGTGCCTAAGCGGGTCCAAGAGCCCCGCTACCATATAATAAGAACTGAGCTCCAAGTTACCTCTATTGATGCTGTATTTTTTGTATTTCTAGACTGTACATTACTTGCTGTTGCTTCAGGTTGTTTCATTGATTTATGAATAGCTATTGCTATATTCATGTTGGTACCTCGAGCAGTTGGCTCCTACCATGTCTAAATGTACTGCATGTTAATGACTGAATCTGCCTACTAGTGCTCAGGATACAAGCTGCTATCTGCTAAGCAGTGGAGCGATTTGATGGTCCTAGGCCTGAAGTAGTACTCAATAGCTGCATTCACTGGCTCCATGCACTCAGAGCTGCAATCATTGCTTGCAACTACCTAGGTCTGCATGCTTCTACTCTGACATGGACATGCATGGTAATGCTGTATGCTGATGCTCGTGTCCCAATTATCGCCTATTGATAGATGCTTCTCCTGTAGTCACTGTGATACTAATGCTTAGTTTTCTTCTATTCCTTCTGCTGACCTTGGCATGCTCCAATTTGCCTGTTACTAACCATGCACGGCGTCTTCCTGTCTGTTTCTGACTTAAAAAGCTGCCACTTGTGCCTGCTTCTGCCTTGAGGAGCTTCCATTTGTGCTTTCTTCTGCCTTGAGGCGCCGCCCCTTGCGCCTGCCTCGGCCTTGAGGCGCCGCCCCTTGAGGCGCTGCCTGGCCTTGAGCGCTGCCTGCCTGAGGTGCCGCCCCTTGCGCTGCCTCGGCCTTGAGGCGCCGCCCCTTGCGCCTGCCTCGGCCTTGAGGCGCCGCCCCTTGAGGCGCCTGCCTCGGCCTTGAGGCGCCTGCCTCGGCCTTGAGGCGCCGCCCCTTGAGGCGCCTGCCTCGGCCTTGAGGCGCCGCCCCTTGAGGCGCCTGCCTCGGCCTTGAGGCGCCGCCCCTTGAGGCGCCTGCCTCGGCCTTGGAATTTCATGTTGGAATTCCTGTGTAACAAATTTGCAATTTAAAGTAACAATCATTCAAATTTGACACTGTATCCTGCCTGGTGCGGATCCTGAGTGGACGGAGCATGACCCAGGCATGTTCTCATTGGTGGTTTCTGAATGCCTGTCATGCTCCGCCCCCGCGGGACCTGCTCTATGCATAATACTGTATTTTAATTATTATTTATGTTGTGTGTGTGGGATAAAGATCTTCTATATAGTGAAAATAGGAGAGGGCTCCTTTGTATAAATTGGGTGACGGCACTTGTAGAACTTTTGCAGATCCCTTGATGTCGGCAGGTGGAATGTACAGGGCCGAGCTGTATACAGTCATTGTCACCTAGACTTGTTGCATTTCGAGCATTGGTCTTTTTCAGCCTCCTGGTTGTGTCTGGCCGCACTGCAGGGCGTGTGGGGAAGATTACAAGGGTGTGCACAGATTACAGATACAGTCTTGGAAGTTTACCTGTTATTATCTATAAATAAAAGTCATGAATACAGACTTGTGATGTAATCTATAGAGCAAATAATAGCATTAGGATAAGGAATGTTTTATTGGGCAGCGCCCAGTTGAGTGTACACCTTGCAGTCCTCCTGTAGCCTGCAGCATTGATTACCCAAGGTATTTGTCTATCTCTGCCAAACCAAAATAACAAAATACTTTAAAGGGGTGTTCCCACCATTCCCTTTGATGGCATAACCTACCAATAAGCAATCAGAGTGTGATTGATAGTAGGACCTGCAGCTAATTCAGGAATGAGCTCCTGAAAGTGTTGGCTCAGAATGGAGAGCTGGGATTACTTGTCTACGACTCTCCATTCAGCTCTATGGGAGTTCCCAGTTCAGGGGAGCGCTGTGTTCTCCATTCAGCTCTATGGGAGTTCCCGGTACAGGGGAGCACTGTGTTCTCCATTCTGTTCTATGGTTATTCTCAGTACAGGGCAGCTCTGTGTTCTCCATTCGTTCTATGGGAGTTCCCGATACAGGGGAGCGCTGTATTCTCTCCATTTAGCTCTATGGGAGTTCCCAGTACAGGGAAGTGCTGTGTTCTCTCCATTCTGTTCTATGGAAGTTCGCAGTACAGGGGAGCGCTATGTTCTCCATTCTATTCTATGGGAGTTCCCAGTACAGGGGACCGCTGTGTTCTCCATTCTGTTCTGTGGGAGTTCCCAGTACAGGGCAGCTCTGTGTTCTCCATTCTGTTCTATGGGAGTTCCCAATACAGCTGAGCGCTGTGTTCTCCATTCTGTTCTATGGTTATTCTCAGTACAGGGCTGCTCTGTGTTCTCCATTCTGTTCTATGGGAGTTCCCAGTACAGTGGAGCGCGGTGTTCTCCATTCTCCTCTATGGGAATTCCCCGTACATGGGAGCGCTGTGTTCTCCATTCTGTTCTCTGGGAGATCCCAGTAGAGGGAAGCGCTGTGTCCTCCATTCTGTTCTATTGGAGTTCCCAGTACAGGGAAGCGCTATTCTCCATTCTGTTCTATGGGAGTTCCCAGTACAGGGGAGCGCTGTGTTCCGTACTCAGAACTCCCATAGAATAGAATGGAAAGTGTTGTGCAAGCGCAACCGGCTCTCCATTCCAATCCAACACTTTCAAAAGCCCTTTGCCATGATCGATGTGAGTGTGAATTGCTTCTAGGTGCACTGCAGCGCCAGTAACTTTTCTTACCTGCAGCTGAATACTGGATTCCTCACTGCTGCCACTGGCTCATGTGACCTGCAGCTGAATACAGGATTTCTCACTGCTGCCACTGGATCATGTGACCTGCAGCTGAATACTGGATTTCTCACTGCTGCCCCTGGGTCATGTGACCTGCAGCTGAATCAGGGTTTTCACTGCTGTCCCTGGCTATGTACCTGCGCTGAATACAGGGATTTTCACTGTGCCCTGGGGATGTAATTGCGTGAAAACGGATTTCTCACTGCTGACGGGTCATGTGACCTGCACTGAATATGGGTTTCTCATGCCCATGGGGCATGTGCCTGCAGCTAATACAGGATTCCCCCACTGCTGCCCTGGTCAAGGCCCCGGCCCGAATACAGGATTTTCTTCAATGCTGCCCCGGGTCATGTGCCTCAGCTGAATAAAATTTCTCAGCTGCCACTGGGTCATGTGACCTGCATTCTGAGTGGCTGAAATACACAGCGTGGTTGGGTGACCTAGAAGTGACTCTCTATGCATTCCTTTGGAGGGTTTGGTCTCTAAAAGGCCCAAAGACACGGGTTAAAATGGGCCCTAATTTCGGTCCGAATTACGCGCCCAAGTGCCCAATTGGGCTGAAAACGGCCCATTCATTACGGTAATTCACAGTTCTCATAGAGAACTATGGATTACGTCTCCTCTCCCCGCCCGGCGAAGCCGCCGGGCGGGGAATAATTGACATGTCACTTTCTAGCGGCGTATTAGCCCGCTAGCAGTGATAGTCAATGGGCCGGCGAATTTGCCGGCCCCCTGCTTACTCCCCGCTCCCGCGCCGCCCCCGTCCACACGGCGTAATGCGGGGCGAAATTACGTCCCGCAATTAAGCCGTGTGAACATAGCCTAAGAGTGCACCAAAAGAGACCGACCTCCTGTCAGCATCAAAAATGCTAAGTATTTTTCAGCCAATCAGAGAGCAGGTTGTGATTTAACAGAGACTGTTGCATCAGCCAGAAATCCTGTATTCAGCTGCAGGTAAGCAGAGTAACTGGCACCACAGTGTACATAAAAGCAGTTTCTAATGAACTAAGGTTAAAGCAAATCCCATCTACAAGAAGCCAATCTTTGATGCTAGTGCCAGGCAGCTGCTGCTAAGGCTTATACAATCAAGTTATGTTTTAATAACTTTTGGATAGGTTCATCTACAGGGAGTCCTCTAAGGACCTCAGTACCTTCCTATGACCCCGAGGAGAGTGATTGTTGCTGAATTTGTGGCATCTTTCTGCTTTTGTTTTGCAAATAGATTATTTTTATTAGGATTTGATTCCTCTTGCAGCTTTTTCTTGTACCGTTACCAGCGAATGTTAATGCATTTCGCTGCACACGCGTGGCTCAAAGTACACTAAAACCGCGAAGAACTCTATTATGTGACGCGCTGCAAGGTCGAATGCTTGCCAGTAAATACAGAGCAGCTCGTATCTTCTCTAGGCAAATGCACGGGCAAAGTAAGAGTGGCACAATTGAAGACGAAAGCACATTTCTTCTGCAGACAATGGCGAGTATTGTAATTTGATTGTCAGTCATAAGGCGGATCAATGCGACTTCACATGCCGCCTTGTGTGTTAGTTATATTCATGGGCATCGTGCGTTTGGTGCCTATTGTTGCTCGAACTGCATTGTTAACACGTCAACGCTTTGTGACTGAACAGATTAGCCATCTTCCTCTTATTGTTGGGGAACATCGCTGTAGATACATAATTTTATATATTTTTTTTTAATTGTGAATTTCTCGAATCTCCTGCTTCAATCTTGCTGTCATGACCATCAAATTGTCTCTAATAGACCGGGAAATTTAAACTTTTGAGAGAGGAAAAATTGGGAATGGTTCCATAGCAACTGGAACTGAGCTGCAGTACCAGGTGCAGCCTGTAGACAAGATGGGCGCTGTTTTTGTGTATACAAAAAATAAAAAAAAACTTTTTTCAGGACTTCCATTTTAATAAATGGAAATCCATGATGGCACAGGTACAATCTTTTGGGGTACGTGCACACAAGACAGATACTCTGTGGATTGGCATGTCCAAAATCCGCAGCTCATCACAGTAGCTGCATTGTGGATGAGAATTGAAAGGGGGGTTGTTCCTACATTTTTGATCTCACCTCATCCTGTTTTTTGGTTTCTTTTTTGAATTCAGGGGGGTTTTTAGGCTTCCCTGGGTGCATTTGGAAGCCAGGTCTGTAGCAAAAGGCAACCATGCTGGCACCCTATCAAGATATGGAACAGGTCTTAGCTTAAGCAACCTGGGGCCCCCTATCGGGAGAGAGGGAAAGGCGTACTAAAGCAACCGGGGGCGGGCACCTATCGGAGAGATCAAACGGTTGTAGTATAGAACCCATTGTGGCAGCCTATCAGGAGAGATCACACCGGACTGTAGCTATAGCGACCTGAGGAGCTGAAGCAGCCCATACAAGAGGGGATATCTAGGAATAGGGAGGACATGGTTAATGGACACATATTGCAAAGGGACTTGTTTCTGAAAGATCCTTAACATAAAAAGCAGCAATCCCTGTAGTGAGACAACCCCTTTAAGAAATCTCCTCCTATAGGCCGCGGTAAAGCTCTGTAAAATCCACAGATTCCTAAAGCCTGCAGCATGTCCATTTCCTGTTGCAGATTTGCCTCGGATTTGTTGTGGATTTTCTCCATTAAAAGTTTTTCCATTTTTTTTTTTTTCCCTTTATGGCCTATTAATAAGAGATGCCGTGAAGTTTCTGATAGGTGCCAGTTTTGGTAACACAATCTGTGGAAAAAACTGGCGGCGAAACGCACGTCGAGGCTAATATCCTCTGTGGCGACGTATCCATCACCTTGGTAATGGACTGATATTTGGGTAACTACATGTCTATATTTTTGCTTGCATCTCTCCAGATTATTTTGTTATTTATAGGTTTTGGATATGTCACCTTTGTTCATTTTGGGGGTATTTTGTGGTTTTAATTGTGATAGTCCGATTATATTTGTTGATATTGTATTGGCATATTTAATATTTGAGTATCATTATATTTTCTATTTGGAATTGTTTTGAGAGTGAGCCCCCGAAAATCTGTGTGCAGAAGGGAGAGCAGATTGCGTATGTGCCGCATTTTCTGCTTCATTCTATGGGACTTTCAAATGTAACGCGAGCAAATATGCCTAGCCGTACATCTATCCCACCCATCATCCTCGTCTTCTCTCCACCCTTGGCTGAACTTGATGGACATTTTGGGGGACATGTATGGAACTAGGTGCATCAAAGTTCATTTTCTCATCTATTTTTCAGTGTATAATGCGCCTGAATGTATGAAAGTGGTTTTTGTGCTCATAAATAGAGTCTAAAGTTCCCCGCCCTTCGCCTATGTGTTTGGTGTGTAATGGTACTTAGGTGCATAAGTAATGCACCAACATGTATAAAGGCTACAGATAGGCTGGAAATAAGAGAAAAGTCATTAGAATAGCATGTCAGTGATATAAACTATGGGACTGATCCTGCTTGGTGGACCACAGATCCCAGTAATACCTGTGCTGTGCTGGCTCCTGCTGTATGTGGAATAAAGGGGGAGAGCAGCAAAAATAAATTTCAAATTTAATCTAGTAAAAATATAAAAATCTGAACAACCTCAGTGGGTTATTTCATGTAAAATTAGTTTCAGATTCTATTAATTTTAAATGCATTTTATAGGAGATATTTTCTATATTTTTGGGATATTTAATTTTATATGATAACATTTTGTATTAAATGTTGTTTTTTAATTTTATATAGTTTGATAATTATCAGAAATGACTTTTTATTATTGCACTGGTGGAAGGTGAGAAATAAGGGACATTTTTTTCCCTAACCGCAAATCTAGCTCCACTTTGACTCCTCAGGCTCAGGCAGAGCACATTGGAATAGCTCTGCCTGTCCGAGCATTAATGAACCCCATTCATATATGTGTCTAATAATACGAGTGTGGTGCAACTCCCCCAGAACACCGCCTCATGTTCGGCGCATTAGAAAGTGTCGAGTCGTATGAACAATGCGCCGAACACATTCATTATGTGCATTAGACATCGTAGCCGCATTTGATGCCAGAAAAGGGTGAAAAACTCGATCACACATGTCTCCCTTTGTCTGTTTTACAACCGTAGTAGTTCTTTGACTAGAAACTCAGAACTCCCATTGAGATGAAGGGAGAATACAACGCATGCGCAGCCACCAGCCTGATCTCAAAATACATGCAGATCCCAGAGGTGGAACCGTGACCTCTTAGGCATTTATAGCATGTCATATCGATATCTTATAAATGTCTAAAATGTGAAAACCCCTTTTAATTTTAATGGGGGAAGCTACATTTTTCAACAAATTTTAGCTTTTTTTTTTTTTTTTTTTTTTCTTTTGCATTCATATATTCGGTACCAAATCTACAATATCATCTCTGCAACAAAAAGGGTGCAGATTTGTCCATGCAGATTTACCCGCTGAACTGCTCTGGACAATCTGCAGTATTTCCATCCTGTGTGGAGGGACACGGCGCAGGGAGCAGGCATGGGGAGTAACAACAGTATTGCAGCTCAGTCCTATTGACATCAATGAGGCTGAGCTGTAATACCAGCTGTGGCGCCATTTCCAGAAGAAAGCCGCTCATGTTTTTCTAACTCCTTTCACACTTGTACTAAACTAATGTTAAATATCATGTATCTAGACATGTTATGGCGGCAAAGCTCAATGGTAACACAATTTATACTGCACAGCTGGTCAGTGTTGAACATTTTTACCATTGTAACCTAAGTACCTGAGACATTGTATGGAAGTCAAGGAGCACAAATGTGGAGGAAAAGGGTCTTCAAAGAATTGATGATCTGATGTCCATGACGTTCCAGATAGTAGAAGTAAATGGCATCAAACATCTTTGAGTCCTTATGTAACTGGACTCCTAGATGCTTCAATAGCATACGAGGTAGATGTATGAGCTCGCTAGTGCTAGAGGTTCCTCCATGATTCCTTAGCATGCTGGTACATGGACTCCCCGGTGCTTCTATATCATACTTTTTCCTTCTTTGTTGGTACAAGCAGATGTATAGGCTCACAATTCCTTGTTACCCGACATACTTGTAAGGTATTCCCCAATGTTATTAGAACATATAATAATTTCTTTGGTTTAGATATTAGACATATGAGCTCACAAGTCCTTGAAATAATTCCATGATTACAAAGCTTGCTAGTACGTGGACGCCCCAGTGCTTCTATATCATTTGATCCTTTCTTTGAAGGTCTAGGTAGATGTATGTGCTCACAAGTCCTTGAGAAACCTCCATCATTCTGAAGAATGTTGGTACATGGACTCCCCAGTGCTTCTATATCATACCATCCTTTCTTTGAAGGGCCATGCAGATATATGAGCTCACAAGTCCTTGAAATAATTCCATGACTACAAAGCATGCTAGTACATGGATGCCCCAGTGCTTCATATCATGCAATTCTTTCTTTGAAGGTCCATGCAAATCCATGAGCTTACAAGTCCTTAAGATACCTTCATGATTCTGTAGCATACTGGTACATGGACTCCTCTGCGTTTCTATATCATGCCATCCTTTCTTTGAAGGTCCAAGTAGATGTATGAGCTCACAAGTCCTTAAAAAAAAAAAAAAACCTCCATGATGCCATAGCATGATGGTACATACTATGCTGGTACGATCCTTTCTTTGAAGGTCCAGGTAGATGTATGAGATCACAAGTCCTTGAGATACCTCCAGGATTCTGTAGCATGCTGGTACATGGACGACTCAGGATTATATGATATAAAGGCACTGAGTCATCCATGTACCAACATGCTACGGAATCCTGCAGGTATCTCAAGGACCTCTGAGCTAATACATCTATCTGGAAGTTCAAAGTAATGATCGTAGGAGTCTATGTACCAGCATGCTGTGGCATCATGGAGGTTTTTCAAGGACTTGTGGGCTCATACATCTACCTGGACCTTTAAAGAAAGGATTGTATGAAATAAAAGCACTTTCTTTGAAGGTCCTGGTAGCTGTATGACCTCACAAGTCCTTGAGATACCTCCATGATGCTGAAGCATCATGGACGACGCGGTGCTTCTATATCATACTATCCTTTCTTTGAAGGTCCAGGTAGATGTATGAGCTTGCAAGTCCTTGAGATACCTCCATGATGTCATAGCATGCTGGTACACGGACTCCAACGATCCTTTCTTTGAAGGTAAAGGTATCTGTCCACTCACAAGTTCCTGGTTTACCTCCATAATTATGTAGCATGCTGATACATGGACTACTTGGCATTTCTAGATCATACCATCCTTTCTTTGAAGGTCCAGTTAGATGTATGCGCTTATAAGTCCTTGAGATACCTCCATAATTCTGTAGTATGTTGATACATGGACTCCCCAGTTCTTAGAGATCATATCATCCTTTCTTTAGGAGGGGTAACAAGGAATTGTTACCCCATACATCAGCTTGAACCTTCAGGTACATGACCTATCTGTAGGGTTCTCTCCTGTTTGATTATAACATATGATATTAGAAGTATGAGCTCAAAAGTCCTTGAGATGCCTCCATGATTACATTGCATGCTTGTACATGAACTCCCTGGTGCTTCTCACGAACAAGAGACAATTGTTTGTTGTTCTTCAATTTATTGAGAAGGCGCTTGGCTGGTTGGTCCCTGGTGGTAAATTCGTCCTGTATGGACAGCTACCTTTAAACGGAGAGAACATGTACTGAGGGTCACAAGCAGAAAGATGTCAATGGTGGTGATTTGGGATTGTTCGAGTCATCGTAATACGTCCCCTGGAGCTGGGATAAAATTGAATGTTACAAGAGAAACCAAATTAACTTTGATTGATCCACCTTTGTGAATGATTGAACATCTGTGTTGCTATGAAGAAACCCGAACAGCTGTAGGTTTAGGGGTCCCTATAGACTCCATGTAGGAACTTGTTCCTTTTCAGAACATAATAACTAGAAGGCTTGCAGGTGATCTAGACCTGGCGCGTTCCACAGTAAATTCTACAATATCTTATTATCTCTCGCTGTTCCTGCTTTTAGACACAGTTTCTGGGTAAATCCGCACCTATAGAATTTCAACCTTAATTGACACCAGCGTATAAGAAAGAGCTTGTTTCCGAAGGGAATCTATCTGAGCAAAACACCAAATTGACTTGAGCTAGGATGATAACGGAGGTGAGCGCTTAGATGTCTCCTCACCACAGGTCACCCTTGAAATAATGGTCTAGGTCCCTTGTTCCCTCAAACTGGATCAGGTCTTGAAATATCCTTAACATTATCTTTTGTTCACCAGTGACTTGCGCTTAGTTTATACCTCTGTTAATATATAGTGAGGTATTTTTCCTACATTGTAGGGTTTAGACAGCCGGTTATTAAAGGTGATGTTCTCTGAGGCCAAAGATGTGTCTTCAGCCTAAACATAATATGTTCTATTGTTTACATTTACTTTTAGTTGACTTGGAGTTTAGGGATTTTTATTAGGTGGTAAGGAGATCAACAAGACAATTGTTTGTCCATTTTATGTGGACCACTTGGCCTTAGACGCTGTGATCAAGATGGACAGGATTCAGACTCAGAAGAACCAGCACTTCAGTATATCCAGAGGACACAGCCAGCGCTTGGCAAAGGCAGTAGCACCATATTGGTTTCCGAGCTCCAGTGCACACCTCCACACAACCTACCGAGGGACCCTAGCCACCCTCCAAGCTCGCCAATGCCCTTTTGAGGGTAACCATAATGCTGATATGGCCCTCGGTGAAATTCTATTTGACATGGGAGGCTCCATCTTGGATTCCAAGCTCTGTCACGCACCTCCACACCGTTCTGTTGGGCAACTCACTGGTAGATGGGCACAATCCTACCCCGGCACCATAGCTCCCCTCCAACAACCCTTAAAGGGCAACCATAATGCTGATATGGCCCTTGGTTAAAATGAGCTTTACACCCATGGCAGGTGCCACCTTGGATTCAAAGCTTCCACACCGCTCTGTTGGGCAGCTCACTGGTAGATAGGCACAATCCTACCCAGGCACCATAGCTCCCCTCTAAGGTCAACCATAATGCTCCTATGGCCCTTGGTGAAAATGAGCTTTACACCCATGGCAGGTGCCACCTTGGATTCAAAGCTTCCTCATGCACTTCCACGCCGATCTGTTCAGCAAGTCAGGTGGTGTTACAGCTGTGGGAGACCAATGCAGGAACTTTAACCACACCCAAATTCCATAACCATAATGCTGATGTCCCCCTCAGTGAAAATGAGTTTGACACCCCTTCTCTATAACAAGGCTATAACATGGAATTATTCTACCATGTTAGTATAGTTTACTATATGGCATCACTATTTTATCTACAGTATAGAGCAGCACAAACTCCATATGCCTCAGGACAGCACCATGTACACCGCTTAATGTGCCTGAGACCCAAGGCTAGGGTGCAACATAAGAATTGCAGTATCCCATTCCGTGGCATCTAATGAATATCTATGTGGTCGTGTTGTGACTGCAATACAGATATAAAAAGAAGCCAAACCTGGTGAATTTTTAGTTGCCCTCGTAGACCACAATATAGACTGCACGTCACTTTGATTGTGCCCTGTCTGCAGTTTGGTTGTTTCCAACTTAAATTTTTTTAGTGACATCAAGTTGCAGGCTAATTGCACAAGCTTTTGGTCCTGGGGGTCTTCCTTAGACATAACACTACCCTTCCCAGCATGCTCACGTAATAACGGAGTCATACAAGATGTGGATAAACTCCAGACCAGTGGAATCTAATCTGTTGATGGATCTTTGGAAGAGGTTCTACCTTTTTAGGCTCTGTCTACACAGCACAGAATTGCAGAAATGTAGAATCTGATGGTAACCAGTGCCCAAAGCCCGCAATAGAAAATCCGTGCTGTAGTTTACACCGCACGGAATTTCTGCTGTGGGATGTCTAAGCCGCCGGATTCCGTCGGGATATAGAACATGTTGTATCTTCTGGCAGATTCCTGTAGCGTCAACATACTGGACCAGCGGGAAATCCTGACCGTGGTTTTTTGTGCAAATCCGAACCAAAAACTGCCGTACAACGATGTTAAAGTGCTGTCAGATTTTTGAATGGCATTTTAACATGTGCTGTGTAGACATAGCCTTAAAGGGGTTGTCTCACTACAAGAATTGCTGATCTTTATGTTAAAGATTTTGGCAAAAACAAGTCACTTTGCAATATGTGTCCATTAACAGTGTCCTACCTATTCCTAGATATCCCCTCTTGTATGGGCTGCATCAGCTCCTCAGGTCGCTATAGCTACAGACCTGTTCTATCTCTCTTGATAGGCTGATAGCACTGATCTCTCTCCTGATAGGCTGCCAGCTTTGGTCGCTATAGCTACAGACCTGTTCGATCTTTCATGATAGGCTGCCAGCGCTGGTCGCTGTTGCTACAGATCTGTTCCATCTCTCCTGATAGGCTGCCAGCGCTGGTCGCTATAGCTACAGACCTGTTCGATCTCTCCTGATAGGCTGCCAGCTTTGGTCGCTATAGCTACAGACCTGTTCAATCTCTCCTGATAGGCTGCCTGCACTGGTTGCTATAGCTACAGACCTGTTCAATCTCTCCTGTTAGGCGGTCAGTGCTGCTCACTCTGGCTACGGACCTGTTCAATCTCTCCTGATAGGCTGCCAGCTCTGGTCACTATAGCTGCAGACCTGTTCAATCTCTCCTGATAGGCTGTCAGCGCTGGTCACTATTGCTACAGACCTGTTGTATCTCTCCTGATAGGCTGTCAGCGCTGGTCACTATAGCTACAGACCTGGTGTCCTCAGCAGCTCACCACTGCAGGACAGCAGAAGCCAGTAAACAGGCCCCTGAATTCAAAAATGAAACCGAGAAAACGGGACTGAGGTCAGATGAATCAATGTAGCGAGACAACCCCTTTAAGGCTTGGCTTGCTCTCATTGAGTTTCATGGCACAATGTCCATTCTCTAGGCTTTAGAGGGTGCAGAAGTAGCATGTTGTAGGGAGTCCTGGTACCCGTGAGGGCCAGAATGCCCTTTCCCCTATTATAAAGACACCAGTATTATGACTGACACATGGTCGGCTACAGATTTTGCGGCGGGCCCACCTTTATACCGATTCTTTGTGTCGCCAAGGAGACTATTCATCTCGGATGTAGCGCTGTCCGTGTTTTCGGCATTTACTGTAGATAATGTACATCTTGTTTTCCTTGCTCTAGTTGTGTACACAGTTTCCCTAATGCACTTAGATGCAGACTAATGTGCCCAAGTGGTTTATGTAACAAATGTTATTTCTGCGAGAAAGCCGGCAAAAAAGACGGCGGAGGATCCATCAAGCTATGAAATTACTAATGTTCGTTGTGATTTCTGATCTTTTATTTTATCACACAAGTATTTAGGTGCATTTTACAAGACTTGTTGCATAATAACATATTATATAACCTGGTGGAGGGTGGGGGGGCTTTTTGTTATGAAGAAAGAATATTCTACCTGTGATACAGGCAGTATCGGACTGGGGTTCCTAGGGCCACCAGGTGGAGTTGACACTAGGGGTCCACCAGCCGAGCTATTACTGGGCCCACAGGTGGAGTTGACACTAGGGGTCCACAAGCCGAGCTGTTTCTGGGCCCACAGGTGGATTGACTCTATGGGCCCACAAGTTGAGCTGTTTCTGGGCCCACAGGTGGATTGACTCTAGGCAGGCCCAGACTGGCCATAGGGCAAACCGGGCATTTGCCCGGCGGGCCGCTGGGGTCCGGGCCGCAGGGCCGGCTCGGATTGCCCGCCGAGGGGACCAGTGTTCCCCCTGGCGGGCCCCGAGTCCCGGCGCCGGTTTGTGGCATGCTACAGGGGCCGCAATGGTCGCATCAGCGACCGGACCCCTGTACCAGAGGGCAGACAGGCCCCCATCGCCACACGGCTGCACGGCCGGGTCACCGACCCAGCCATGCAGCCATCACGGCTGCTGCCTGCACTGCGCGGTGCACGCAACGGCCGAGGCTGAACATCTGGGATCTACTGATCCCGTCTGTCAGCTCCCAGGAGGGAAAGAAGATAGAAGAGGAAGCAGAGACCTCAGGTAAGTATTGTTTTTACTTATTTTTTTAAAAACTACTGCCCTGTCTACCTGTATACCTGCCCTGCCTATCAAATATACCAGCCCTGTATACCTGCCCTGCCTAGCTATATACCAGCCCTGGCTACCTGTATACCTGCCCTGCCTAGCTATATAACCAAACCTGGCTTAACCTGGTATTATACCTGCCCTGTCTAGCTATATACCAGCCCTGTCTACCTGTATACCTGCCTTGTCTACCTGTATACCAGCCCTGTCTACCTGCCCTGTCTAGCTATATACCTGCCCTGTCTACCTGTATACCTGCCCTGCCTAGCTATATACCAGCACTGGCAACCTGTATACCTGCCCTGCCTAGCTGTATACCTGCCCTGGCTTACCTGTTACTTATACCAGCCCTGCCTAGCTATATACCACCCTGGCTACCTGTATACCAGCCCTGCCTAGCTATTATACCAGCCCGGGCTACTGTATACCTGCCCTGCCTAGCTATATACCAGCCCTGGCTACCTGTATACCTGCCCTGCCTAGCTATATACCAGCCCTGGCTACCTGTATACCAGCCCTGGCTACCTGTATACCTGCCCTGCCTAGCTATATACCAGCCCTGGCTACCTGTATACCTGCCCTGCCTAGCTATATACCAGCCCTGGCTACCTGTATACCTGCCCTGCCTAGCTATATACCAGCCCTGGCTACCTGTATACCTGCCCTGCCTAGCTATATACCAGCCCTGGCTACCTGTATACCAGCCCTGGCTACCTGTATACCTGCCCTGCCTAGCTGTATACCTGCCCTGCCTAGCTGTATACCTGCCCTGCCTAGCTGTATACCTGCCCTGGCTAGCTGTATACCTGCCCTGCCTGTATACTGCCCTCCGCTATATAACCTGCCCTGGCGAGCTGTATACCTGCCCTGTCTTGCTTTATTCCTGCCCTGTCTTGCTGTATACCTGCCCTGGCTACCTGTATACCTGCCCTGTCTATATACTGGCCCTGCCCTGTCTATATACTGGCCCTGCCCTGTCTATATACTGGCCCTGCCCTGTCTATATACTGGCCCTGCCCTGTCTATATACTGGCCCTGCCCTGTCTATATACTGGCCCTGCACCTGTACTAATACTGCCCTGCCTGCTTATATACTGGCCCTGCCTGCCTGCATACTGGCCCTGCTGCCTGCACTGCCCTGCCTGCCTGCATACTGGCCCTGCCTGCCTGCATACTGGCCCTGCCTGCTTACATGCTGGCCCTGCCTGCCTGCATACTGGCCCTGCCTGCTTACATGCTGGCCCTGCCTGCCTGCATACTGGCCCTGCCTGCATACATGCTGGCCCTGCCTGCCTACATGCTGGCCGTAGCTGGCTAATTACTGGCCCTACATGGCTAGTTACTGGGGGCAGCCCTAGCTACCTGGCTGATTACTGGGGGCAGCCCTAGCTACCTGGCTAGTTACTGGGGGCTAATTACAGTGGTAGGCCCTGTCTACCTACCAAATTAATAGAGGAAGGCCCTTTTTACCTACCTAATGGGGGTCCACCTATTTACATGCCACTTATCTGACATTTTTTAATTTCTAATTTTTAGGGTCTAACATAGCTGTTTGGGGAATTGATAGGAAAGAGCTGGAAAAGAGAGGAGTCTAAGATGTATTTGTGGTAAATTCAACAGAGTAGTGGCCACTAGAAGAGAACACTGCATGCTGTACTGGACAGAGAAAGAAATGGAAGGGAACGACTCATCAGGGATGACGTCATGGAGGTTTGGGCCAGGAGGAGAAGAAAAGGAGAAGAGAACAACTCCCATCAGAGATGATGTCTCCTGTGAGTCCCTGCTGTCAGAGGTAATGTTACTTCTGTGTTGAATCAGTGCTGTATTCATGTGATGGTGACCTGACTACTGGGGATGTGATTGGTGGGGGTGTAGGTTATGTTGGTGCTTATGTAGTGTCAGTGTGGGCTTGTCCCGGATTGTAAAGTATATGCACACCTGACTCGGTGATGAGGGGTTTCTCTGCACCACTGTTTCTTTCTTGCTTGTGTGTATGGGGCTCTCACGGAGCGGTTTTGGTGCATTTTTTGTGTAGAAATGTACAGCATTAACTGCTCTGCCTTTCTGCACAAAAAGCACCAAAAACACATAAAAAATGCACCAAAAACTCTCCGTGTGAAAGCAGCTTTATAGTGAAGTTTATTTTAGAAAGTGGCGAGGTGTGAGAACAAGGGACATTTTTTAAGCGGATATTGTATGTGGGCTCGTGGGGGCTTAGTGCCAGGGCTGATTTTTATTCCCATGCCGGCCCTGACTCTAGGGGTCCACCAGCTGTTTCTGGGCCCACAGGTGGATTGACTCTAGGGGTCCACCAGCTGAGCTGTTTCTGGGCCCATCATTGGAGTTGACTCTAGGGGTCCACCAGCTGTTTCTGGGCCCACCGGTGGATTGATTCTAGGGGCCCACCAGTTGAGCTGTTTCTGGGCCCACCGGTGGATTGACTCTATGGGCCCACCAGCTGAGCTGTTTCTGGGCCCATCATTGGAGTTGACTCTAGGGGTCCACCAGTTGAGCTGTTTCTGGGCCCACCGGTGGATTGACTCTAGGGGTCCACCAGCTGAGCTGTTTCTGGGCCCAAAGGTGGAGTTTATTTTAGGGGCCCAGCCATGTTATGGGGTCCAGAGGTTGAGAGGGCCCAACATACAACAACATAGCGGGCCGCATTTATGAAAACTGTCTAGCAGTAAGACTGTCTGTGTTGCCCATAGAAACCATTCACAGTCCATAGCAACCAATCAGAGCTCAGCTTTAATTTCTCCAGAGCAGTTGTAAAAATGAAAGCTTAGCTCTGGTTGCTATAGGTGCTGATCGGTTGCTATTGGCAACAGTGTCTCACTACTAGACACTTTATGTACATGAGGCCCAGTTTGTTTGTGTAGGTGGTTTTCTTCCATCCTGTATTACTCTTTGGTTACTCTGCTACATGGGACTATTCATTGGCGTAACTATAGCCATAGTGACTGCTATGGGGCCCAAGAGCTTAAAGGGGCTCCAATTACGTTCAAAAATACTGTTCCTTCTTGTAAGGAACAAGCAGTTGGGGCTTTCTGCTCTCCAGCTCTACTATGTGGGTTCCCTTCTATATGGCGGTATTGGATATCCAGCTATACTATGTGGGTTCCCTGATATATGGCGATATTATATCTCCAGCTCTGCTATGTGGGTTCCCTGATATTTGGCGGTATTAGATATCCAGCTATACTATGTGGCTTCCCTGATATATGGCGATATTATCTCTCCAGCTCTATTACGTGGGTTCCCGTATATATGGCGGTATTATATCTCCAGCTTTATTGCGTGGGTTCCCTTCTATATGGCGGAATTATATCTCCAGCTCTACTATGTGGGTTCCCTTATATATGGCATTATTATATCTCCAGCTCTATGTGGGTTCCCTTATATATGGCGGTACTATATCTCCAGCTCTACTATGTGAGTTCCCTTATATATGGCGGTACTATATCTCCAGCTCTACTATGTGGGTTCTCTTATATATGGCGGCATTATTAATGCCATTAATTATTCCTACTTCTGCTGCAGTTTCAGCTGTCAATAGGCGGAGGGGCCTTGCACATTTTGCTATGGGGCTCAGAGGTTGAGGAGGCTCCAATTAGGTACAAGAGCATTGTTCCTTTTTTGTATGGAACAAGCAATTAGTATTTTTTTTTGCCCTCCAGCACTACTATGGGAGTTCCCTCATATATGGCAGGTTTATTTATACCTGTAGTTATTGCTAGTTCTGCTGCTGTTTTAGCTTATTGTCATTAGCTGGTGGGACCCCATCTTATTTTGCTATGGGGCCCTATTAATTTTAATTACGCCCCTGGCACTATTGCTGCAGTTATACCTATAGTCATTTTTGCTGCTTTTTTTTATTTCCCTGCCGTTAGGTGATCCGATTTTTCCTTTTGCTTTGGGTCCTATAACTTCTCATTACACCCCTTGCCTGGCATTGAAGGGTTAATGGTTGGGGCATTTTGGGTGAGGCTTACCCAGCCCAGTACCGCTCTCTAGGGAATGTATGGATTGTTGGCATATTTCTGCATGTAGGCTCAACCAAGGATTCCTCTGCAGTCTATAGACACGTAGGACCGAGCGGTGACAAAAGTGCATTCAGTCAAGGGGACGCCAGGACGACGACGGGCACCAACACCCTGCACATTCCTTTAGAAGCGTCTCCTACATTAGGACTGACTCATCCCGTCATCCCCTCGGCACATTCAGATCTCTGGATGCCTTCCTTCATCTGCTGGAAAAGTCATACGGTGTGAAACGCGTGTCTGACATTAGAAGCTTTCCCGTGCTCCATCCAATCTACTTCCCGATGCGGGGTGACAGGAGGAAGCCGAGATTGTGCTCCGTGCAATGTAAAGTGACATTAGGACAAATCCACAGAAGGATTGAGGATGTCCGTTACAATGCATTGTGACGCCGGCCAACAGCGCATCTTGCCGCTGAGCTCTGTCTCCATCAATACGATGTGACACCCAGAGGTGGACGGCGTCTAACGTATTCTATCTGTCCGGGCTTTCAGTTAGGGCGACGGTATGACGGAGGCGCACCAGACGCTTATTTGTATCGGCTGCTCAATAGTGATTGCCGTCCCAGAAGTGTGTATTGTCGGGCGTCCGGAGACCAATTAATGCATCTCTATTACCAGTCTCCAGCGCGGAGCCAGATATAGAGCAATATCATATGGTACAACCATATGGTCTTCTGTTAATCTAGAAAGTCAATGTGCTGTCTCCGCAGAGCTCGAAGCCTTCCTTGGACTAGTTAACACTGTATTTTATTCACTAGTGTTCTAATTGTAACCAAACTGAACTTCGAACGGAGTGAAGCCAGCCAGCAGTCCCATGCAAGTACTATACGAAGTGCATATTGAAAGTAAACAATAAATGTAGGGACTGAACGTTAGATGATGAGATTGAATGATAAATTGCTTTAAATCCAGAATATATACCTGACCGTAACAACTAGCATTCCCTACATCTGTCACTAAAAATCTGCCCCTATCACTGACCCTAATAACAGACTCCCATAGCCCTGTTCCATCCCTGAAAATATCCCTAACAATGTCCCTCAGCTATACTGACTGTAAGGGTACAGCCACATGGCAAGGGCGCAGTTGGAGATTGAATGATAAATTACTTTAAATCCAGAAGCTAGATCTGTCCATAACTACTAGCATTCCCTACATCTGTCGCTAAAAACTTGTCCCTATCACTGACACTTATAACAGATCCCCATAGCCCTATTCCATCCCTGAAAATATCCCTAACAATGTCCCTTAGCTATACTGACCCTAAACAAGAACACTCAGTTCTCTGGTTGCCTTGGTTCTGCAAGTGTGTTCTATTGCTAAGGACAAATAGGACTCTAACTAAATGGGTACAGAAAACTAATACAAAGCAGGACACAACAGGGCTAAATACACAGGATACTAGAAACAATGCAAGCAGATCACAAGACCAGAGCTCTCAGCTGAACAGTATACTCTGCATCAGCTGCCAAGTAAAACTCGGCTTTAAGGTGCTTTCACACAGCGCAGTTTTGGTGCAGTTTTAACTGCGCTCCAATTAAACTGCCTTTATTACCAGCAAGCTTCTTTCACTTATCTAAATGGTTTGGAAAGTGAGTAGTCAATTAGTGTGTTTGTATCCCACAAGCTTTCAAACACCGTCATTGATTCCTTACTTGAAACACCTTTCCGAACAATTTAGACGACTGAAAGAAGCTTGCTGGTAATAAAGGCAGTTTTAATCGGATCGTAGTTAAAACTGCAACATAACTGTGCTGTGGGAAAGCACTCTTTACAGAGGGCTAGCAATCAACTATTCCCACTAATCAAGCACGGTCAGCCGATAGTCCTAAAATTTGTTTGAAGAGGCTGTATAGCAACTACAGTACCTTATCTAATCTCATAAGCAAGAGAAGACAAAATGACAGGAGGATCCCTGCTATTCATATCATTAATGTGGAGGTCCACTTTGCCAGCTTTGTAAGCCATATTGGAGGCCCACACAAGCCTCAAGTTACAGCTGTAATAGGGCACCCATATAAGTCAATGGGGCCATACTAATTTCATAGGCAAACCAATCTGACAAAATGGAGACCTACTCCATCGGATGTCGTATTGCAAAGAACATCACTGTACTATACAAGAAAGTCATCAACATATTGACCCATGGGGACACATTCATGGTAGGTGCTCTATAGTAAAGGCTTCACGATGCCAGTCATAGAAGATTTTTCACCATCAGAGTATGGACTGCACAAAAATATACTTCCCTATGGGGAATAGCATATCTGGGTATTGCTCCACATATAGTCATTGCTACAGAACTATTTTTGGCATACTGAGAGGCAGCATTCATCTATTGAGTCCTATTGTGTAGGGGTTTTCACTTCATACTTAAAAATAAATGGTTCCATCCTGCAGAGTAAAGTGCCATATCCCTTTAGGACCCTTTCACTACAAAGAGCAATTTCCACCCCAGATAAAATTGGGCATTTCTTAGCTCGGCAGAGATAAAAAACTAAAAAATAAAAATTGTGGTCTTCTCCTTCTACCAAGTCAAGGTGGAGATATGAGCGCTTTTAACTATTTGATATGGTTTGATGGAGTGACTGAGATGGCAATTTTCATCCCCCAAAAATTGGGCATGTGTTACCTTGGCCAATGGTGTCCATACACTGCGCAAATCGTAAATTTGTGACCATGATCTTCCTTGTGTCTTCTCTTCGCTTTCCATCGAGGGGAGGTGGATATATCAGCGCTTTACTATTTTATTCTTCTATTTGGTTTGGTAGAGTGACTAAGAGGGAAATTTCTACCTCCAATAAAAATTGGCATTTGTTAGCTTGGCCAATGGTGTCCATAAACTGCACAGGTCGGAGATTTGTGGTAGTCCTCTTCTTTGTGTCTTCTCGCTGGTCTTCGCCTTCCACCAAGCCGAGGTGGAGACATGGGCGCTTTACTGTTTTCTTTTTATATTTGGTGGGGTGGAGTGACTAAAAGGGCAATTTCTCTCTAGTTCATTAACCCAATTTTTCAGTAATTATGTGTGCATGTCTTCATTAGAAGTGTCTGCTCACTCTCTATTACATAGAATACCGAGGCAGCATTCATCCATGACTAACTAGTATTTTATTAGCTCAAGGACAAGATGACCTTCTAGAAGTGGTGTCTCTAAGATGTGATAATTTATGGTGCTTGGAGCATTACAGCTGTATGTAGTAATCACTAGCAGATTGTGGTGAGAATGGAACTTCTAAAAAAAAACATTTTTTGAGGAGGTCAAAAGCTATTTTTTCTGGGCCAAATGGCTTATACTGTAGCTACTCATGAATGTTGTGATTTGAGGTTTTTAAAAATTTGAACCTTCTTTACGTGTGAATTTACATGGCTTGTTCTTTTACTGTTTTGTTATTTTGATTTTGCTCTGTTTTCTGTAATAGTTAAAATTCTCTCTCACTCTCACTCATTCACACTCTCTCTCTCTCTCTTACTCTCTCTCTCTCTCATTCACTCTCTCTCTCTCTCTCTCTTACTCCTCTCTCTCTCTTCTCTCATCTTCTCTACTCCCTCTCTTCCTCTCTCTCTACTACTTCTCCTCTTACTCTCTCTACTCTTCTCTCTCTCTCTCTTACTCTCTCTCCTCTTTCTCTCCTCTCTCTCTCTTCACTCTCTCTCTCTCTCTCTCTTTCTCTCTCTCTTCTCTCCTCTCTCTCTCTCCTCTCTCTCCTCTCTCTCTCTCTCTCTCTCTCTCTCTCTCTCTTTCTCTCTCTCTCCTCTCTCTCTCTCTCTCTCTCTCTCTCTCTCTCTCTCTCTCCTCTCTCTTTCTCTCTCTCCTCTCTCTCTCTCTCTCCTCTCTCTTTCTCTCTCTCTCTCTCTCTCTCTCTCTATTCTCTACTACTTCCTCTTCTCTTTTTTTTATATACAAGTAGTCCTTGATTTACACCATTCCAACTTGCATCCGTCTCCTAGTTACAAACGGAGACTCATAGGGCATGCTGGCACTTGTAGTTCCATGTTCCACAGCAGATAGTATCTGTGGAACGACAAGTTCCAGAATGCCACTGCAGGTAAGGTGAAAAAATTAGATGAAATCTTCTTAACAGGGGCACAGACAGCAAAACAAATGTAAAACCCTTCCCTGCACTATCTGAAAATAAAAAAACAACCCTTTTTCTGGAGTTATAGTTAATAAATATACCTGTTTCAACTTAAAAACAAACTTACAGTCCCTATCCCGTTCGTAACCCAGGACCCGTATACACATACACACTAGAGAGAGAGGTAGATATACACACACACGTGCAGATGACCTAAAGTCCAGAAAAAAATGGGCAGAAGGTTAAAAAAATTTTTTAGCATTATATTTCTATTGAATGTTAACAATTACAGAAAATAACAGAGATTTTATATATGTATGTGTGTAAAAAAAAAAACATTTAATCCATGTGGCCAAATGCGTGGAAAGCAAATTCACACTTCTTGGAGCTCATTCAGCGATTTACCGGGTATCCAACAATTACAGTAACTGTTTAGCTGCGTCGTCTCTGGAATCCTATTGTTCTGAAACAAAGACTTCTGTCCACCGATAAGAAGCCGCGAGCCTGCAAGAAATCATGGCCAACTTCAGTCTATCCCCAGTACTGAGAACAGGCGCATCGTTTGCTGCATTCAGCTCCAGCCTGGTTGATATCATTTTATACAAAGTTTTTTCTTCTTTTTTTTTTTTTTTTTTTACCTTAAAGGGGATCTCCACTTTGGAGGGCCCTTTGTTTTATTGTCCATCACATAGTGTCCCTCTTGCTGGGACTCCCAGTAATTAGTTGTAATCTGTGAGAAACCTGGCAGTAAATGTTGAATTTCCCACTAGCGCCACCACAGGGGAAAAATGAAGCATTACAGAGTGTCCATTCAAATACATGGGTTGTCTGTGTAATGCAGGACAAGCATGAAACATCCTACTGGGACCAGAAGATGTTGATGCTGAACATGGATCCTCCTTTGATGAGAAGGGACGAGAACTTAATATAGGATATGATTCTGCAGAGGAAGAGACATTCTTTATAACCGCTTTCTTAAAGGGCCAAAAAATGTGGATCCTGAACATGGATCCTCCTTTGATGAGAAGGGACTAGACCTTTAAGATGCATTAGATTAGGAACATCTTGAGACCCTCAAATAGAACTCCAGCTGGACCCATCTCTGTCAGCTTGACCTGCCTCTAGGGTTTTGCTAAAGCAGAAAAAACTACTATTGTGACCCACAACCCCCTCTTGACCCACATTGTTGTTGAGGTGTAGTGTAACCCCCTCTCCCCCAACCTCCTTTTTGAAGGTCACAGTGGATTATGGTCCACACTACTTTTAGCTTTTGAGCAAAGTCAAGGAAAGTGTATGGAGACTTACAAGTCATAAATGCTCCACTAAGGGAAGAGGTAGTGGCATTCTCTAAAGTCACATCCAACGCAACTAAGAGGTTTTGAAACTTAACTAGCGGTTAAAAGCCAAGCCAGTTACCAATCTGCAGACATCTGTTTTCAGATATTTGCCCCTCCTTAATTCAGAGCAGGATTTAGGCAGAGTGGGTGAGAAGCTTTAGACGTGGCTCAAAAGGAGTATCATTCCTTATTAGGGAGTGGCAACATGAAGGTGTGTGGAGACTTAAAATACCTAAATCATCCACTAAGGGAAGAAAGCTAGGACTCTAGTGCCACTTACTGGAAGTGGCATTCTTTAAACCCAACTGAGAGCCTTGAAACATGACAATGAGATGAAAGCTAAGCCAGTTGCCCATCTGCAGACATCTGTTTTGAGGGTTTGCCCTTTTAACAGAGGGTTCTGGCAAAGCAGGTTAGAAGCTTTAGACCTAGTTTAAAAGGAGTTGGATGGTTCCTCTTCCTAATGAGGAACTTTTTATTACTTTTGAGCTAGGCCTGAAGATTCACACCCAGCCAGCCAGGACCCTGCTCTCCACTGAAAAGGTGCAAATACCCTGAAATAGCTATCTGCTATGGGTAACTGGCTGGGCTTTAAACTCCTGGTCATGTTTCAAGGCTCTTAGTTGAGTTGGGTGGTACCTTTTCCTAAGAGCCTTTAAACATGACGAGAGATTAAAACCCAGCCAATTACCCATCAGCAGACAGCTTTTTCAGGGTATTTGCTCCTTTTCGGAGCAGGGTACTGGCTGGCTGGGTGAGAAGCTTTAGTCATAGATCAAAATGACTAATATTTCTCTTTAGGGAGAGGCTCCATCCAACCCAACTAAGAGCCATAAAACATGACTGGGAATTTAAAGCCCAGCCCATTACCCATCAGAAGACCCCTGTTTCACTGTGTCTCCTCCTTTTCAGTAGAGAGAAGGGACCTAGCTCAAGGGGAATTAAGTTCCTCATTAGAAAGAGGCACCATGAAGGTGTGTAGGGACGTGCAAGCCATGAATGCTCCACTAAAATGCAAGTCTATTCAAATAAGCTCAAGCGAAGAGAGCTAGGATTTTATTAGTAAATTGTCACCACTTCGAGGTTGGTGTCATCGCTACTTCCAATCATGAGGACAAGTACTTAAAGGAGTTGTCTCACTAAATTGATTCGTCCTGTTTTCTTGGTTTCATTTCGAGTTCAGGGTCGTGTTGACTGGCTTCTACTAGGCTGCAGTAGAAGCCAGGTCTGTAGCTATAGTAACCAGCACTGGCAGCCTACCATGAGAGATTGAACAGGTCTGTAGCTACAGCGACCTGAGGAACTGATGCAGCCCATACAAGAGGGGATATCTAGGAATAGGTAGGACACTGTTAATGGACACATATTGCAAAATGACTTGTTTTTGCAAGATCTTTAACATAAAAAGCAGCAATCCCTGTAGTGAGACCACGCCTTTAAGACCTAGCTCAAAGGGAATAATGTTCCTCATTAGAAAGAGGCACCATGAAGGTGTGTAGGGACTTGCAAGCCATGAATGCTCCACTAAAATGCAAGTCTATTCAAATAAGCTCAAGCGAAGAGAGCTCGGATTGATGTCCCTGCTTTGAGGTTGGTGTCATCGCTAGTCCCAATCATGAGGACAAGTACTTAAGACGTAGCTCAAAGGGAATAATGTTCCTCATTAGAAAGAGGCACCATGAAGGTGTGTAGGGACTTGCAAGCCATGAATGCTCCACTAAATTTAAAAAGTCTATTAAATAAGCTCAGCGAAGAAAGCTAGGATTTAAGTAAATGTGTCATGCTTCGAGGTTGCTGCAATCACTAGCGGTGTCATCACTCTTCGTCTGCTCCAATAGACTTCTATATGAAGAAGGCAATTCCGAGAAGTTCAGCCCCTGTTACCATTTAAACAGCGCCCCCTATGGTATAACATTACACCGCGTATCTTATGGATTTTAATTTCATCAAACAACCCTCTCATTTTCTCAGTGTGGCAACTCAGTCGGATTTGAATAGCTGCAATGTCACCGGGGCCGCACTCATTGTCTTATTATTCTTCGCAAGACAGAAGCGTGGGCAGAGAAAATGAAGATAATGGTATGAATAAAATATATAAAAAAAAAAAAAAAAAAATCACAAAAAATCCTCCCGTTGGTGCTGCCAGTAAATGAGTGTTTACATGGCTTTGTTTCACCGGGGCTAGGGTCTCGGGGCCCCCAAAGTTTGGGATGATTTCCCTAGGTTAACTTTTGGGCAGACCCAAAAAAATAATTGGGCGTCTGCGGAGGCGGGGGGGGGGAAAAGCGGTTTTTTCGGCACAATCTGGCGGCGATCAGCCGGCGGATTACGGAGGGAGGATGTAGAGAGTGGAGATTACCTTCTGCCTAATAGCTGCTAACCTTAATGCAATTTGTGGAAATCCTCTGGATGCAGTGAAATAAACATTTGGTGGAAGCCCAGGGGAATCCAGAGGGGGAGACGGGCCATCGAAGCCCGGTCTCTTCCTGATAGCAAAGCCTTCGTCCCCCCGTGTCAGTACTTTTTTGGTTTAAAAATTTTTTGGTAGTGGGCCCCCAAAATTTTTACCCCCTCCAGGCTGTCGTGGTGGTTACGGATCTGTTAACCGCCTCGCAGCCGACGGTCTTCGAGGGGCGGGGAACTCGCCGGCCCGTCAACCAACAGACTTGACTTTTAAACGGGAGAAATAAACGCTAAATCTCTGCGCCGCCTGAGAAGCGCGAGACCTTGAAAAATAAACTCATTGGGCAGGAGTCAAGAAAGGGAAGAGGGGGGGGGGGGGGAGAGAGAGATGAAAAGGGGACCTTTAGTCGGCGACCAGGAGTAAAGTAGAGGAAACTGAAGGGAAGGATAAGCTCGGAGTTTAGGAAGGGGCCAATTTTTTTTTTTTTTTTTTTTTTTTTTAAAATGGCTCTACCCATGGACTGAATTTGATAGAGATGAGCTGCAATACCAGACAAAACCTACAGATAGGAGTGGCGCTGTTTCGAGAGAGTATAGAGGGGGGAGATCAATTTTTCTAATCCTGACCTAAAGTAATTAGTAAACTAAAACCAAGGGGTGAAAAAATACTGCACTTTTTGGGGCATATTCACAGCTCAAGGGCTGGACTAGACTGAACCCAGCAGCAGATAGCTCTAGCTAGAGGTTCCCAACCCTACCCTCAAGGCCACCAAAGGTCTTTTTTCGGGCCTTTTCCTTGCTTTTGCACAGGTGAAGTCATTTTGTAGTGCATTTGCACGGTGATTTTATTATTGTCAGTGCATTCTGTGGGAGACCTGAAAAAAACATGACTGTTGGTGTGCCTTTTGGGATGGATTTGGGGGGAACACTGCTCTAGCTTATATGCAAACCGGGAAAAAAAATTAAACAGGGTGCAGAAATTGCTGAGCTGGGGAACAATTGATGAAAAAAAAAAACTGAATTAGTTTAATACCTGTTCACCCCAGTATGCAAAAAAAAAAACCACAGTATAATGCATGGGGAGATTGCAAAAAATGAAAAATACCAATAAAAACAACCCACTATATCCCTCAGGCATGAGGGGGGGGGTTGCTGGTATACATTTTGCATTTAAAAAAAGGCAATACAGAAGGGGTGCCATAAATTAAGTACGGGGGTACAACCATGTGGTTACAACCTATTAGTGACACACCGATGGTATTATATTAGGCGGGCTGCCCAGCACAAAAACAGCACCCTCATTAGATGCAGGGACGTCAAGAAAGAATAGGCGAGAGAGAGATGAAAAGGAGACCTTTAGTCGGCGACCAGAAGTAAAGTAGAGGAAATTGAAGGGAAGGTTCAGAGTTTAGGAAGGGGCCTTTTTTTTTTTTTCTTTCAAAAAAAAATGGCTCCACCCATGGGTCATGGACTGAATTTGATAGAGAAAAGTTTATCCCGAAAAAAACCTAAGTTTAGGAGGGGGTGCGTTTCCGGGAGTATAGAGGGGGGGGGGGGTGGGAATCAATTTTTTAATCGACCTAAAGTAATTAGAAACTAAAACCAAGGGGTGGCCAAGGAGAGAGCGCAAAAATTCGGTTGTGAAATAATAAAAAGGTTGACGCGTTTCATGTAATAAAACACTTCATAGTGTGCAAGCAAGCAGAGGCAGGTTAAAGAGAACCTGTCGAATAGGTGATGCCCCCCTTGAGGGCAGCACAAGCTAGTGTCAGACCTGCTGTTTCCAGCACTGTGTCCCTTATTCTGTAAGATGCTGAAGTTTTAGAGATTTAATACGAAAATCTGGTTTTAGCCAGAAAAGGTGTTTTATGCCTGCCCCCCTGGGTCAAAACCCTGCCCCCTGGGCTAGCCCGACCCCCCTCAGAATTGGTAACCTTTTATTTGAATAGGTAGAAAACATGTAAATAACTGTCGGGTGGGCGGGGTTTTGACTTTGGTGGGTGGGTCTAACCCCTGCTAAAAATAAGATTTGGGGGAAAAGCTCTAAAACTTCAGCATCTTACAGAAAAAGGGGCACAGGGGGGGAACAGCAGGTCTGACACTGGCTTGTGCTGCCCTCAGCAAGGGGGGCATAACCTATGGGACAGGTTCCCTTTAAATAAACACCACATGTGGTTTGAACTTGACCACGTACAGTGGGGCACTGATCTTGGACAACTCTTGACTATTTGGGGACAGAATAATCTTAAGAGTTTAGGAGTTCAGGATAGGATTGAAAGGGGTTGTCTCACTACAAGGATTGCTGCTTTTTTGTTAAAGATCTTGCAAAAAAAAAAAGTACTTGTTCAATATGTGTCCATTAAAAGTGTCCCACCTTTTAGATATCCCTCCCCCGTATGGGCTGATCAGCTCCTCAGGTCACTATAGTAAGACCAGTTTACTCTCCCTGATAGGCTGCACGCTGGTTGCTATAGTACAGACTGTTTGATCCCTCCCGATAGGTGCCGAGCTGGGACTATAGCTACAGACCTGTTCAATCGTCATGATAGGCTGCCCGCAGGTTGCTTAAGCTACAGACCTGTTCAAATTTATGTTTGGTGCCAGCATGGGGCTATAGCTACAACCGTTCAATCGTCTGATAGGTGCCCGTGCGGTTGTATAGTACAGACCTGGCTTTATGCAACTATTGAACCAAGGGAAACACGCCCCCGAGTCCAAAAAAGAAACCAAGGGGAAAAAAGGACTGAGGTAGATGAATCAATGTAGTGAGACAACCCTTTAAAAAAAGGGGGGCTTACTTTTAAATTTTTTTTTTTTTCCAAAAGGGGGAACCCCTCTCCTACTTTTCCCCACCTCCACCTCCCCAACTGGCCTGTTTAGGAAGGGGACATTTCTTTTTTTTTTTTTTTTTTTTTTTTAAAAATCGCTCCACTCGTGGTTCATTGTAATTGTGTCTGACAGGGACAAACTGCAATACCTGACACAACCTAAAGACATGAGTGGAGCTGTTTCTGGGAAGCAGGTGGAAAAAGATCCACTTTTCAAATCCTGGGCTCCTCTTGACTATTGGTAACAGAATCATCTCAGAGTTTAGGGGTTCAGGACAGGATTAGAAAACAAGGGATTATTCTTAATTTTTTTTTCTTTTTTTTCCAAATATGGAAGCCACCCTCCTCTCCCAGTAACCACCTGTATCTGGTAGGAATGAGCTGCAGGTACCAGACACAAACTACCGACAAGAGTGGTGCTGTTTCTAAGGAGGGGGTAGGGGTGGATTCACTTTTTTGTACACCTTTTAAAGGGGTGATCCTACAATAGATTTTGGTAGGATATGCATAAAAACCTCAACGATGCGGGTCCCACCTCTGGCACCGTCACCTGTTTTGGGAATGGGGCACCCAAATGAATGGCTGAGAATGGAGATCCAGTCACACTCGCACACGACTCTCCATTTCTGTTCTATAAGAGTTCCGAGTACGGAACACACCATAGAACACAATGGAGGGTTGACCGGATTACCATTACTTTCGGTGGCCCGTTCCTGAGATGGGTGCAGGCGCCACCTCTATGACCTGCACCTATCAGACTATCCTATTGAAATGCCATCAAAGTCTATGGTCGGAGGACTCCTTTAATGATCCGTATTGATCACAACAGTTATCGAGCATCCAATACACCAGCATCTGATAATCTGGAACCAGACTGCAGGATAATCTGGAGTCTCTCAATCTGCAGGTAGCAGTAGTCTTTATGTTGCAGTTAACCCTGGGGTTGTCTAGTCTGCTGGTTTTATAGTCTTTGCTATGATCACCTGATAATCCAGAATGTGTGAGAATCCTGCAGGTTATATTAGATGAAAGGAATTTTACTGTACATTGTAAGATCCATTATGCGGCTAATTATTTCACATATTTCAAACCTGGTTTCGGAATTATAAAGAGCCTCCGTCTCCGCTACAGACCCTGTTTCAAATAACAGGGAGCTAAATTAGTCAGAGTATTTTTTTTCCAAAGGGAACCTGAAATGACCATCAGGGGTCTCAGATGAAGAGCGCAACATATGCCAATATGGCCCCTTAGTCCATTGTTAGGGGTATAGCTATATTGGATTCAGGTACGGACCTGAGGAAGCACAGTCACGTGAAATGCGTTGTCCATGTTCTAATCAAAATAAACTTCTTGTTCTTATACAGTATACAAAATTACAAGGGGGTAATAATTTCTATAGGAGAGATACAGATTAAAAATTAAACCTTTTTAATACATATAGAAGATGAAACCTACACAATCCCTATTGCACACTAACTAACACTATAACAGATGACAAATGGAGCAACCGCCCCAAAAAGGCCGACCCCCAAACCGGGGTCTTATACAGTATATCAGTTTAGTAATATCGCTACAGAGGATATAAGGGAGAGCGCAATCAAGTGGAATAAAAAACAAACAACAGCTCCCAAGGTGTATTATGGGCCGTCACCTTTTAGAGTTGTACGGGAATGGTAAAAACCACATTTACCCAGCTTTATTCAAAATTTTTAGCCTCGGTTCCCCCTTTCAGTAAAGCAGCCTTTTAAAAAAAACTCCCCTTTTTACTCGTGGATTCCAACTCTGCGCTGGGGGGTTTCCAACCGGAAAAAATACAAGTTCTATCACAAAAAGGGGGAAATACTAGCACCTGAGAAGTTAAATTAAGAACCCCGGGGTTTAATTTAAAACCACAGAGTGGTGTCTTGGGTTTTTTTAGAAAAGAAAAAACAACGCGTTTTTTCACCGGCTTTTAAAAAGGGTTCCTGGGTTTTAAAAACAAAAGTGCAGGGGGGGCAGGGGGTTATAAAGGAACCCCCAAAAAGGGAAAGTGAGACTATGATTTCAAAATTTGGGTTTAAAAATTTGGGAAACATTTAAAAAAGAAAAACCAATTTTTACCCCGAAATTTTTTTAAAAACAATACTTAGAAAAAACTTTCTATTTTATCGGGGGAAGAGAAAAACAAGAAGGTTTGCCCACTTAATTATCCCATAACAGACATTAAAAACATTTAAAAAATAAAAAATTTTTAAAATCGGACCTTTTTAATACTAAAAAAATTTTTTTTTTAAAACACAAATTTCCTAAACCCTTTTTTTAAAAACCAATTGGGAACTATTTGTGTTCATTTGGGAAGACCCAATTTAAAACTCTCTCTCTCGGGACCTGTCCTCTTTTAGGAGAAATTTGGAAGGGATTTTTTTAAAATCGGTTGAATATTAAATGAAACCCTGTTTCGTTTGTATGTACGTAGAAAAAATGTTTAGGCAAACTGTGTATCAATTTATTGTGTCTGATGTTATACCGATGATTATTTAAACGTTTGGATAATTTCATACTGGTTTTGCCAATATATTGCAAACCACAGTGACAAGTTATTAAATATACCACGAATGTACTATTGCAAGCCAAGTGTGTTTTAATTCTGAATCGCTCTCCAGTAACCTGTGAATGAAATGTATCACTTTGTTATAATATATTGCAACATTTACAGGCAGGATGTTTACAGTCATTAACACCTATAGGACCAGGCTCCATTATGGCACCAGGTTCATTCTGCTTAAGTTGTTTTAAACGGGAAGGAGCAACTATATTTTTAATTGTTTTTGCTCTCCTATAAGTAATTGTGGTTTAGCGGGAAAGAATAGGTTTTAGAATAGGGTCAAGTAGTAGTATTTCCCAATGTTTCTTTAATAACTTATAGATGTCCTGATGATAAGTATTAAAAGTGGTGATAAAATTAAGATTATTTTTATTTTGTATTTTTTGTTAAATTTTTATCAGTAT
The DNA here is from genome assembly GCA_025379985.1 of Phyllomedusa bahiana. Taxonomy (NCBI): domain Eukaryota; kingdom Metazoa; phylum Chordata; class Amphibia; order Anura; family Hylidae; genus Phyllomedusa; species Phyllomedusa bahiana. Next base: position 30,363 of record JAODAL010000467.1, on the reverse strand, counting down.
TCTTTTTCTTTGGCTTGATTGAACAAGTAATCTTGTTGGGTATAGGAAAGAGCTTTACTTTTTGCTGTCTTTATTAATTCTCTAGGAAAACCTTTTTCCTTTCTAAAAAAAATTTAGGGAAAAAAGGTTTTCCTAGAGAATTAGGTCCGATTTAATTTATTATTTTTAAATGTTTTTAATGTCTGTTATGTATAATTATAGTGACATCCTACTTGTTGTTCTTCTTCCCTTGATATTAATATGAATTTCTTCTAAGTATTGTTATAGATTACGGTTTTTAATATTTGTTTTCTACAATGTTTCAATTTTTTACCCATTTGTGATGGTCATAGTCTCACTTTCATTTTTGGGGGTTCCTTTAAAACCGCTACACGTGCACTTTCGTTTGTACCTGAGGAAGCCGGTTTGGAATTTCCGGTGAAACGCGTTGTTTTACTTATCTAAAATAAAACTAAGACACCACTTCCCAGTGGTTTAACTTACCCAGGTGTTCTTAGATTTATCTTCTCCGAGCGCTAGTATTTCTCCTTCTTGCGATAGAACTAGTATATCAGTTTAGGGGCACATCCCTCTATATTGGAATCAGACTAAAGTAGCATCGGGGCAGAGTTTCAGAAATCGCATTGGGGCTCACGATTTCAAGAACAGGCATAACTATAGCTATGACAGCTGCTATGGGGCCCCGAGGTTGACTAGGCCTACTCGGGCCTAGTCAACAAGTTGGAGGCTTTTAGCTACTAAGTTAATACTCTGACCTAGGGCGGTATTATTTATATCTTTTTAATTATTGCTGCTTATGCTGTTTCAGTTTTATGTCCGGTTTTAGATGGGGCACACAAGTTTTATTCTTGAGGCCCACCAGTTGAGTTTAACTTTTGGGGTCCATCAATGGACTTATTTCTCAGGGCTCACCAGAGGAGTTGATTCTTGGGGCCCAGCAGTGGCGTTGATTCTTGGGGCCCACCAGTGGCGTTGATTCTTGGGGCCCACCAGTGGCGTTGATTCTTGGGGCCCACCAGTGGCGTTGATTCGTGGGGCCCACCAGTGGAGCTGATTCGTGGGGCCCACCAGTGGAGCTGATTCGTGGGGCCCACCAGTGGAGCTGATTCTTGGGGCCCACCCTACAGCTTCTGCACATGCATCTTGCTTTCTGCCTCTCTTACTTGGCCCAACATACTCGGGGTCCAACCAGGGGTTTCCCTTGCACCCCTGTGTGTAAGTCCAAGCCAGTTCCTATCATAAGGGGGTAAAGTTTATCTTAACCTTGCAATGGGGCCCTGTGAATTTAGGTTATATGGCTACGCCCTTGGGTTACACCTCAGTCATTGCCACACACACACCACTAAAATGGGGCACTATGAACATAAGAATCCCTTCTAATAAAACATGTAAAAATTTCCCCCCAGTAGTGAAGCAGTGTTGGCCCATTACATAATGGAATGGGCCCCGTCCAGCCCTTATGTGCAGCATCTCCTTGTTTTACACTTGCCTATAGTGTTGCAGCACATATGGGCGCTACTATTGCACAGTAATAAAAGAAAATCTTATGCAGTTTCCGGTATTTAATTTTTTTAAAAGTTGTGTTCACTTATGTAACATCTGTAAAATGACAATAAAATGTGAATGAGGCCGTATTTCAAATTTAACGTCACTTTTTGTATTTCTGCTGCGCATCGCCCCCGACGCTGACAGATGAATGACGGCTCTCTCCACCTCCATTTTATTCCTCTTGTCAGTTCTATGAAAATGATTTAATATTTTTTCAAGATATTACAAATTGAAGTAGTTATGGGCCCAAATGCAAATCTGTGATCTACCATATGCATTTTGGAACATTGGTGTCTTTGTATGCGGCAGAGGAACGCTTCGGCCCCCTTCAGACACCAGGGTCTAGGTGCCAGCTCTGGTCCTGCATCCTCCTAGTCCTCCTCAAACCGTCACATAGCGGAAACCCCCTTTGGATCCCTAGGCTTGGTGGGCATTTAGAAATGGTGGGGCCCGGGCATGACTGGTCTGAGGCTACGTATCAGGAAGAAAGGCAGAGAAAGAGAGACAGGAACCAGGAGGCAGAGTTTAAGACGCATCTGTAGTAGCTGTAGGGTGGGCCCCCGAGAATGGACTCCACCGGTGGACTCCTGAAAATGGACCCCACCAGTGGGCCCCTGAAAATGGACCCTTACAGGTGGGCCCTCAAGAATGGACTCCACCGGTGGGCCCCCAAGAAGAGACTCTACAGGTGGGCGCCCAAGAGTGGATCCTTACAGGTGGGTCCTCAAGAATGGACTCCACCAATGGGCCCCCGAGAGAGGACCCTTACAGGTGGGCCCCCAAGAAGAGACCCTACAGATTTCCCCTCAAGAATGTAATCCACAGGTGGTCCCCCAAGAAGGGACCCTTACAGGTGGGTCCCCAAGAATAGACCCTACAGGTGGACCCTCAAGAATGGACTCCACCGGTGGGACCCTTCCATGTGGGCTCCCAAGAAGGGACCTTTACAGGTGGGCCACCAAGAAGGGACCCCACCGGTGGGCCTCAGGTAGCACAGTCTTGACACGGTTTATAGCAACTTTGCCCCCTCTACTTCTGCAATAGATTTGATAGGTTTTAGGCCTTTCTCCTCCTGATCTGCTTTCCAGCCTTGACTCTTTCCACATTGCCTTTTTTTCCCTCAGACTCCATCTTGTTTTCTCGCCAGCTCTCCATCCATCATCTCGGTCTGTATCTCCACGTCCCGTGCGCTCTGTCTCTTTGGGACGCGCTATCGATCACTGCTCAGGACACAAGTAAACAGCCTTTAGCCGGCTCGCCGCAGCTGTAAACTTTAGTTATTAATGATCACATTGAGTTTTTGGAAAAGAAGGAAAAATAAAGAGACGGGGGAAAAGGCCCCGACCTAAACCCTGCCGCGCGCCCCCCAAACCCCCCCCGGGCCCCCCCAATCTGACAGCGGTTTATCCCTGCAAAAGGGACAGCCCCTGCGCTGCAGTCAGACGCCATGATAGGGCCCCTCCCCAACCTGGGGGTTCTTTTTCAGAATTTGGCGGAAAGTTCCGTCTGGAACTTTCAGAAGAAAAGGCAGAAAAATCGGACAAACGGCGGACGCCACAACGGAAACCTGACAGACCCGTTTTTTGGGTTCGGGGGTTTTGTCGGGCGCGGGAGGGTTTGCCCTATTATAAAAAGGGGTTGGGGTTTGGCCTCTATTTAGGGAGGTTCTGAAGAGAACCCCCGGGACCGGGATATGGGGGGGGGGGGGGGGGGGGGTTGACCCCAAAGGATTTTCTCTTATGTCCCCCTTTAGCAAGAACTTTTTACTTGTGTTTTAAATATGGTAGGAAAAGAGCCCACGTGACGATTATGGGGCCTATGTATCAAAACTGTATCCTAAAAAACAAAACAAAATGTCCTTGTTGCTCAAAAAACCAATAAAGCATCCTTTAGCGACCAATCAAGCCCAAAAAACCAATAAAGAGCCCATAGTAACCCAAATAAAGGGGCTCAGTTTCTTTTTTTTAAACTGCTCTGGAAAAATGAAAGCTGGCTTGATTGGCCCTTTTTGAGCTCGGGGGGGGGGGGGGTGGTTGTTATGGTCTCTGGTCGCTATGGATGCTGTTTGGGTTTTGCTATGAGCTCTGTTTGGGGGGCATGGGTTTGGGATTGGTTTATGGGGCTCTAAATTTGGGTTGCTATGGGCTTGGGGTTTAGGGAAAAGGGCGGGAAAGGGTTTTTGGGGGGGGTTAATGGGTTAGGCGAAGGGGGATTAATAACTCATTTGCATTCATTTTATTTTTTTCTTTTATTTTTAAAAATTACGGCTGCTGTGGCCCAATTTATCCCAATCCATGTCTGGGTTGTTTTTTAAATGGGAGGACTAGGGGATTGGACTTTGGGTGGGGGGGACGGGCAGAGGATAGGCGTTGCTCAGGGTCATGGAAATAATGAAAAATTAAATAAAAAAAAAAAATTGAAATTAAAAAAATGTCGGGGAACTTTGAATTAAAGCAAATCATATGGGAAAAAATATGGGCCCTTTTAAATTTGCAAATGCGGTACGGGGTTTTTCTTTTTAAAGCTGGAACAAAAAAAAGGGTGCCTCCAAATGGTCACTGATTTACGGGAAATCCTGTGAACCGAAACGTTTTTATGTGCTTTAAAAAACCATTTTTTTTAGCCCCATTTCAAGACATAAAAAGGACGTAAAAACAATGATGGAAAAAGGGCCCCAATTTTCACCCCCTTTTCCCCGCTCATTGGTCCCGCTCGCTCTATCTGCTACGTCCACCATTGCCATCTGTAGAAAAAAAAGTATTACAAGAAATAAACACATTTCATCTGTAACCGGAGTCGTAATGATGGACATATGTTTGGCGCGGCAAAGAGATAACGAGGAGAACGCAATACTGAAATTCTACCTCCGTGAAAACGTTCTGACCTTGGTCCCCCATTACGCATAATGCAGATAATCCTGGTGGGAATTTGGTAACACGAGATGTGGTACCTTAAAAACCCGAGCAGGTTTCCCCCAAATTTAACCCCGGCTCCCTAATTGGAATGTTTTAAGTCTTGAATTTTTTTTCCGGGTTTTTTATTTTCACAGCTCCTGTGCAGAGCTATAGGTTTCCCTTTGGGTTTTGGGCTTTCAAAAAAAGCCCCCTTTTCCTTTATTCAATTTTCCCCTTTAAAGGGGATTTTTTCACAAGCTTTTTTGGACGCTGTTTTCGAAGCATTTTTGGAGCGTTTCCCCCCCCCCAAAACAGCACAAAAAATTTTACCTTAAAAAACCCCTTTTTTAGAAAAGGTTTTTGGGCGCGTTTGTCATTGAGATTTTGGACGAAGTTTTCACCGATTATAAAATAATAGCCAGGTCAAAAAACGCGCCGAGAAATGCGCTTCAAGAATTGACATGAACATTACACTTCTTTTTCAGCACTTCCAAAGACACTGTTCACCCACGAAAAGGTTTTTTTTCACAACGCTGTTTTCATGGAAAACAATTAAAAAAATGGGGGCGTTTTCACTCCGTTTTTTTGGGCAAAAGGGAAAAGCCCCGGGGAAAACCCCGTCCAAAACCGGGGTCCAAATAAGCCGTGTAAAAATAACCCCAAGGGCCCACAAAAACAAGCCCTGTGTAGGGGGCGTTCCTTTTACTCCCCCTTGGCCCCCAAAAGGGGGTGTTTTACACGGATTATTTTTGGGCACCCTTTTCGAGGTGGTTTTTTTTTGGGGGCTTTTCCGCTTTCCCAAAAAGCATCAAAACCTCGCCTGGAAAAACGTTTTTTTCAGAAGAGGGTTTTGGACTTTTGTTCTTTGCGGGTTTGGATAGGGTTTTGGACGAGGGGCCCTTTAACCATTAAAATTTAAAAGCCGGTCAAAAAACGGCCGAAAAAAAAAAAGGTCCAAAAACGCGCCTAACACACGCTTCAAGAATTGACATAAACATGACGCTTCTTTTTCAGCTCCCAAAACAGCTTCCAAAGAAGCGTGGGAGAACTTTCAATGCTGCTGTAAAGGAAACGGTCCGAAAAACGCTTCAAAAAAAAAGCGTCCAAATAAGGCCCGTGTGAACCCCAGCAAAAAGGATAAAAAAGCGGATATTTAAGTGGATTTAGTATTTTAGGATCCGAAAAAAAAACCGGGCTAACCAGCCCCCCAAAGACCGAATAGAAAATTTCCCAGATGTAGTTTTTCCCAGCAAAGGTTTTTCCCACCGTGGGGTTTTTAAACCGCCAGAATATAGAACGCATTGTATCTTCTGTCGGATTCACATCGGAATCGGTAAATGTCCTGAGCCGGGAGAAAATCCAAAAACTGACGGCAGTTTTTGCCCAAAACCCCCGGATGGCAAGTTAATTTTGCAACGCTTTTTGGGCGGAATTTTAACATTTGCTGGAGACCTAGCCTAAGGGTATGTTTTACACGACGCCCGCTCCTCTCCTCTATCATATAACCCAAAACCCCAGAGCTCAGCTCCCCCCCCTATTCATATCACTCTAATATCAAGAGTCAGCTCCTCTCCCTTATCATATAAACCCCATATACACAGGGGCTCCTCTCCTCTATCATATAACCCTATTTTACCAGGCTCAGCTTCCCCCCCTTTATCTATAACCCTAATATACAGAGCCAGTTTTCTCCCCCACAACCCGCTCTAAAAAGGGCAGCATAAACCACCTGAGAGGTTATGGGGGTTATGGAAAAGCCACTGTCCTGTCAGCACATTCCTGCAAGCGACATATTTCCCACGCAATCGATCCTTTCCCGATCTGAACGATTGAAAAAACAGAACCTTTTGCGACGCCATTTTTTGGAGCAGTTTATGTCATTTTATTCATTAGCCGAGTAGGAGGAAACCCATTTGCAAATCTTTGCATGGAAATAAATTTTTTGCAAATTATTCCGGGGGATTTCGGCCCGCCCCCCAACCTAAATCCCAGTCCTATGTTTACGCAAATGTCTCAAAAAAAGTGAAACCTGGTGGTGTTTAGACTTTTAGCGCTCCGCCGCGTTTTATATGCTTCAAATAAATTCCCGGGGGGCCTTCCACCTGTCGTGCCGCTGCGTGCCAGCTTGTGAGCGGGGAATGCCAGGCCGGAGCTCGTATTATAATGGGAAGTATCAAATCTCTGTCTGCAGCCTCCAGTTACTTTGCTGCTACTTAGCACCTGCCAAAACCCTCAAGAGGCCCAAAGGGATCGTGTCACTTTTTAAAATTTTCCCCCCTTTTCCCCAGAAAGGATTTTTTGTTTAAAACAAATTTCCTTGGAATTTTTTTATTTTTTAAGTTCTTTTTTATTTTTGGTGGTATTTTATTTATTTCGTCAGTCTTATGTACTTAAGAATGACATAAAATATCTTGTGCTTTTCTAATTGTGATAATAAAGAGATATAACTCCTGAATACTAGGGCAGACCGATCTCTGTTTACTGCAGCTGCTGCATATCTCTATGTAGTATTACAAGTAGCAGGTAATGATATGATCACAATGCTGTTTGCTGGACTAGAACCTATAAATATTTTCCTGCACTGAGGAGGTTTCCAGGTTTCTTCACATTTCTCAGATCCTGCTGATAATACTTACACCACTCAGATCATAGTGGACTTGGAAGAGAACCGTCACACAGTCCTCACTGCTGTTATTTGCAGAATAGGGCTCAAATCGGGTTACAATTGTGGCTGAGTGCAGATAAAATTCTTATATAGCAGGGCTGACCGATCTCTGTTTACTGCAGCTGCTGCTTATCTCTATGTAGTATCATGACAAGTAGTAGGTAATGACCTTGTGATCACACTTCTATTTGCTGGACAGAGATAAGATCAGATTAGAGTAGATCAAGCAACATATGAAAGGATAAGGGGATCATTTTTCTGCAGTTGGGAGGTTTCCAGGTTTCTTCTCACTTCTCAGATCCTGCTGATAATAATTACACCTCTTAGACCATAGTGGACTTGGAAGAGAACCGTCACACAGTCCTCACTGCTGCGATCTGCAGAATAGGGCTCAAATCAGGGTACAATTGTGGCTGTGTGCAGATAAATCTCTTGAATACTAGGGCAGACCGATCTACGTTTACTGCAGCTGCTGCTTATCGCTATGCAGAATCATTACAAGTAGTAGGTAATGACAATGATCACACTACTGTTTGCTGGACAGGGACAGCTAAGATTAGAGTAGACTAAGCAACATATGAAAGAACAAAGGGATCATATTTTTCTGCAGTGGAGAAGTTTCCAGGTTTCTTCACACTTATCAGGTCTAGCTGATAATACTTACACCTCTTAGATCATAGTGGACTTGGAAGAGAAACGTCACACAGTCCTTACTGCTGCTATCTGCAGAATAGGGCTCAAATCATCGTACTATTCTGGCTGATTTCAGATAAAACTCCTGAATGGCAGGACAGACCGATCTCTGTTTACTGCAGCTGCTGCTTATCTCTATGCAGAATCATTATAAGTAGTAGGTAATGACATAATAATCACACTGCTGTTCGCTGGACAGGGATAGATAAGATGAGAGTAGACCACAGGTCAATGACTAGCAATATAAATAAAAGGGTAAAATATGTGAAAAGTTTTTTTTTTTTTTTTTTGCTGGTTGTGTCTTCCTTTAAAAAACAAAAGGGGCCGGGCCTATTTGTTTTAAAGATTTTTTTCCCGAGGCCGCGGGCACATTTTTTTTTCCATTTACTTACCCGGGGGACCCTGGGGCAGAAAAAATGGTTTAAAACCCAATTAGATTGGGTGGGGAAACTATTGCTTGTTAAATTTTTCCCCGGGCCGGCCCTGCCCCCCTCGTGTCTTTCCTGCTTTTCCTCCCAACCTTTTCCTTTTTCAATGCCCGGCTTTCCCTTTGCCTACTTTCAAATTTCCCCTTTTCCTAGGGGGCGCCAAACCCCCCCCCAAGGGGCCCCACCCCTCTCCCGCTTTATGGGGCCGAGCGATTGAATTTTGGCAAAATAGGGCTCAAAAGGGTAAAAAATTTTTGGCTGATTGCAGGGGTTGGTTGTTCCCCTTTTTGGTGACACGGTTTGGGAATTCCTGGCAGGTGCTCGGGCTTAGAAATGAGGAATGGGATGATGGGAATTTTTTTTTTTTTTTTTTTTTTTTTTGGGGGGAGGTGAACATTCCCAATTTAAAACCCGAAAAAAATCGCCTTTTGCAAACCTTTGGTTTTGACGGGGGGTTTCCTTCCCCCAATATCCGCCCCTTTCTCTCGAAAAAAACCTTTTCCCCGGGTCCCCCTTCTAATTTTCCCTAACAAAAAAAACCTGAAAACATTAGCATTTTTTATCCTGTTTGTGCCCAGAAAAAAAAAAGGGGCGCTGCTCAAAACCTGTTAAAAAATTTGCTCCCCGGGGTTTTAGATCGCTGAGTGTCGTGGGTTTCCCAAAAACCGCTCCCGGGGGACCCAAAGCGGGGGGGGGGGTTTTTTCTCAACTGTATTCGGGTTCCCCCGGACACGCCCACAGTGGGGGGCTCCCTCAAAAGCGGGGAATTTTGTGGCCCCAAGCCCCCGCTGAATATTCCCAGGGGGGCCCCAAGATTAGGTGGGGTTTGGGTTGGTTTGCTTTGGGAATTTGGGGCACGGTCTCCCTCCCCCCTAAGCGCCGCCCTGGTTTAAAATTCACTTTTGCATGGGCCGGTTTTGGTGAGCGGCCACCCAAAATGTTTTTCGCTTTTGTGAAAAACCCCTTTAGGCTATTTTCCCCTTTGGCTTTTTGCAATGCTTTTAGTAAAACCCCCGAAAATCGGCATGGGGTTTTGGGAAAAACCACGGAAATTTCCCCAAACCACGGGGGTTTAACCCTTTATTGTCACGGCGTTTAATTTGGGGGCCGCAAACTTTTAAAAACCATTTCCATTCTAATCCCCACGTACAATACTTAGTTTTAATACAATATACAATACTATACATACTAAAATTAAACCTTTAAAACAAATTTAAAAAAAAAAATTAAAAAATATTTTTTTATATATATATAATTTTTATATATTTATTTTACTTTAAAATTTATTTTTTTATTGTACTTTGTGGGGAGGGACGCGTAACCCAAAGCTCTCAATGAAGCATAAAATTTACGGCCCGCCCTTTTTGGGTCGTGAAATAAAAAGGGGAACACGGGGCCGAAATACGTGGCAATTTTAAAGCCATGTGCCCATGCAGGGCCGGTTGTTTAGTAAAAGTTTTAAATTAGGCGTTGGGGCCCCCCCTTTATCGGTAAATTTTGACAACCTTTTCTGGTTTTGGATTTTTTTATCATGGATGGGCTGCCAATCATTCCCTAAAACCCCCCCAGGGAAACCCTTTTAAAGGGTTTTTTGGGAAAACAAAAGTGAGTTCCTTACCTCTTACCCTGTCGGGAGAAAATATAAAACAAAGAAATGCTGCCCATAAACCCTTCCCGGGGGGTGAGGGGGAAGGTAAGGGGGTGAGCAAAAGGGGCGGGGAAGCAGGGAGCGTTTTCCTAAAATTTAAATTCCAAAATAAAAAAAACATTAAAACAAACTAGGGGAAAATTTCCCTTTATAAAGGGGGCCCCTAATACCCTTGAAATTTTCTCCCCGGGGCCCCTTGCAAGCTTCCCTTTTTTTATTCCCTTTCCCTTCTTATAAAAAGGTGCAAACCAAATTTCCAAAGCGCGGGCCAGGATGGGGGGTTTTTCAAATGGTCGCTGTTTCGTTTTTTTCAAATTTTTAAAACTTTTTTCAGGTAAAAAAAGGGGGGCCCCGGGGGGAGCCAACTGCTGAAAGCTTTTCACGGGGTTTTTCCACTTTTTGAAATTTTTCACAAATATTTAGAAAAGTGATTAAATACCCTTTTTGGGGAGGTTTCCCCCCAAACGTCAACATTACATCGTGGAAAAACCCCCTTTGGGCCCAGAAAACCTGTAAATGAAGAAATAAAGGGACAATTTCTATGTTTTTTTGAAAAAAAAATCTAAGATAAAATTTCCCTTCCCCGCTCTATTCCCCCCGGGGCCCGCAAAACAAGGGAAATTTGGTGCAAGGGTGATGGGTTCCCTTTAAGCACCCTAAGAGGAGCACCAAGAGAAGGCGCTGCAAAAGGGTACAGAAAAACCTTTAATTTTAGTGCCCTGTATATGTAGAAAACCCTTTTTAGTTTTTTAAAGCACACATTTATGCTATGCAGCCCAAAGGCCATTTTGCCCTAAACTCACCCCCCCTCTTATTACCGACGCGCAGGGTCTGTGGTTGGCACCATATTGTAGCGGTATTCTCTCCTAAAGTAATGCCTCTAGGTGAGAAGAGCTTTATACTGCACCCCAGCAAATCCTTTGAACCCCCCGACAGACCCTTAAACAGCTTACCCTGAGCTCCCTTTTGTAGGGAAAAGCCCCGGGGCAGAGAATTTTTGGGGATTTTTACCCTTTGACACCTGGCAGAAAATCTTTTAAATTGGAAGCACCGGAGAAGAATTTTTTCTATGTAAAGGGTCCCATTTTTAACCTTTTCCCTCTATATTTTAACTTTCAAATCACGGAGATTTTTGTACATTTTAAAAGGGGTTTTGTCCTAGCCCCCCCTCCCCCAAGTTTCCAGATACATGCCTGAGTCTTCATTCATCTCATCTTGATGATTTCTGGGGGAAATTTGTGTAGCCCAAACCCTTTCTTCTTCAGCTTAGCAGAAAGGCTTTTCCTTTTTAAAAAGGGGTGGTTTTTTTTTGCCCCTTTTTTAAAATCTTTTAAAAAGCCCCCCAGGATCCTTTGCTGCGGTTTTGTATATCTTCCTCTCTCCTTATCTTAGTCGCAGCGTGCACCCCCAGTTTCCTCAGTCTTTTTAAGGCTTTGGGGGGGGGGGGAACATACTTTTTTAAAAGATTTTTAAAGGGGGGGTTTTGTCTCCAAAACAAGGGATTTTGCGGGTTTTTTTATTTTTAAAGATCTTGCAAAAACAAGTAACTTTGAAATTGTTTCCTTTAAACCCAAAAAAACCTCCCAATTTTCGAGATATTCCCTCTTGTATGGGTTGAAATTCACCCTTCCCCCAGGCCCCGTTTTTCCCTTACAGACCTTTTCGTCTCCCCGGATGGGCGGGCCGGGAAACGGGTTTTGCTGTACTACAGCCCTTTGCTTGTTCCCCCTTTTGAAAAAGGCCCCTGCCAGCACTTTTTTGCATAGCTACCCCCCTTTTTTCACCCTCCCCTTTATAGGTTTTCCGGGAAAAACTGGTCGCTATAGCACAACCTGTTCAATTTTCCCGATGGGGTTTCCCGGGCACGGGTTTCTGTAGCTACGGGACCTCTTGTTTCTCCCTGAAAGGCTTCCAGCACGGGTTGCTATAGCTACAAACCCTTTTTGGGGATCTCTCCTTTTGGGCCTTCCAGCCTGGCCCCTTTAAAGTTAAACAGACCTTTTTCAATTTTCTCCTGATGGGGTTTCCCCAGCACGGGTTTGTTTATAGCTACAGCCCCTTGTTCAATTCCCTCCTGAAAGGCTGCCGCCTGGTTTTTTAAGCTAATACCGTTGGGATCTTCTTTATAGGCTGCCAGGACTGGTCGCTATAGCTACCCCCTTTTTGGGTCTTTTCCTGAAGGCTTCCAGCATGGTCGCTATAGATCCCAGACCTGTTCAATCTATCTTTAATGGGCTGCCAGCGCGGGTCGTTTTATAGTTTAACAGACCGGGTTTTTTCCACAGCCAAGTAGAACCCAAAGTAAAACCCCCAAAAAACCCCTGAATTCAAAATAAAAAACCAAGAAAACGGGGATGGGGTAAGTTTAATTTAAATTTGTGAGAAAACCCCCTTTTAAAAAAGCTGCCCCTAAAAAAAAGCCAGTCCACTTTGATCACCTGATCTCCTGGGCTCAACACAAAGCTATTTCCGGTGTGCTGAGACACAGGACTAATGAACTTCCTGTCATCGACCAGCTGATGGAGAACTTTTGGAGTCCACAGAAAACTTAAAGGGGTAAGCCCCATCATTTAAATCATTGGCCTGCTCTGTGCAAACTGCGGGAAACGGACAAGGAGGCGAACATGCACGGCACTCATTTCTATGGGAGTCGGGTATAGAGCCGAACACATTCACCAAACTGTTCTTGTAATTCCCATAAAAGAGAATGTACATGTGTGGTGACCTCCCCGTTATTTGCCACAGGACCCTTCAGGCCAACAGAAATAGTGCGATGGGAATATCCCTATAATGAAATTCAATTACAAAATTACAATTTTTTTTTTTTTTTTCGTGGACGACCCCTTTAAAGTTCCCAATCATGAGTTCAGGAGGTGCTTCTTGTACTTCTGTATCGACTAGCTTACTGCATTTCGGTCATGGCTTCTTAGTCCTCCAACACTCAAACATGGTCTTTGTTTTCATAGTCTATGCTAGATAATGAAGAGTGTCCATCCTACACCAAAAACCAACAACCTTGCTCTTACCATAACAGGATGCGGCAGAAGGGTAGCTTAAAGGGGTATTCCCATCACAGCAAATGCTGCTTGAAGGTCCAATAACTGGAAAGTAAGCAATTTTTAAAATGCATGTGATTAAAAAATACGTATGTTTTACCTAATACAGGCCTTTTTTACATGTTCAACTTGCTCTTTTGTCTCCTTAGTTACCGACCACCATTCAATGGTGGCTGGTAATGCATCGTTATCTGAGACTGTCTAAAAATAAGTTACTGTGGTCGGGGAGAGGAAGGGAGTAAATATGAGTCATGGGGTCTTAGCTACTTCGGTCACAGGTAACAATAGAAGAACTCTGAAAGTACCCAGTGATGGTCTATAACCAAGGAGACAAGAGAGCAAGTTGAACTTATTTTTAGACAGTCTCTGATAACCATGCATTACTGGCTATGACTAAAAGAACACAGTGGTGGTCGGTAACTAAGGAGATAAGAGAGCAAGTTGAACATGCAAAAAAGGCATGTATTAGGTAAAGCATACATAGTTTTTAATTGCATGTATTTCGAAAATTGCTTATGTTACAGTAATTGGCCCTTCCAACAGTACTTGCTGTGATGGGAATACTTCTTTAAAGCTCTTGAGCCCCACCACGTAATCTATAAAAGGCTACTCATGTTCCAAGAGCCATTTATAATATTGGTGTCATCCTATGTGCTAGAGGAGTCTTTGGCCCCCTCTGGTTCCAGGACCAGGTAGCAACTGCTACCTCTGCACCCCCTATAGCTACGCCTCTGGAACATGGCTGATCATTTATGATTGGTATACACCATGCGTGGCGATGGTGAGAAGATACAACTACACCAATGACCAACAAAAAGGTGTGTCCATAACAAATGTAGAGCCCACTGGGCCGCCCATTCCATTAAAACATTGGAGATCCAAAGTTGATGGTAGCCCTCTCTTCTCTTAACAGGACCAGGACCTGCTGAATAACCATGGGTCAGGGCTGGGACATGGTGTTCTGGTGCCCTAGGCAAATAAGGCATATAGTGCCCCCACCCCTCCCCTCTCAAGGTCAAATTCAGCCCACTCCGAACCTATGTACACCCCTTTCCTGCCTGGGATGAAGTGGAGCCCTAGGCAGTCGCCTACCCATCGTCCCGGCCCTGCCATGGGTGGTCCATCTATATCGGGGGTCTGCAACGTCACCTCTCCAGCTGTTGGTAAACTATATTTCCCATCATGCCCACTGATGTAGATTATATAAATGCATGATGGGAGTTGTAGTTTACCAAGAGCTGGAGAGCCGACGTTGCAGACCCCTGCAGACCCCCATCTATAGGTAGGACCTTGAACTCTATGTTGATGGTGCCTAGTCAAAAACCATCTAGCGGTCTTGACCCAACTTAGTCGTCTTTGGGGGGAGGCTGTATATGTGTAATATATGGGGGCCTTAAAGGGGTTGTCTCACTACATTGATTCATCTCACCTCAGTCCTGTTTTCTTGGTTTCACTTTGAATTCAGGGGCATGTTTACTGGCTTCTACTAGGCTGCAATAAAAGCCAGGTCTGTAGCTATAGCAACCAGTGCGGACAGCCTATCAGGAGAGATCAAAGAGGTCTGTAGCTATAGCAACCAGTGCTGGCAGCCTATCAGGATAGATCAAACAGGTCTGTAGCTATAGTAACCTGAGGAGCTGATGCAGCCCATAAAAGAGTGGATGTCTAGGAATAGGTAGGACACTGTTAATGGACACATACTGCAAAGTGTCTGGTTTTAGCAAGATCTTTAACATAGAAAGCAGCAATCCCTGTAGTGAGACAACCCCTTTAATTCAATCAGCTTCACATTTTTAGCTGCTATGGAACCATTTATCTGCGTTATCAGTAATTAACTGATCGTGTTCGGAAGCTTCGCCTCTGCCTTTTCGGAGTAGAACAAGTTTTTCTATTGGAATCCATAGATCTACGTGTGTAACCCAATTACCAGAGAATAAAACCACCTTTTACCCTTTTGGTTTTCATGCTAAGCACAATGGGATTTGGTGGAATGTAATACTAAAAGCTGTCCGCCCAGTAGATGTTATTGTATCTACCTGCATTTGACGTATTTTTCATAGAATTTTTAGTCGTTCATGTAAAGAGTAAATAGCTAAAATGTATTCATAAGTAGGTTTCAAGCTCCGTCTACATGTCAAGTCTCAATCCACACGGATTCTGACTCAAAATACTCGTCTGAGACCGAAAGTTCAACCATTCCCATTGACCTCAATAGAAAATATGCCTTGTAGTTCATACAATACGCATTTTAGGCACTTTTTTTCCTGCCAAAAAACCCCCCAAACTTTTTTTGGCCCATGCATAAAACGCGTGTAAATTTACTATTACTGTCTATGGGGGATGGCTAAAAACCTAGTGTAAAACGCTTGCATAACATTGACGTGTTCAGGAAGGAATGGGACTCGTTTTTGACCAATTAAAAAAATAAAAAACGACCCCAAATCCACCGCCAATAACGGGTTAAAAACCACAGTGTTCAATGGCAGAATCTGAAAAGGTAATTCTACTCAGCCTGTGCACTTACCCCTAAAGGGATAATAATAAATGTTCCGATGTTGTATGGAGTCTCCTTGCTGTTACATTTTGGGTCTCTTCTATGGAACTCGATTTCATGTTTTGTATATTTCAAACCTCAAGGTTTTAAAAAAATTGGAGAGCAGTTTATTGGAATTGGAGGCGCCGTTGTATTGAGGTCTATAGAAAGTGTTCGGCCTCACAGGTGGTGGAAAGTGGTACTGCAAGTGATGCAAATGTTGGGAATTTCAATACGATATTAAAGGGGTTCGCCAACAGGTGGAATGTTTCTGATCTGACCAATGGGATCCCATTGCCTATCACTGCCCCTCACTGATGACATCACATTCATGAATTACATGAAGCAGCAGTGATCACTGAACATATCATCAGTGATGTCCCTGGGAGGCGCTAAAATGGTGGTGATGGGAGAAGTAAATATGGAGTCATTTTCTATTTTAGCACAGTGGGAAGGAGGTTTTCAAAAGTCTTGGAAAAACCCTTTAAGTTAAGGATATGGTGCTCATTTTAATATTTGTTTTAAAAAAATGGCTATTTTAATCCAATGCTTGCGTCCAAGTCCCTTATTGAGGTTGGAAAAAAAAATATTGTCGTCATATGCATTTTGAAGAATAAATGTAGGTGCACGCTGGTGTGGCAGTCAAAAGCTATGCAAACACAATCTATCAGCAGCACTCTACAAAGCACTAAAAAACTGTCAAATAGGACATAAGAATTTTTTTTTAAAGCATTTCTGCTACTGTGGAATCTATGAAAGTTTTGAGGTTCTTAGTGCACCTTTTTGATCAAAACTGTAAGTGCTCACCTACCGCGGCAAGGTGACCCCAATTCAGATGGGAACCTACACTACATGCTACCTCTCATCTTGCCGTGGTAGGTGAGCGACTAAAAATGTACAGTAAGAATTTCACAATTTTCATATATTTCATAGTAGCAGAAATGCTTTTCAAAAAAAATTATTTTGCCCTCTTTGACGGTTCTTTAGTGCTTGTAGAGTGCTGCTGATATATTGTTTGCATTGCTTTTGACTGCCACACCAGCGTGCACCTATAAATTTTTTCTTAAAAATTGATGTGGTGTATATATATATTTATTTACAAACAAAACAAGGGACTTGGGCGCAAGCATTGGATTATAAAAGCCATTTTTTTCAAACAAATATTAAAATGAGCACAATATCCACAACTTAAAGGGTTTTTCCAAGACTTTTGAAAACCTCCCTCAGCACAACCATTTTGAAGAGTAAATGTATAGGTGCACGCTGGTGTGACAGTCCAAAGCAATGCAAACACACTAGATCAGCTGCACTCTATAGGCACTAAAAACGGTCAAAGAGGACATAAGAATTTTTTTGAAAAGCATTTCTGCTACCGTAGAATCTATGAAAATTTCGAAATTCTTACTGTACATTTTTAGTCAAAACTGTAAATGCCCACCGACCCCGGCAAGATGAGGTCGCATGTAGTGTAGGTTCCCATCTGAATTGGGGTCACCTTGCCGCGGTAGGTGGGCTTTTACAGTTTTGATCAAAAATGTGCACTAAGAACCTCAAAATTTTCATATATTCCAAAGTAGTAGAAATGCTGTTTGAAAAAATTCCTATGTCCTCTTTGACCTTTTTTTAGTGCCTGTAGAGTGCTACTGATATTGTATTGTGTTTTCATTCCTTATTGACGTTGGGAATTGGGTAGTGGGCAACTTAAAGGGGTGTTCCCATAAAGCCACGTCCTTCTAAGAGGTTGGCTTGTAGTGAGCCAAGCTCCGGGCTTGTGCAACTGTCCCCAAATTTTCTATGGGAGTTTTGCATACAGCGGAGTGTACTACGTAAGATAAAGCATTGTAATTGCATAACTTTATGTACGGAGCTGTTATTTGATCACTGTTTGTCGATATTATTTGAGCACTACATGACGGTGGTACTCTTAAAATGGGTATTCCCACAAAGCCACGTCCTGCTAAGAGGTCCCCTCATAGCGAGCTACGCACCAGCTTCAGTGAATGGGGAGATGTAGCTCTCCCCCATTCATTTCTATGGCAGAGTATGATAGACCATGGGACATTGATTTCCCTAGGAGGCTATATTTTGGTGGCCTATAGAGGTAATGTTTCATACACCAGCCTAGCTTATTACCTACTCTACCCAACATGAGACAAATACCCCTGAAGAACCGGGAGTGTATGGAGGGTGAAATGCGTCTGGACTTGATATTAGTGTAGGGGGCTAAGAGAGTGAGCTGTCTAGGGTTTGGGCGCCCTTGTCCGGGCAGTACCCCTGTTGTATAGGTAGGGGGTTTTTAAGGGAATAATAGGTATACGTCTTTGTTCCCCACTGTCTATTTGCTGGTGCTAGAAATGAACAGTGTATGGATTTGTGTTACTTACCTGGATACCATCTAGAAACCTTTCTGGAAGCACTAACGGATGGGTAACGCGAGTAGGATAATTTTGTCCAACCCCATTTAACTACATTTATATCTATTTCACCTCATTAGGCACTAAGCACTTTGTCACTCTATATGATTATTATTGGTCTTTTCTTATTTTGAACATTGTGCTATTGATCTGTGTAATTTTTGAGGCCTCATTGAAGTTTTAATTAAGTTGAATTAAGATTTAGAATTTTTTTTTTTAACCCTTTCAGTTTTCAGTGATTTACATATGGCAGAGTGTGCTAAGCTATATTTGGAACTCCCATAGATATGAGTGGGGGAGAGGAGGGAAACCACAGCCATCCCCCTTTTCTTTGAGGCCAGCTTATAACTAGCTACAAGCCGACCTCTTAAAGGGGTACTCCCCCAAAGTCACTTTCTTCTGAGTTGTTCCCTTACCTTCAACCCCAGTATCCAACCCCAATAAGGGACTTGGATGCAAAAGTTGGATTAATGTGGCCTCAAAAGCCATTTTATTAAACAAATATTAGCACAATATCTATAACCCCCCAACTTAAAGGGATTCATCAAGACTTTTTGAAACCACCCTACCATGTACCACTGTGCTAAAATAGAAAATTACCCCATACTTACCTCTGCCATCAATACTGTCCAGAGCTCCAGTGCTTCCCATCCCGGTCCCTCACAGATGACATGATATTCATATACCACATGAGGCTGCACCTAATCACTGACTATATGACCATAGAGATCAGTGATTGGCTAAAGCATCAGCTGAGGCCCCCCCTCCGGGTCCCTCACTGATGGCATCACGTTCACAGATCACATAAGCACAGCCATCTTAACAGCATTATGGGCCCCTGGGCAGAGCACTGCAGTAGGCCCTGCCCAAATACATGACCTCACACTAGACCATGTATCAAGCCACCCCCAAGCACACTCATTTTATCTTGCCACTTATGTCTGGACCCTGGCAGCCTACCTTTGGCAGGGCAGGGAGTCTTTGGCTCCCTTCTCCACCATGTTTTTTAACTCTTTGCACATCCTAAAAACACACAAACAGTTAAATAAGCAAAACCAACCAAGGGATCCAGGGTATGCTTCTTGTATGCCTGGGACATACATAGATCTGGGGCCCCTATACTTGTGGGGCCCCCAGGCAACTGCCTAGTGTGCCCAATGGAAAAGATGGCCCTGCACATGAGGCTGCAGCCAATCGCTGACCATGTGACCATAAAGATCAGTGATTGGCTGAAGCATCAGTCAAGGGCCCCACCCGGGTCCCTCACTGATGACATCACGTTCATATATCACATGAGGTTGCAGCCAATCGCTGCCCTCACAGACCATGTGACCATAGAGATCAGCGATTGGCTAAAGCATCAGCTGAGCCCCCCCTTCGGGTCCCTCACTGATGACATCACGTTCACAGATCACATGAGGCTGCACCCAATCACTGACCATGTGACCATAAAGATCAGTGATTGGCTGAAGAATCAGTCAAGGGCCCCACCCGGGTCCCTCACTGATGACATCACGTTCACATATCACATGAGGTTGCAGCCAATCGCTGCCCTCACAGACCATGTGACCATAGAGATCAGTGATATGGCTATGTGGTCCTGAATAGTACCGTACAGTGCGTAAATAATACCGCTATACAGTGTTCAAATGACCGCTCCGTACATAAAGTTCTCTAATAACAATGCTATATTATACATAAGATTTGTGGTGGCGCCAACCCATAAAAAAAAAATTGCAAACCTAAGAGAACTGTAAAAAAAAAAATAAAAAATCAATGTGCGGCTGAAGTTTGACTCTCTGAGCGATGAGCAGCAGCCGATATGTGGATAGTTGCTTGTTACAGGTTTATGAGGATAACAAAATCCGCCCGGCCGCCCTGTACTTTCCTGTCACGTATCATCTGAAGAGCTTTGTGTTAGGATTCTTCTCCATCTCCAGCCTCCAAGTTGCTCTTTTTCCTCCCAGTGTCCCTCGGGGCCTCTTCATTCTTCATGGATTTTATTGCTGTTGCTACTGGAGGATACATTGTACATCACTGCTCCTGCTCTTCTTAATTATATTCTCCGTTATCTTCGTTGTTTTTAGATATATTTTTTTTCTCCCCTGAACAAACCCAGCGCGACGTGTTCAAATTAACTCGTAAACTTCAGGCTCGGATCCCGCAGTAGAACTACAAGTTCCAGCGTCCTGTCCCGGCAATTTACATTCTGGCCGATGTTCGGGGGTTTGTGGCTCAACGGTAACTACACACAGCGAGGAAATTACATTAAGATCAGTCAATTGGGCCCCATATGGCAATGTGTATGGTCACAAAATGACCTCATGCTGGTATTAATCAAGCTGCAGTCAGTCTGGTAATTGAGTTCGTTCACTACTGGATTTCCAAGACGTCCTCCGGAGGAGCCGGGGCTCATTCACGTGGATGAAGAGTGTCGACATATTGCTTGCCAAACCCAGGAACCGCTTCCACCAGAATAAGCTCTTACGGTGCTTTCACATGGAGCGCTTTTTGGTGGTGTTTTTTTTTTTTTTTGCAGAAATACACAGCAATTAAAAAACGCACCAAAAACGCTCCTTAGTGGAGCAGGTGACAAATAGTAAAAAGTGACCTTTTAGGGGCCGTTCACACGGCTTATTTCAGGCACCGATTCCAGCCGTATTGCGCACCGTATTTGCGCTCCAATACAGCTGAAATCCCTGCCAGGCATTACGGTAATCCACAGTTCTCATAGAGACCTATGGATTCTGTCTCCCCTCCCCGCTCGGCGAATACGCCGCGGGGGGAGAAAGTGACATACGCGCCGTGGATAATGCATGTCTATGGGGCCGCCGTGTGGTCGGTCCCCCTGCCACCGTTCACACGGCGTAATTGCAGGACGAAATCCGTCCCGCAATTACGTTGCCAATAAGCCGTGTGAACCCCGCCTTAAAGGGCACATCCATTCTGTGCATCACTTTACAGCTTATACAGAGACAAGCACACGCACTAGGCATCCCAAGATTCTAGATTTCCCTTCTTTGTGTGTGTGTATATATATATATCTATCTGTACTGATCCTGAGTTACATGTACATACATTACTTATCCTGTACTGATCCTGAGTTACATCCTGCATTATACTCCAGAGCTGCACTCACTATTCTGCTGGTGCAGTCACTGTAGATACATTACTTATCCTGTACTGATCCTGAGTTACATCCTGTATTATACTCCAGAGCTGCACTCACTATTCTGCTGGTGCAGTCACTGTACATACATTACTTATCCTGTACTGATCCTGAGTTAAATCCTGTATTATCCTCCAGAGCTGCACTCACTATTCTGCTGGTACAGTCATTGTGTATATACATTACTTATCCTGTACTGATCCTGAGTTACATCCTGTATTATACTCCAGAGCTGCGCTCACTATTCTGCTGGTGCAGTCACTGTGTACATACATTACTTATCCTGTACTGATCCTCTATAATACTCCAGAGCTGCGCTCACTATTCTACTGGTGCAGTCACTATGTATATTAAATATTATATTGCTTACCTTCTGCTGACTCTGACATACCCACCATATTCTATTTCAGAGCTGCATTCACAATCCTGCAGATCATCACACGAAGGAAACAGCTTTGTTTTCAGACCCATAATGCAATGGGTCAATATTATTTCTACATTAGATTCAGAAAGAACCTTAAATTTCCTGCAGTTACCCTTTTATAAACCAATCTGCAGCAGTTGATTGCAGAACAGGCTGCTGTGGGCTATAAGAGACGCCTAAAGGGAACTTCAAAATTCAGCCCATCCAGCTGCAATACCGGACGCAACCTACGGACGAGGGTGGCGCTGTGTCTGGAACCAGACTTTGTTTTTTCGGTCCCAGACAGACGCCGTCTCCTTTTTATGTTGTCTTTTTTTAATATTTAATTAAAACCACTCTTGGCTTCGTTGTGATTTTTCTCATTTCTGTTCTATCCAATTTCTGGTTTCCTCAGCAACGGCTTCATTCTACCTGATATTTACTTGTGCTTGTTGCTCCCCACATTCCCCGCCACACACTGTTAGAGGCTATAATTTATAAGCCTTTATAATAACAATTGGCAGCGTAATCTGTGAGTGAGTAAAGTGCAGAAATTTCTGTAATTTTGCTCTAATTATGCTATAAACTCCGTGGTCTAAAGGATAAATGCTACACAAACAACGTAGATATCCACTATCCCCAATGTGCCAAGAGGAGCCGCCTATAGGAGCCCAGGTGATGTGACAATGGTCTGGACCTCCCGAAAAGTACCAAGTAGAAGACCTTGCGGAAGGTGCTCGGAACAGGTCACGATTCTTGATGGAGTTTAACTGGCGCCACTAGTAGACCTGAAAGGCTGGGAGAGTCAGAACACGGTTTTTCCTATTAAAGGGGTGTTTGCACCATAGACTCTCATGGCATGGTTAGGACCCGCACCTATGTCATGAACGGGCCCTGAAAGTTTGGGCTCAGAATGGAGAGTCGTTCCTCTTGCACATGACTCTCCATTATGTTCTATGGGAGTTCCCAGTACAAGGGAGTGCTGTGTTCTTTCCATTCTGTTCTATGGGAGTTCCCAGAACAGGGGAGCGCTGTGTTCTCCATTCTCCTTTATGGGAGTTCCCGGTACAGGGGAGCGCTGTGCTCTCTCCATTCTGCTCTATGGGAGTTCCCAGTACAGGAGAGCGCTGTGTTCTCCATTCTGCTCTATGGGAGTTCCCAGTACAGGAGAGGGCTGTGTTCTCCATTCTAGGGGAGTTCCCAGTACAGGCGAGCGCTGTGTTCTCCTTTCTGTTCTTGTGTGACGAGCTACATCCCGCTCTTGTTTTTGATTCATAACCAAGAGCGGGATGTAGCTCGTCTCACTATTGGTGTTTTTGATTTTCCCTCCACACATTAAACCACTAGTTATTGGTTTAGTTTATTTTTCCCTCTGGAGTAGCAACCAATGGTTTCCTTTATGTTGTTTTCTCTTGAGATGAATCTCTATTGGTGATTGGCTGTTTAAATTTTGTATAGGAGTCTACTGATTTCTGGTACCCTCACTCCAATCGTTCTAATAAGAAACCCAGCGAAAAAGTAACTACTGTTAGTTAAAAAGTTCTAAGCTTTATTTAGTAACAAAATTAAAATGTATCACTTCATGCTGATAAGAATGATCGCATCACTGGCTAGTGATGCGATCATTCTTATCAGCATGAAGTGATACATTTTAATTTTGTTACTAAATAAAGCTTAGAACTTTTTAAACTAACAGCAGTTACTTTTTCGCTGGACATCTTCGATCCTTGTTTGGTACTGGTTGCTTCCACCAAGTCCGGGCGTGTTCCTGCTGCTTCTTGCAAATCTCACAGGTGAGCTGACTATTGGTTTATGTAATAAGAAACTCCCACTGGACTGTTTAGCCAATTAGTGGGTCTTTTTCTTATTCATTCTTAGGTTTTTATCTAACGGTACTTTGTATTATACAAGTAACTAGGTATCCGATTGGCTACCTACTTTTACCTATCAGACTCCATTTTGCTATTTAAAAGTATATGCTGTCTAGTCTTTTTTTAATCATTTGTAACATTTTAGCATCTGAGGAAGTGCCTTAGGGCACGAAACGCGTTATGTATTCTTGTTACACTATATGCTAAGGTGAACACCTTCTTGCATTTCTATGGAATAAACGAGCATTTTATTCCAATGCCATCTACCACATATTCTTATTCCTGAAACGAGTGCCCTGTCCACCATTTTTTACCGCTGTACCCCATTCTGGTCTATAGGAGTACCCAGTACAGGGGAGCGCTGTGTTCTCCATTCTGTTCTATAGGAGTTCCCAGTACAGGGGAGCGCTGTGTTCTCCATTCTGTTCTATGGGAGCTCCCAGTACAGGGGAGCGCTGTGTTCTCCATTCTGTTCTATGGGAGTTCCCAGTACAGGGGAGCGCTGTGTTCTCCATTCTATTCTATGGGAGTTCCCAGTACAGGGGAGCGCTGTGTTCTCCATTCTGGTCTATGGGAGTTCCCAGAACAGGGCAGCGCTGTGTTCCGGTCTCAAATTTCCCATAGAACGTAATGGAGAGTCATGGACAAGTGTGACCAGCTCTCCATTTTCAGCCGACACTTATAAGGTTTCGTTCCTGAGACCAGTCAGGCTTGTGCACGACTTTCCATTCTATTCTATGGGAGTTCTGAGAACGACCAAACACACCGCTCCCCTGTACTCAGGACTCTCATAGATCAGACTGGATAGTCGTGTGCAAGTGGAACGGTTCTCCATTCTAAGCCAATCATTTCTGTTCCCAATAGGTGCAGGTCCTAGATCTTTTGGACTTGCACCTATCAGAATTTGATGGCTTATCCCATCGATGTACCATCGAAGGCTATGGTAGCAACACTCCTTTAACTTCTGGTTAAAGCATGAAGTACATGAAAATACCATAGACCCAGCAGGTCTTGGGGGACTTTTTGGGTACTTTGGTGTCCTCCTAAGAGTAGCCATTACAAAGCCATTATAGGGTAAAAATGACTGTTCTCCCATGCGAAAATGACTGTCTTCATTTGGTGACTGCTTCACCCACAATGTCATCACCTTGGGCTAGATCATTTGAGCAGAAAGACAGGTCTATGCTACGCTTCTTGGGGGAAACTCCTACTGGGGTCAGGTCAAAAAAAAAAAATAATAACATCTACAAGTTGAGCTGTTTGGGAATCTTGGGTTCAGATCAAGCTCTTTACAAAAAAATCTTTCCAAGATACTGGATGGAGACCTCTCTCTGCCAGGCCACCTACTTGTTCCTCTAATTGGGGCTCCTCCAGGATGAAAGAGGCGGAACTCGTAAGTTAAAGGGAATCTATCACCAATTTTTTTTTCGTGTAGACTGGAAGACTCTTCCTACTTGGCCGAGATCCCTCAGTCTTTAGCGAGTGGATTTGGGTTGGCGTCGGAGAGGTTGGGTCTATATACATTTTTATATTTTTAGGGAAAAACATTCCGATCATGTATGTGTTTTACTAGTGAAACCTCCGACAGAGGGATGATTTTGGCCAGGTCCACTTTGATCCATGGTCGGTCTTTGTAGTAGCCCCCAATGTGGGGTAAACCCTATAACACCTGCGTGTAACACTAGTATCCATTTACTGAAGCCTCCAAGAAAGGAAGGGTTAAATAGGAGGTGGATGCACCAAAGCTTTGAACTCTTACTCCCAATTTATCAGATCCGTGTGTCGATCATCTGATGGCTCATCTAGAATCCCATTCGCTATTCCCCGTGGGTTAAAACAGACGGTATTTTAAGAGCAGATCAATAGGAATGGCTTAATGCAGCTCATAGGTTAAGTGTCTCGGGAGGTTATTGCTCCTTGCAGCAATTTTGAGGAGTCATTATATAAGCGATTGTCCTAATAATAGACGTGTGTTCCCCTAATGTTACTCTGTTAGGCCAGTCCAGGTATGGACACAGTACTGTTGGTTTAAAGTAACCATGTTGACTCTGTAAGGTATATAGGGTTATATGATAGAGGAAAGAAGCTGGGCTCTGTGATCTGTCACAAAGCTCAGCTCCTCTCTCTTCTCTCCTCTATCATATAACCCTAAATATCACAGAGCTCAGCTCCTCTATTATATAACCCTATATACCACAGAGATCAGCTCCTTTCCTCTATCATATAACCCTATATATCACAGAGCTCAGCTCCTCTCCTTTATAATATAACCATATATATCACAGAGCTCAGCTTCTCTCTATCATATAACCCTATATATCACAGAGCTCAGCTTCTCTCCCTCTATCATATAACCCTATATATCACAGAGCTCAGATCCTCTCCTCTAACATATAAAACAATATAACACAGAGCTCAGCTTCTCTCCTTTATCATATAATCATATATACCACAGAGCTCAGCTTCTCTCCTCTATCATATGACCCTATATATCAGAGCTCAGCTTCTCTCCTCTATCATATAACCCTATATATCACAGAGCTCAGCTTCTCTTCTCTATCATATAACCCTATATATCACAGAGCTCAGCTTCTCTCCTTTATCCTATAACCCTACATATCACAGAGCTCAGCTTCTCTTCGCTTTCATATAACCATACATATCACAGAGCTCAGCTTCTCTCTATCATATAACCCTATATATCACAGAGCTCAGCTCTTCTCCTCTATCATATAACCCTATATATCACAGAGCTCAGCTTCTCTCCTCTATCATATAACCACATACATCACAGAGCTCAGCTCCTCTCCCTCTATCATATAACCCTATATATCACAGAGCTCAGATTCTCTCCTCTGTCATATAATAGGTTTAAAATAGGGTTAATTCTTTTATTATTGGATGAGGCTTATGCAGATTAGGCTCAGGGGTGGTGCTTTGCATATTGTGGGCAGGGTTTTAAATGTCCAAATATTGGTAGGCATGGGGGATATATATATAATATAATATATATATAAAAATTATAAAATATATTAATATATATAAAATATATATTATATATATATATATATATAAAATATAGAACCCCTTTCATTTCAAATGATATTCTAATTTTTTGAGATGCACTAGTAGGTGTCCATGTATCACTAGACGGGGGTATAGCGGGTTCAGCCTCTAGGACCCGATTGTATCCTCCCTATACACTATGAAGTCTGCAGCAATCCAGCGCGGTTTGCTTTGTGCTTTTACTGTAATTACCAACCAATTCTGAATTTCTTCATGGAATGTGCGCTAATAGTTTAGTTAGGCCTAAATAAATGTAATTTATTAAAGTGTAATTAATTATTTAATGTAATTTATTTTAAACAAGGATTGGAGTCTAAACTGTGTTAACACTGCAGGTGCTCCGCCGCTCGCACGTCCCGGCCGCTGAAACTCCTCCAATAAAAGTGACTGGCGGCATCGATTCCTGCGCGTAAGAAGGAACAAAACAAACCACAACGTGAAATTATAATATAAGAAATTCATTACGGTTTTATCGTTTACAATAGCGGCCTGTGACGAGCGGCGTCAGTGCTGGTTATACGGATTTGGTTTGGGAGCAGACTCCGCTATGAGACTAGAGATTGCACGGTGCAAGGCTTGGCTGCACAAAGGTTTCTGCCCACAGGAGTCCTAGGAGATGTGACTTTTATGTATCTGCGTTTTAAAGGAGGTTTTTGAGATCCTCAGGATAAGCCGTCAATATCAGATCTGTGGGAGTCGAGCTCTGAACCGTGCAAACAATAAAAAGCCGCAGGGAGTTGACTCCCACCCATCTGATATCGAAGGCCTACCCCGCAGATAGACCATCAATATTAGGATATGGAAAACCCCTTTAATCTGCATTGCACCTTAAGTCTCCTGTAAATATAGTACTTATTTTGTACCGATCCTTATATTAATAATATGCTCCAGAGCTGCACTCACTATTCTGCCTGTGCAGTCACTGTGTACATACATTACTTATCCTGTACTGATCCTGAGTTACATCCTGTATTATTACCCAGAGCTGCACTCACTTTTCTGCTGGAGCAGTCACTGTACATACATTACTTATCCTGTACTGATCATGAGTTACATCCTGTATTATACTCCAGAGCTGCATTCACTATTCTGCTGGTGCAGTCACTGTGTATATACATTACTTAGCCTGTACTGATCCTGAGTTACATCCTTATTAAACCCCAGACTGCACCTCACTTCTGCTGGTGCAGTCACTGTACATACATTATTTTATCCGTACTGATCCTGAGTTACATCCTGTATATACTCCAGAGCTGCATTCAACTATTCTGCTGGTGCAGTCGCTGTGTACATACATTACTTAGCCGTACGATCCTGATGTTACATCCTTATTATACCCCAGAGCTGCACTCACTATTCTGCTGGTGCAGTCACTGTAACATACATAACTTATCCTGTACTGATCCTGAGTTACATCCTGTATTATACTCCAGAGCTGCATTCACCATTCTGCTGGTGCAGTCGCTGTGTACATACATTACTTAGCCTGTACTGATCCTGAGTTACATCCTTTATTATACCCCAGAGCTGCACTCACTATTCTGCTGGTGCAGTCACTGTACATACATTACTTATCCTGTACTGATCCTGAGTTACATCCTGTATTATACCCCAGAGCTGCATTCACTATTCTGCTGGTGCAGTCGCGTGTAACATACATTACTTAGCCTGTACTGATCCTGAGTTACATCCTGTATTATACCCTAGAGCTGCACTCACTATTCTGCTGGTGCAGTCACTGTACATACATTACTTAGCCTGTACTGATCCTGAGATACATCCTGTATTATACTCCAGAGCTGCATTCACTATTCTGCTGGTGCAGTCACTAGACATACATTACTTATCCTGTACTGATCCTGAGTTACATCCTGTATTATACTCCAGAGCTGCACTCACTATTCTGCTGGTGCAGTCACTGTACATACATTACTTATCCTGTACTGATCCTGAGTTACATCCTGTATTATCCTCCAGAGCTGCACTTTCAGGTGGTAAGATGGCGCCTCAATAAGGGGTTGTCCAGAATTAGGGGGGAGGGTTTACTTGTTTTCCAGAAACAGAGCCACTATGATCCATTGTCTGGGACTGCAGCTCCAACCCATTCTCTTGAATAGGAATTGCTGTAGTTGTTATAAGCGCGTTTTTGGGAGAAATGTAGTGGACTCTTATTGAAGTCGGGTATTTCCTTCCCATAATTTTCACTCATTCAGGCAATCAGAATCTATAGCCAAAGGATGAGATGATCCCACAATCGAACATCATGGTGCTCTGCGGCAAGGCGCCGTTGGCAACTTTGACGTGATTTTGCAAATCTCCTCTAAACTTGAAAAATTCTGATCCGCTTTACCTATACCTAGGATAAGAGAAGCAGACCCGGGGCACCGAGTAGCTGTTCTCATTGTAAGCGTAAAGATCAAGCGTGGGCCCAGGTTTTCCAAAATATAGGGGCGCTCTGGGCCCTGGAAGACGCTGGAGGACAAATGGACCAATGCAGATTTGAGATCTTCTATCGACTGATTGGAAATGGACAAGTGAACTCGTGTCAGCCAAGATTTGTGTGGAAATGGACCTGATGTGCGGAGCAGCAGGATGGAGTCCGGTGCACCTATAGGTCGCCTTTGCCTGCGGCAGCTGCATGCGCTCAGGTCTCCTATCCGAGCGTCCCTATCTGTACCCCCGCTGCGTGCAGTGAATAGAGACCTGGAGGCGCCATGTTATTATACATTGTGTGTGCTGGGTATGTGCTGTTAGTGTAATCATGTTAGTCTGGTGCAGGCGATGAGTTGCATAGTAATAAGGCGGCGCTGCTGGATTATCACTCCCAATTTCCAGCTTTCTGTTGAATAGCGGCTCTCAGAGATGTCCCTGCTCCCAGCTCCACAAAATTTTCACCGAGGTACAAAACCGGGCTGGCCCATTTATAACCAAAAGCAAATGCAGGGCTACAGGGGAACCCCTGCATTATCAAATCCTGCACAATGCAGCCTTGACTGATTCAGCTCTGCTACATCTGGGTGCACATGTTCTGGCTATTGTGTGGGGGCTATAGAGAGAGGCACATGCTAGTGAGGGATTCTGTGCATGTCCTTGTGTACCATTGCGGTTGGTTACCGTAGCATTAACTGGTGGGGGGGGGGGGGGCTTTGAAGCTGAGGACGGTCCTTTTGGAATTTCAATCAGATTTAGTCAGCGTTTCCAGAGATCTGGATGGGATGCGAGGAGTCCTGACAGAACAGTGCACATATCTGTGTATGATTTACTGTGAGTGTGTGTATGATTGATTGGATGTGTGTATGAATGCATGCACATATATTAGTTTTTAAGTAAAATTTTACATACGATGTTTTTTGCAATATACACACATTTCATTCAAACATGTATACACACATTTTAATATACAAAACCACAAAAATTTAATGCATACACAAATAATGCATGCATTTAAAATAAAAGCTACATTAACACAAAAACTGCCAAAACACACTATCACCATTCATAAACATCCATAAAAAACAAAAATGTGTGGGGAGTAAAAGCATGATGTTTTATGTTTTAAAAGTTTTTTTTATTTGGGATGTGGGGTAAATGTTTGTATGTTTAATGCAGGCCCTTTTTTAATGTGTAAAAAAACTAGAATGTAGAGGTTTAATTAAAGAAAGTGAGTACGTTGGGGAAAAAGGGTATATTGTTTTTTATGAATTGTATTTTGAAAACCCCCCCTTATTAAAAAGTTCAAAATACAAAAATTCGATTAAAGAAATTTAAAAGGAAACTTAAAATTCAAATTATTTAAAATTTGAAATGCATGTGTAAAATTGCAATTTTAAATATAAATGTTTTTAGGTATTGGGGGAATATTTATAAAAATTTGGGTTTCAATTTCCCCGAATGTGTAAAAATTTTATTATGTGAGGTGGAATGTTAAAAAATTGTGGGGTTTTTTTAGTTAATTTTGTTGAAATTAGGTACGAT